>OV656872.1:53783980-54207622 GCA_927399465.1 Sarcophaga caerulescens | reverse complement strand
AAAAAAAATATTTCACTAGCTCTGCCAAATTCTTAAAAAAAATGTAAAATAAAGGCCTGGAAAAATAATAGGGACACTTAAATTTTTCAATATATTCTTATATTTTTAATTATTTTTCCATCAATATTACAAAATATATACACTAAATTAAAGGTATTCAAATAGTTCAACTAATAAAATAAAAACATTTCAATAGCTCTGCCAAAATTCTTAAAGAAAATATAAAATAAAGGCCTGGAAAAAATAATAGGGACACTTAAATTTTTCAATATATTCTTATATTTTTAATTATTTTTCCAATCAATATTACAAAATATATACACTAAATTAAAGGTATTCAAATAGTTTATCTAATAAAATAAAAATATTTCAATAGCTCTGCCAAATTCTTAAAAAAAAAGTAAAATAAAGGCCTGGAAAAATAATAGGGACACTTAAATTTTTCAATATATTCTTATATTTTTAATTATTTTTCCATCAATATTACAAAATATATACACTAAATTAAAGGTATTCAAATAGTTTATCTAATAAAATAAAAATATTTCAATAGCTCTGCCAAATCCTTAAAAAAAAAGTAAAAATAACGGCCTGGAAAAATAATAGGGACACTTAAATTTTTCAATATATTCTTACATTTTTAATTATTTTTCCATCAATATTACAAAATATATACACTAAATTAAAGGTATTCAAATAGTTTAACTAATAAAATAAAAATATTTGACTAGCTCTGCCAAATTCTTAAAAAAAAAGTAAAATAAAGGCCTGGAAAAATAATAGGGACACTTAAATTTTTCAATATATTCTTATATTTTTAATTATTTTTCCATAAATATTACAAAATATTTACACTAAATTAAAGGTATTCAAATAGTTTAACTAATAAAATAAAAATATTTGACTAGCTCTGCCAATTCTTAAAAAAATGTAAAATAAAAGCCTGGAAAAATAATAGGGACACTTAAATTTTTCAATATATTCTTATATTTTTTAATTATTTTTCCATCAATATTACTAAATATATACACTAAATTAAAGGTATTCAAATAGTTTAACTAATAAAATAAAAATATTTGACTAGCTCTGCCAAATTCTTAAAAAAAAAGTAAAATAAAGGCCTGGGAAAATAATAGGGACACTTAAATTTTTCAATATATTCTTATATTTTTAATTATTTTTCTATAAATATTAATAAATATATACACTATATTAAAGGTATTCAAATAGTTTCACTAATAAAATAAAAATATTTGACTAGCTCTGCCAAATTCTTAAAAAAAAGTAAATTAAATTCCTGGAAAAATAATAGGGACACTTAAATTTTTCAATATATTCTTATATTTTTAATTATTTTTCCATAAATATTACAAAATATATACACTAAATTAAAGGTATTCAAATAGTTTAACTAATAAAATAAAAATATTTCACTAGCTCTGCCAAATTCTTAAAAAAAATGTAAAATAAAGGCCTGGAAAAATAATAGGGACACTTAAATTTTTCAATATATTCTTATATTTTTAATTATTTTTCCATAAATATTACAAAATATATACACTAAATTAAAGGTATTCAAATAGTTTAACTAATAAAATAAAAATATTTCACTAGCTCTGCCAAATTCTTAAAAAAAATGCGAAATGAAGGCCTGGAAAAATAATAGTGAGACTTAAATTTTTCAATATATTCTTATATTTTTAATTATTTTTCCATAAATATTACAAAATATATACACTAAATTAAAGGTATTCAAATAGTTTAACTAATAAAATAAAAATATTTCACTAGCTCTGCCAAATTCTTAAAAAAAATGTAAAATAAAGGCCTGGAAAAATAATAGGGACACTTAAATTTTTCAATATATTCTTATATTTTTAATTATTTTTCCATCAATATTACAAAATATATACACTAAATTAAAGGTATTCAAATAGTTCAACTAATAAAATAAAAACATTTCAATAGCTCTGCCAAATTCTTAAAGAAAATATAAAATAAAGGCCTGGAAAAAATAATAGGGACACTTAAATTTTTCAATATATTCTTATATTTTTAATTATTTTTCCATCAATATTACAAAATATATACACTAAATTAAAGGTATTCAAATAGTTTATCTAATAAAATAAAAATATTTCAATAGCTCTGCCAAATTCTTAAAAAAAAAGTAAAATAAAGGCCTGGAAAAATAATAGGGACACTTAAATTTTTCAATATATTCTTATATTTTTAATTATTTTTCCATCAATATTACAAAATATATACACTAAATTAAAGGTATTCAAATAGTTTATCTAATAAAATAAAAATATTTCAATAGATCTGCCAAATTCTTAAAAAAAAAGTAAAATAACGGCCTGGAAAAATAATAGGGACACTTAAATTTTTCAATATATTCTTACATTTTTAATTATTTTTCCATCAATATTACAAAATATATACACTAAATTAAAGGTATTCAAATAGTTTAACTAATAAAACAAAAATATTTGACTAGCTCTGCCAAATTCTTAAAAAAAAAAGTAAAATAAAGGCCTGGAAAAATAATAGGGACACTTAAATTTTTCAATATATTCTTATATTTTTAATTATTTTTCCATAAATATTACAAAATATTTACACTAAATTAAAGGTATTCAAATAGTTTAACTAATAAAATAAAAATATTTGACTAGCTCTGCCAATTCTTAAAAAAATGTAAAATAAGAGCCTGGAAAAATAATAGGGACACTTAAATTTTTCAATATATTCTTATATTTTTAATTATTTTTCCATCAATATTACTAAATATATACACTAAATTAAAGGTATTCAAATAGTTTAACTAATAAAATAAAAATATTTGACTAGCTCTGCCAAATTCTTAAAAAAAAGTAAAATAAAGGCCTGGGAAAATAATAGGGACACTTAAATTTTTCAATATATTCTTATATTTTTAATTATTTTTCCATCAATATTACAAAATATATACACTAAATTAAAGGTATTCAAATAGTTTAACTGATAAAATAAAAATATTTGACTAGCATTGCCAAATTCTTAAAAAAAAGTAAAATAAAGGCCTGGGAAAATAATAGGGACACTTAAATTTTTCAATATATTCTTATATTTTTAATTATTTTTCCATCAATATTACAAAATATATACACTAAATTAAAGGTATTCAAATAGTTTAACTAATAAAATAAAAATATTTGACTAGCTCTGCCAAATTCTTAAAAAAAAGTAAAATAAAGGCCTGGGAAAATAATAGGGACACTTAAATTTTTCAATATATTCTTATATTTTTAATTATTTTTCCATCAATATTACAAAATATATACACTAAATTAAAGGTATTCAAATAGTTTAACTAATAAAATAAAAATATTTCAATAGCTCTGCCAAATTCTTAAAAAAAAGTAAAATAAAGGCCTGGAAAAATAATAGGGACACTTAAAGTTTTCAATATATTCTTATATTTTTAATTATTTTTCCATCAATATTACAAAATATGTACACTAAATTAAAGGTATTCAAATAGTTTAACTAATAAAATAAAAATATTTCAATAGCTCTGCCAAATTCTTAAAAAAAATGTGAAATGAAAGCCTGGAAAAATAATAGGGACACTTAAATTTTTCAATATATTCTTATATTTTTAATTATTTTTCCATAAATATTACAAAATATTTACACTGAATTAAAGGTATTCAAATAGTTTATATAATAAAATAAAAATATTTCAATAGCTCTGCCAAATTCTTAAAAAAAAAAGTAAAATAAAGGCCTGGAAAAATAATAGGGACACTTAAATTTTTCAATATATTCTTACATTTTTAATTATTTTTCCATCAATATTACAAAATATATACACTAAATTAAAGGTATTCAAATAGTTTAACTAATAAAATCAAAATATTTGACTAGCTCTGCCAAATTCTTAAAAAAAAGTAAAATAAAGGCCTGGAAAAATAATAGGGACACTTAAATTTTTCAATATATTTTTATATTTTTAATTATTTTTCCATCAATATTACAAAATATATACACTAAATTAAAGGTATTCAAATAGTTTATCTAATAAAATAAAAATATTTCAATAGCTCTGCCAAATACTTAAAAAAAAAGTAAAATAAAGGCCTGGAAAAATAATAGGGACACTTAAATTTTTCAATATATTCTTACATTTTTAATTATTTTTCCATCAATATTACAAAATATATACACTAAATTAAAGATATTCAAATAGTTTAACTAATAAAATAAAAATATTTCAATAGCTCTGCCAAATTCTTAAAAAAAAAGTAAAATAAAGGCCTGGAAAAATAATAGGGACACTTAAATTTTTCAATATATTCTAATATTTTTAATTATTTTTCCATAAATATTACAAAATATATACACTAAATTAAAGGTATTCAAATAGTTTAACTAATAAAATAAAAGTATTTCACTAGCTCTGCCAAATTCTTAAAAAAAATGTAAAATAAAGGCCTGGAAAAATAATAGGGACACTTAAATTTTTCAATATATTCTTATATTTTTAATTATTTTTCCATAAATATTACAAAATATATACACTAAATTAAACGTATTCAAATAGTTTAACTAATAAAATAAAAATATTTCACTAGCTCTGCCAAATTCTTAAAAAAAATGTAAAATAAAGGCCTGGAAAAATAATAGGGACACTTAAATTTTTCAATATATTCTTATATTTTTAATTATTTTTCTATAAATATTAATAAATATATACACTATATTAAAGGTATTCAAATAGTTTCACTAATAAAATAAAAATATTTGACTAGCTCTGCCAAATTCTTAAAAAAAAGTAAATTAAATTCCTGGAAAAATAATAGGGACACTTAAATTTTTCAATATATTCTTATATTTTTAATTATTTTTCCATAAATATTACAAAATATATACACTAAATTAAAGGTATTCAAATAGTTTAACTAATAAAATAAAAATATTTCACTAGCTCTGCCAAATTCTTAAAAAAAATGTAAAATAAAGGCCTGGAAAAATAATAGGGACACTTAAATTTTTCAATATATTCTTATATTTTTAATTATTTTTCCATCAATATTACAAAATATATACACTAAATTAAAGGTATTCAAATAGTTTAACTAATAAAATAAAAATATTTCACTAGCTCTGCCAAATTCTTAAAAAAAATGCGAAATGAAGGCCTGGAAAAATAATAGTGAGACTTAAATTTTTCAATATATTCTTATATTTTTAATTATTTTTCCATAAATATTACAAAATATATACACTAAATTAAAGGTATTCAAATAGTTTAACTAATAAAATAAAAATATTTCACTAGCTCTGCCAAGTTCTTAAAAAAAATGTAAAATAAAGGCCTGGAAAAATAATAGGGACACTTAAATTTTTCAATATATTCTTATATTTTTAATTATTTTTCCATCAATATTACAAAATATATACACTAAATTAAAGGTATTCAAATAGTTCAACTAATAAAATAAAAACATTTCAATAGCTCTGCCAAATTCTTAAAGAAAATATAAAATAAAGGCCTGGAAAAAATAATAGGGACACTTAAATTTTTCAATATATTCTTATATTTTTAATTATTTTTCCATCAATATTACAAAATATATACACTAAATTAAAGGTATTCAAATAGTTTATCTAATAAAATAAAAATATTTCAATAGCTCTGCCAAATTCTTAAAAAAAAAGTAAAATAAAGGCCTGGAAAAATAATAGGGACACTTAAATTTTTCAATATATTCTTATATTTTTAATTATTTTTCCATCAATATTACAAAATATATACACTAAATTAAAGGTATTCAAATAGTTTATCTAATAAAATAAAAATATTTCAATAGCTCTGCCAAATCCTTAAAAAAAAAGTAAAATAACGGCCTGGAAAAATAATAGGGACACTTAAATTTTTCAATATATTCTTACATTTTTAATTATTTTTCCATCAATATTACAAAATATATACACTAAATTAAAGGTATTCAAATAGTTTAACTAATAAAATAAAAATATTTGACTAGCTCTGCCAAATTCTTAAAAAAAAAAGTAAAATAAAGGCCTGGAAAAATAATAGGGACACTTAAATTTTTCAATATATTCTTATATTTTTAATTATTTTTCCATCAATATTACTAAATATATACACTAAATTAAAGGTATTCAAATAGTTTAACTAATAAAATAAAAATATTTGACTAGCTCTGCCAAATTCTTAAAAAAAAGTAAAATAAAGGCCTGGGAAAATAATAGGGACACTTAAATTTTTCAATATATTCCTATATTTTTAATTATTTTTCCATCAATATTACAAAATATATACACTAAATTAAAGGTATTCAAATAGTTTAACTGATAAAATAAAAATATTTGACTAGCATTGCCAAATTCTTAAAAAAAAGTAAAATAAAGGCCTGGGAAAATAATAGGGACACTTAAATTTTTCAATATATTCTTATATTTTTAATTATTTTTCCATCAATATTACAAAATATATAAACTAAATTAAAGGTATTCAAATAGTTTAACTAATAAAATAAAAATATTTCAATAGCTCTGCCAAATTCTTAAAAAAAAGTAAAATAAAGGCCTGGAAAAATAATAGGGACACTTAAATTTTTCAATATATTTTTATATTTTTAATTATTTTTCCATCAATATTACAAAATATATACACTAAATTAAAGGTATTCAAATAGTTTATCTAATAAAATAAAAATATTTCAATAGCTCTGCCAAATTCTTAAAAAAAATGTAAAATGAAGGCCTGGAAAAATAATAGGGACACTTAAATTTTTCAATATATTCTTACATTTTTAATTATTTTTCCATCAATATTACAAAATATATACACTAAATTAAAGGTATTCAAATAGTTTAACTAATAAAATAAAAATATTTCAATAGCTCTGCCAAATTCTTAAAAAAAAAGTAAAATAAAGGCCTGGAAAAATAATAGGGACACTTAAATTTTTCAATATATTCTAATATTTTTAATTATTTTTCCATCAATATTACAAAATATATACACTAAATTAAAGGTATTCAAATAGTTTAACTAATAAAATAAAAATATTTGACTAGCTCTGCCAAATTCTTAAAAAAAATGTAAAATACAGGCCTGGAAAAATAATAGGGACACTTAAATTTTTCAATATATTCTTATATTTTTAATTATTTTTCCATAAATATTACAAAATATATACACTAAATTAAAGGTATTCAAATAGTTTAACTAATAAAATAAAAATATTTCACTAGCTCTGCCAAATTCTTAAAAAAAATGTAAAATAAAGGCCTGGAAAAATAATAGGGACACTTAAATTTTTCAATATATTCTTATATTTTTAATTATTTTTCTATAAATTTTAATAAATATATACACTATATTAAAGGTATTCAAATAGTTTCACTAATAAAATAAAAATATTTGACTAGCTCTGCCAAATTCTTAAAAAAAAGTAAATTAAATTCCTGGAAAAATAATAGGGACACTTAAATTTTTCAATATATTCTTATATTTTTAATTATTTTTCCATAAATATTACAAAATATATACACTAAATTAAAGGTATTCAAATAGTTTAACTAATAAAATAAAAATATTTCACTAGCTCTGCCAAATTCTTAAAAAAAATGCGAAATGAAGGCCTGGAAAAATAATAGTGAGACTTAAATTTTTCAATATATTCTTATATTTTTAATTATTTTTCCATAAATATTACAAAATATATACACTAAATTAAAGGTATTCAAATAGTTTAACTAATAAAATAAAAATATTTCACTAGCTCTGCCAAATTCTTAAAAAAAATATATAATAAAGGCCTGGAAAAATAATAGGGACACTTAAATTTTTCAATATATTCTTATATTTTTAATTATTTTTCTATAAATATTAATAAATATATACACTATATTAAAGGTATTCAAATAGTTTCACTAATAAAATAAAAATATTTGACTAGCTCTGCCAAATTCTTAAAAAAGTAAATTAAATTCCTGGAAAAATAATAGGGACACTTAAATTTTTCAATATATTCTTATATTTTTAATTATTTTTCCATCAATATTACAAAATATATACACTAAATTAAAGGTATTCAAATAGTTTATCTAATAAAATAAAAATATTTCAATAGCTCTGCCAAATTCTTAAAAAAAAGTAAATTAAATTCCTGGAAAAATAATAGGGACACTTAAATTTTTCAATATATTCTTATATTTTTAATTATTTTTCCATAAATATTAATAAATATATACACTAAATTAAAGGTATTCAAATAGTTTAACTAATAAAATAAAAATACTTCAATAGCTCTGCCAAATTCTTAAAAAAAAGTAAAATAAAGACCTGGAAAAATAATAGGGACACTTAAATTTTTCAATATATTCTTACATTTTTAATTATTTTTCCATCAATATTACAAAATATATACACTAAATTAAAGGTATTCAAATAGTTTAACTAATAAAATAAAAATATTTGACTAGCTCTGCCAATTCTTAAAAAAATGTAAAATAAAAGCCTGGAAAAATAATAGGGACACTTAAATTTTTCAATATATTCTTATATTTTTAATTATTTTTCCATCAATATTACAAAATATATACACTAAATTAAAGGTATTCAAATAGTTTATCTAATAAAATAAAAATATTTCAATAGCTCTGCCAAATTCTTAAAAAAAAGTAAATTAAATTCCTGGAAAAATAATAGGGACACTTAAATTTTTCAATATATTCTTATATTTTTAATTATTTTTCCATAAATATTACAAAATATATACACTAAATTAAATGTATTCAAATAGTTTAACTAATAAAGTAAAAATATTTGACTAGCTCTGAAAAATTCTTAAAAAAAATGTAAAATAAAAGCCTGGAAAAATAATAGGGACACTTAAATTTTTCAATATATTCTTATATTTTTAATTATTTTTCCATCAATATTACAAAATATATACACTAAATTAAAGGTATTCAAATAGTTTATCTAATAAAATAAAAATATTTCAATAGCTCTGCCAAATTCTTAAAAAAAAAAGTAAAATAAAGGCCTGGAAAAATAATAGGGACACTTAAATTTTTCAATATATTCTTATATTTTTAATTATTTTTCCATCAATATTACAAAATATATACACTAAATTAAAGGTATTCAAATAGTTTATCTAATAAAATAAAAATATTTGACTAGCTCTACCAAATCTTAAAAAAAAAGTAAAATAAAGGCCTGGAAAAATAATAGGGACACTTAAATTTTTCAATATATTCTTATATTTTTAATTATTTTTCCATGAATATTACAAAATATATACACTAAATTAAAAGTATTCAAATAGTTTAACTAATAAAATAAAAATATTTGACTACCTCTGCCAAATTCTTAAAAAAAAAACTAAAATAAAGGCCTGGAAAAATAATAGGGACACTTAAATTTTTCAATATATTCTTATATTTTTAATTATTTTTCCATCAATATTACAAAATATATACACTAAATTAAAGGTATTCAAATAGTTTATCTAATAAAATAAAAATATTTGACTAGCTCTACCAAATCTTAAAAAAAATGTGAAATGAAGGCCTGGAAAAATAATAGGGACACTTAAATTTTTCAATATATTCTTATATTTTTAATTATTTTTCCATAAATATTACAAAATATTTACACTAAATTAAAGCTATTCATATAGTTTAACTAATAAAATAAAAATATTTGACTAGCTCTGCCAAATTCTTAAAAAAATGTAAAATAAAATCCTTGAAAAATAATAGGGACACTTAAATTTTTCAATATCTTCTTATATTTTTAATTATTTTTCCATCAATATTACAAAATATATACACTAAATTAAAGGTATTCAAATAGTTTAACTAATAAAATAAAAATATTTGACTAGCTCTGCCAAATTCTTAAAAAAAATGTGAAATGAAAGCCTGGAAAAATAATAGGGACACTTAAATTTTTCAATATATTCTTATATTTTTAATTATTTTTCCATAAATATTACAAAATATTTACACTAAATTAAAGGTATTCAAATAGTTTAACTAATAAAATAAAAATATTTGACTAGCTCTGCCAAATTCTTAAAAAAATGTAAAATAAAATCCTTGAAAAATAATAGGGACACTTAAATTTTTCAATATCTTCTTATATTTTTAATTATTTTTCCATAAATATTACAAAATATATACACTAAATTAAAGGTATTCAAATAGTTTAACTAATAAAATAAAAATATTTGACTAGCTCTGCCAAATTCTTAAAAAAAAATGTAAAATGAAGGCCTGGAAAAATAATAGGGCCCTTAAATTTTTCAATATATTCTTATATTTTTAATTATTTTTCCATCAATATTACAAAATATATACACTAAATTAAAGGTATTCGAATAGTTTAACTAATAAAATAAAAATATTTGATAGCTCTGCCAAATTCTTAAAAAAAATGTGAAATGAAAGCTTGGAAAAATAATAGGGACACTTAAATTTTTCAATATATTCTTATATTTTTAATTATTTTTCCATAAATATTACTAAATATATACACTAAATTAAAGGTATTCGAATAGTTTAACTAATAAAATAAAAATATTTGACTAGCTCTGCCAAATTCTTAAAAAAAATGTAAAATAAAAGCCTTGAAAAATAATAGGGACACTTAAATTTTTCAATATCTTCTTATATTTTTAATTATTTTTCCATCAATATTACAAAATATATACACTAAATTAAAGGTATTCAAATAGTTTAACTAATAAAATAAAAATATTTGACTAGCTCTGCCAAATTCTTAAAAAAATGTAAAATAAAGGCCTGGAAAAATAATAGGGACACTTAAATTTTTCAATATATTCTTATATTTTTAATTATTTTTAAATCAATATTACTAAATATATACACTAAATTAAAGGTATTCAAATAGTTTAACTAATAAAATAAAAATATTTCAATAGCTCTTCCAAATCCTTAAAAAAAGTAAAATAACGGCCTGGAAAAATAATAGGGACACTTAAATTTTTCAATATATTCTAATATTTTTAATTATTTTTCCATCAATATTACAAAATATATACACTAAATTAAAGGTATTCAAATAGTTTAACTAATAAAATAAAAATATTTGACTAGCTCTGCCAAATTCTTAAAAAAAAAAGTAAAATAAAGGCCTGGAAAAATAATAGGGACACTTAAATTTTTCAATATATTCTTATATTTTTAATTATTTTTCCATCAATATTACTAAATATATACACTAAATTAAAGGTATTCAAATAGTTTAACTAATAAAATAAAAATATTTGACTAGCTCTGCCAAATTCTTAAAAAAAATAAAATAAAGGCCTGGGAAAATAATAGGGACACTTAAATTTTTCAATATATTCCTATATTTTTAATTATTTTTCCATCAATATTACAAAATATATACACTAAATTAAAGGTATTCAAATAGTTTAACTGATAAAATAAAAATATTTGACTAGCATTGCCAAATTCTTAAAAAAAAGTAAAATAAAGGCCTGGGAAAATAATAGGGACACTTAAATTTTTCAATATATTCTTATATTTTTAATTATTTTTCCATCAATATTACAAAATATATAAACTAAATTAAAGGTATTCAAATAGTTTAACTAATAAAATAAAAATATTTCAATAGCTCTGCCAAATTCTTAAAAAAAAGTAAAATAAAGGCCTGGAAAAATAATAGGGACACTTAAATTTTTCAATATATTTTTATATTTTTAATTATTTTTCCATCAATATTACAAAATATATACACTAAATTAAAGGTATTCAAATAGTTTATCTAATAAAATAAAAATATTTCAATAGCTCTGCCAAATACTTAAAAAAAATGTAAAATAAAGGCCTGGAAAAATAATAGGGACACTTAAATTTTTCAATATATTCTTACATTTTTAATTATTTTTCCATCAATATTACAAAATATATACACTAAATTAAAGGTATTCAAATAGTTTAACTAATAAAATAAAAATATTTCAATAGCTCTGCCAAATTCTTAAAAAAAAAGTAAAATAAAGGCCTGGAAAAATAATAGGGACACTTAAATTTTTCAATATATTCTAATATTTTTAATTATTTTTCCATAAATATTACAAAATATATACACTAAATTAAAGGTATTCAAATAGTTTAACTAATAAAATAAAAATATTTCACTAGCTCTGCCAAATTCTTAAAAAAAATGTAAAATACAGGCCTGGAAAAATAATAGGGACACTTAAATTTTTCAATATATTCTTATATTTTTAATTATTTTTCCATAAATATTACAAAATATATACACTAAATTAAAGGTATTCAAATAGTTTAACTAATAAAATAAAAATATTTCACTAGCTCTGCCAAATTCTTAAAAAAAATGTAAAATAAAGGCCTGGAAAAATAATAGGGACACTTAAATTTTTCAATATATTCTTATATTTTTAATTATTTTTCTATAAATTTTAATAAATATATACACTATATTAAAGGTATTCAAATAGTTTCACTAATAAAATAAAAATATTTGACTAGCTCTGCCAAATTCTTAAAAAAAAGTAAATTAAATTCCTGGAAAAATAATAGGGACACTTAAATTTTTCAATATATTCTTATATTTTTAATTATTTTTCCATAAATATTACAAAATATATACACTAAATTAAAGGTATTCAAATAGTTTAACTAATAAAATAAAAATATTTCACTAGCTCTGCCAAATTCTTAAAAAAAATGCGAAATGAAGGCCTGGAAAAATAATAGTGAGACTTAAATTTTTCAATATATTCTTATATTTTTAATTATTTTTCCATAAATATTACAAAATATATACACTAAATTAAAGGTATTCAAATAGTTTAACTAATAAAATAAAAATATTTCACTAGCTCTGCCAAATTCTTAAAAAAAATATAAAATAAAGGCCTGGAAAAATAATAGGGACACTTAAATTTTTCAATATATTCTTATATTTTTAATTATTTTTCTATAAATATTAATAAATATATACACTATATTAAAGGTATTCAAATAGTTTCACTAATAAAATAAAAATATTTGACTAGCTCTGCCAAATTCTTAAAAAAAAGTAAATTAAATTCCTGGAAAAATAATAGGGACACTTAAATTTTTCAATATATTCTTATATTTTTAATTATTTTTCCATCAATATTACAAAATATATACACTAAATTAAAGGTATTCAAATAGTTTATCTAATAAAATAAAAATATTTCAATAGCTCTGCCAAATTCTTAAAAAAAAGTAAATTAAATTCCTGGAAAAATAATAGGGACACTTAAATTTTTCAATATATTCTTATATTTTTAATTATTTTTCCATAAATATTACTAAATATATACACTAAATTAAAGGTATTCAAATAGTTTAACTAATAAAATAAAAATACTTCAATAGCTCTGCCAAATTCTTAAAAAAAAGTAAAATAAAGGCCTGGAAAAATAATAGGGACACTTAAATTTTTCAATATATTCTTACATTTTTAATTATTTTTCCATCAATATTACAAAATATATACACTAAATTAAAGGTATTCAAATAGTTTAACTAATAAAATAAAAATATTTGACTAGCTCTGCCAATTCTTAAAAAAATGTAAAATAAAAGCCTGGAAAAATAATAGGGACACTTAAATTTTTCAATATATTCTTATATTTTTAATTATTTTTCCATCAATATTACAAAATATATACACTAAATTAAAAGTATTCAAATAGTTTATCTAATAAAATAAAAATATTTCAATAGCTCTGCCAAATTCTTAAAAAAAAGTAAATTAAATTCCTGGAAAAATAATAGGGACACTTAAATTTTTCAATATATTCTTATATTTTTAATTATTTTTCCATAAATATTACAAAATATATACACTAAATTAAATGTATTCAAATAGTTTAACTAATAAAGTAAAAATATTTGACTAGCTCTGAAAAATTCTTAAAAAAAATGTAAAATAAAAGCCTGGAAAAATAATAGGGACACTTAAATTTTTCAATATATTCTTATATTTTTAATTATTTTTCCATCAATATTACAAAATATATACACTAAATTAAAGGTATTCAAATAGTTTATCTAATAAAATAAAAATATTTCAATAGCTCTGCCAAATTCTTAAAAAAAAAAGTAAAATAAAGGCCTGGAAAAATAATAGGGACACTTAAATTTTTCAATATATTCTTATATTTTTAATTATTTTTCCATCAATATTACAAAATATATACACTAAATTAAAGGTATTCAAATAGTTTATCTAATAAAATAAAAATATTTGACTAGCTCTACCAAATCTTAAAAAAAAGTAAAATAAAGGCCTGGAAAAATAATAGGGACACTTAAATTTTTCAATATATTCTTATATTTTTAATTATTTTTCCATGAATATTACAAAATATATACACTAAATTAAAAGTATTCAAATAGTTTAACTAATAAAATAAAAATATTTGACTACCTCTGCCAAATTCTTAAAAAAAAAAGTAAAATAAAGGCCTGGAAAAATAATAGGGACACTTAAATTTTTCAATATATTCTTATATTTTTAATTATTTTTCCATCAATATTACAAAATATATACACTAAATTAAAGGTATTCAAATAGTTTATCTAATAAAATAAAAATATTTGACTAGCTCTACCAAATCTTAAAAAAAATGTGAAATGAAGGCCTGGAAAAATAATAGGGACACTTAAATTTTTCAATATATTCTTATATTTTTAATTATTTTTCCATAAATATTACAAAATATTTACACTAAATTAAAGCTATTCATATAGTTTAACTAATAAAATAAAAATATTTGACTAGCTCTGCCAAATTCTTAAAAAAATGTAAAATAAAATCCTTGAAAAATAATAGGGACACTTAAATTTTTCAATATCTTCTTATATTTTTAATTATTTTTCCATCAATATTACAAAATATATACACTAAATTAAAGGTATTCAAATAGTTTAAATAATAAAATAAAAATATTTGACTAGCTCTGCCAAATTCTTAAAAAAAATGTGAAATGAAAGCCTGGAAAAATAATAGGGACACTTAAATTTTTCAATATATTCTTATATTTTTAATTATTTTTCCATAAATATTACAAAATATTTACACTAAATTAAAGGTATTCAAATAGTTTAACTAATAAAATAAAAATATTTGACTAGCTCTGCCAAATTCTTAAAAAAATGTAAAATAAAATCCTTGAAAAATAATAGGGACACTTAAATTTTTCAATATCTTCTTATATTTTTAATTATTTTTCCATAAATATTACAAAATATATACACTAAATTAAAGGTATTCAAATAGTTTAACTAATAAAATAAAAATATTTGACTAGCTCTGCCAAATTCTTAAAAAAAAATGTAAAATGAAGGCCTGGAAAAATAATAGGGCCCTTAAATTTTTCAATATATTCTTATATTTTTAATTATTTTTCCATCAATATTACAAAATATATACACTAAATTAAAGGTATTCGAATAGTTTAACTAATAAAATAAAAATATTTGATAGCTCTGCCAAATTCTTAAAAAAAATGTGAAATGAAAGCTTGGAAAAATAATAGGGACACTTAAATTTTTCAATATATTCTTATATTTTTAATTATTTTTCCATAAATATTACTAAATATATACACTAAATTAAAGGTATTCGAATAGTTTAACTAATAAAATAAAAATATTTGACTAGCTCTGCCAAATTCTTAAAAAAAATGTAAAATAAAAGCCTTGAAAAATAATAGGGACACTTAAATTTTTCAATATCTTCTTATATTTTTAATTATTTTTCCATCAATATTACAAAATATATACACTAAATTAAAGGTATTCAAATAGTTTAACTAATAAAATAAAAATATTTGACTAGCTCTGCCAAATTCTTAAAAAAATGTAAAATGAAGGCCTGGAAAAATAATAGGGACACTTAAATTTTTCAATATATTCTTATATTTTTAATTATTTTTAAATCAATATTACAAAATATATACACTAAATTAAAGGTATTCAAATAGTTTAACTAATAAAATAAAAATATTTCAATAGCTCTTCCAAATCCTTAAAAAAAGTAAAATAACGGCCTGGAAAAATAATAGGGACACTTAAATTTTTCAATATATTCTAATATTTTTAATTATTTTTCCATCAATATTACAAAATATATACACTATATTAAAGGTATTCAAATAGTTTATCTAACAAAATAAAAATATTTCAATAGCTCTGCCAAATTCTTAAAAAAAAAGTAAAATAAAGGCCTGGAAAAATAATAGGGACACTTATATTTTTCAATATATTCTTATATTTTTAATTATATTTCCATAAATATTTTAATGTATATACACTGAATTAAAGGTATTCAAATAGTTTATCTAATAAAATAAAAATATTTCAATAGCTCTGCCAAATTCTTAAAAAAAAAGTAAAATAAAGGCCTGGAAAAATAATAGGGACACTTAAATTTTTCAATATATTCTTACATTTTTAATTATTTTTCCATCAATATTACAAAATATATACACTAAATTAAAGGTATTCAAATAGTTTAACTAATAAAATAAAAATATTTGACTAGCTCTGACAAATTCTTAAAAAAAAGTAAAATAAAGGCCTGGAAAAATAATAGGGACACTTAAATTTTTCAATATATTTTTATATTTTTAATTATTTTTCCATCAATATTACAAAATATATACACTAAATTAAAGGTATTCAAATAGTTTATCTAACAAAATAAAAATATTTCAATAGCTCTGCCAAATTCTTAAAAAAAAGTAAAATAAAGGCCTGGAAAAATAATAGGGACACTTAAATTTTTCAATATATTCTTACATTTTTAATTATTTTTCCATCAATATTAAAAAATATATACACTAAATTAAAGGTATTCAAATAGTTTAACTAATAAAGTAAAAATATTTGACTAGCTCTGAAAAATTCTTAAAAAAAATGTAAAATAAAAGCCTCGAAAAATAATAGGGACACTTAAATTTTTCAATATATTCTTATATTTTTAATTATTTTTCCATGAATATTACAAAATATATACACTAAATTAAAGGTATTCAAATAGTTTAACTAATAAAATAAAAATACTTCAATAGCTCTGCCAAATTCTTAAAAAAAAGTAAATTAAATTCCTGGAAAAATAATAGGGACACTTAAATTTTTCAATATATTCTTATATTTTTAATTATTTTAACATCAATATTACAAAATATATACACTAAATTAAAGGTATTCAAATAGTTTAACTAATAAAATAAAAATACTTCAATAGCTCTGCCAAATTCTTAAAAAAAAAGTAATATAAAGGCATGGAAAAATAGTAGGGACACTTAAATTTTTCAATATATTCTTATATTTTTAATTATTTTTCCATCAATATTACAAAATATATACACTAAATTAAAGGTATTCAAATAGTTTATCTAATAAAATAAAAATATTTCAATAGCTCTGCCAAATTCTTAAAAAAAGTAAAATAAAGGCCTGGAAAAATAAAAGGGACACTTAAATTTTTCAATATATTCTTATATTTTTAATTATTTTTCCATCAATATTACAAAATATATACACTAAATTAAAGGTATTCAAATAGTTTAACTAATAAAATAAAAATATTTGACTAGCATTGCCAAATTCTTAAAAAAAGTAAAATAAAGGCCTGGAAAAATAATAGGGACACTTAAATTTTTCAATATATTCTTATATTTTTAATTATTTTTCCATGAATATTACAAAATATATACACTAAATTAAATGTATTCAAATAGTTTAACTAATAAAATAAAAATATTTGACTAGCTCTACCAAATTCTTAAAAAAAATGCGAAATGAAGGCCTGGAAAAATAATAGGGACACTTAAATTTTTCAATATATTCTTATATTTTTAATTATTTTTCCATCAATATTACAAAATATATACACTAAATTAAAGGTATTCAAATAGTTTATCTAATAAAATAAAAATATTTCAATAGCTCTGCCAAATTCTTAAAAAAAAGTAAATTAAATTCCTGGAAAAATAATAGGGACACTTAAATTTTTCAATATATTCTTATATTTTTAATTATTTTTCCATCAACACTACAAAATATATACACTAAATTAAAGGTATTCAAATAGTTTATCTAATAAAATAAAAATATTTCAATAGCTCTGCCAAATTCTTAAAAAAAAGTAAATTAAATTCCTGGAAAAATAATAGGGACACTTAAATTTTTCAATATATTCTTATATTTTTAATTATTTTTCCATAAATATTACAAAATATATGCACTAAACTAAATGTATTCAAATAGTTTAACTAATAAAGTAAAAATATTTGACTAGCTCTGAAAAATTCTTAAAAAAAATGTAAAATAAAAGCCTGGAAAAATAATAGGGACACTTAAATTTTTCAATATATTCTTATATTTTTAATTATTTTTCCATGAATATTACAAAATATATACACTAAATTAAAGGTATTCAAATAGTTTAACTAATAAAATAAAAATACTTCAATAGCTCTGCCAAATTCTTAAAAAAAAATAATTAAATTCCTGGAAAAATAATAGGGACACTTAAATTTTTCAATATATTCTTATATTTTTAATTATTTTTCCATAAATATTACAAAATATATACACTAAATTAAAGGTATTCAAATAGTTTAACTAATAAAATAAAAATATTTGACTAGCTCTGCCAAATTCTTAAAAAAAAGTAAAATAAAGGCCTGGAAAAATAATAGGGACACTTAAATTTTTCAATATATTTTTATATTTTTAATTATTTTTCCATCAATATTACAAAATATATACACTAAATTAAAGGTATTCAAATAGTTTATCTAATAAAATAAAAATATTTCAATAGCTCTGCCAAATTTTTAAAAAAAAAGTAAAATAAAGGCCTGGAAAAATAATAGGGACACTTAAATTTTTCAATATATTCTTACATTTTTAATTATTTTTCCATCAATATTACAAAATATATACACTAAATTAAAGGTATTCAAATAGTTTAACTAATAAAATAAAAATATTTGACTAGCTCTGCCAAATTCTTAAAAAAAAAGTATAATAAAGGCCTGGAAAAATAATAGGGACACTTAAATTTTTCAATATATTCTTATATTTTTAATTATTTTTCCATCAATATTACAAAATATATACACTAAATTAAAGGTATTCAAATAGTTTAACTAATAAAATAAAAATATTTGACTAGCTCTGCCAATTCTTAAAAAAATGTAAAATAAAAGCCTGGAAAAATAATAGGGACACTTAAATTTTTCAATATATTCTTATATTTTTAATTATTTTTCCATCAATATTACTAAATATATACACTAAATTAAAGGTATTCAAATAGTTTAACTAATAAAATAAAAATATTTGACTAGCTCTGCCAAATTCTTAAAAAAAAGTAAAATAAAGGCCTGGAAAAATAATAGGGACACTTAAATTTTTCAATATATTCTAATATTTTTAATTATTTTTCCATAAATATTACAAAATATATACACTAAATTAAAGGCATTCAAATAGTTTAACTAATAAAATAAAAATATTTGACTAGCTCTACCAAATTCTTAAAAAAAATGCGAAATGAAGGCCTGGAAAAATAATAGGGACACTTAAATTTTTCAATATATTCTTATATTTTTAATTATTTTTCCATCAATATTACAAAATATGTACACTAAATTAAAGGTATTCAAATAGTTTAACTAATAAAATAAAAATATTTGACTAGCTCTGCCAAATTCTTAAAAAAAATGTGAAATGAAAGCCTGGAAAAATAATAGGGACACTTAAATTTTTCAATATATTCTTATATTTTTAATTATTTTTCCATAAATATTACAAAATATTTACACTAAATTAAAGGTATTCAAATAGTTTAACTAATAAAATAAAAATATTTCAATAGCTCTGCCAAATTCTTAAAAAAAAGGTAAAATAAAGGCCTGGAAAAATAATAGGGACACTTAAATTTTTCAATATATTCTAATATTTTTAATTATTTTTCCATAAATATTACAAAATATATACACTAAATTAAAGGTATTCAAATAGTTTAACTAATAAAATAAAAATATTTGACTAGCTCTACCAAATTCTTAAAAAAAATGCGAAATGAAGGCCTGGAAAAATAATAGGGACACTTAAATTTTTCAATATATTCTAATATTTTTAATTATTTTTCCATCAATATTACAAAATATATACACTAAATTAAAGGTATTCAAATAGTTTATCTAATAAAATAAAAATATTTCAATAGCTCTGCCAAATTCTTAAAAAAAAGTAAATTAAATTCCTGGAAAAATAATAGGGACACTTAAATTTTTCAATATATTCTTATATTTTTAATTATTTTTCCATCAATATTACAAGATATATACACTAAATTAAAGGTATTCAAATAGTTTATCTAATAAAATAAAAATATTTCAATAGCTCTGCCAAATTCTTAAAAAAAGTAAATTAAATTCCTGGAAAAATAATAGGGACACTTAAATTTTTCAATATATTCTTATATTTTTAATTATTTTTCCAAAAATATTACAAAATATATACACTAAATTAAATGTATTCAAATAGTTTAACTAATAAAGTAAAAATATTTGACTAGCTCTGAAAAATTCTTAAACAAAATGTAAAATAAAAGCCTGGAAAAATAATAGGGACACTTAAATTTTTCAATATATTCTTATATTTTTAATTATTTTTCCATAAATATTACAAAATATATACACTAAATTAAAGGTATTCAAATAGTTTAACTAATAAAATAAAAATACTTCGATAGCTCTGCCAAATACTTAAAAAAAAGTAAATTAAATTCCTGGAAAAATAATAGGGACACTTAAATTTTTCAATATATTCTTATATTTTTAATTATTTTTCCATCAATATTACAAAATTTATACACTAAATTAAAGGTATTCAAATAGTTTATCTAATAAAATAAAATTATTTGACTAGCTCTGCCAAATTCTTAAAAAAAAGTAAATTAAATTCCTGGAAAAATAATAGGGACACTTAAATTTTTCAATATATTCTTATATTTTTAATTATTTTTCCATCAATATTACAAAATATATACACTAAATTAAAGGTATTCAAATAGTTTATCTAATAAAATAAAAATATTTCAATAGCTCTGCCAAATTCTTAAAAAAAAGTAAAATAAAGGCCTGGAAAAATAATAGGGACACTTAAATTTTTCAATATATTCTTATATTTTTAATTATTTTTCTATCAATATTACAAAATATATACACTAAATTAAAGGTATTCAAATAGTTTATCTAATAAAATAAAAATATTTGACTAGCTCTGCCAACTTCTTAAAAAAAATGTAAAATGAAGGCCTGGAAAAATAATAGGGACACTTAAATTTTTCAATATATTCTTATATTTTTAATTATTTTTCCATCACTATTAAAAAATATGTACACTAAATTAAAGGTATTCAAATAGTTTAACTAATAAAATAAAAATACTTCAATAGGTCTGCCAAATTCTTAAAAAAAAAGTAATATAAAAGCATGGAAAAATAATAGGGACACTTAAATTTTTCAATATATTTTTATATTTTTAATTATTTTTCCATCAATATTACAAAATATGTACACTAAATTAAAGGTATTCAAATAGTTTAACTAATAAAATAAAAATATTTGACTAGCTCTGCCAAATTCTTAAAAAAAATGTGAAATGAAAGCTTGGAAAAATAATAGGGACACTTAAATTTTTCAATATATTCTTATATTTTTAATTATTTTTCCATAAATATTACAAAATATTTACACTAAATTAAAGGTATTCAAATAGTTTAACTAATAAAATAAAAATATTTGACTAGCTCTGCCAAATTCTTAAAAAAAAAGTAAAATAAAGGCCTGGAAAAATAATAGGGACACTTAAATTTTTCAATATATTTTTATATTTTTAATTATTTTTCCATCAATATTACAAAATATATACACTAAATTAAAGGTATTCAAATAGTTTAACTAATAAAATAAAAATATTTGACTAGCTCTGCCAAATTCTTAAAAAAAAAGTAAAATAAAGGCCTGGAAAAATAATAGGGACACTTAAATTTTTCAATATATTTTTATATTTTTAATTATTTTTCCATCAATATTACAAAATATATACACTAAATTAAAGGTATTCAAATAGTTTATCTAATAAAATAAAAATATTTCAATAGCTCTGCCAAATTCTTAAAAAAAAAAGTAAAATAAAGGCCTGGAAAAATAATAGGGACACTTAAATTTTTCAATACATTCTTATATTTTTAATTATTTTTCCATAAATATTACAAAAATATTTACACTAAATTAAAGGTATTCAAATAGTTTAACTAATAAAATAAAAATATTTGACTAGCTCTGCCAAATTCTTAAAAAAAAGTAAAATGAAGGCCTGGAAAAATAATAGGGACACTTAAATTTTTCAATATATTCTTATATTTTTAATTATATTTCCACAAATATTTCAATTATATACACTGAATTAAAGGTATCCAAATAGTTTATCTAATATAATAAAAATATTTCAATAGCTCTGCCAAATTCTTAAAAAAAAAAGTAAAATAAAGGCCTGGAAAAATAATAGGGACACTTAAATTTTTCAATATATTCTTACATTTTTAATTATTTTTCCATCAATATTACAAAATATTTACACTAAATTAAAGGTATTCAAATAGTTTAACTAATAAAATAAAAATATTTGACTAGCTCTGCCAAATTCTTAAAAAAAAAGTAAAATAAAGGCCTGGAAAAATAATAGGGACACTTAAATTTTTCAATATATTCTTATATTTTTAATTATATTTCCATAAATATTTCAATGTATATACACTGAATTAAAGGTATTCAAATAGTTTATCTAATAAAATAAAAATATTTCAATAGCTCTGCCAAATTCTTAAAAAAAAGTAAAATAAAGGCCTGGAAAAATAATAGGGACACTTAAATTTTTCAATATATTCTTATATTTTTAATTATATTTCCATAAATATTTCAATGTATATACACTGAATTAAAGGTATTCAAATAGTTTATCTAATAAAATAAAAATATTTCAATAGCTCTGCCAAATTCTTAAAAAAAAGTAAAATAAAGGCCTGGAAAAATAATAGGGACACTTAAATTTTTCAATATATTCTTATATTTTTAATTATTTTTCCATCAATATTACAAAATATATACACTAAATTAAAGGTATTCAAATAGTTTATCTAATAAAATAAAAATATTTCAATAGCTCTGCCAAATTCTTAAAAAAAAAGTAAAATAAAGGCCTGGAAAAATAATAGGGACACTTAAATTTTTCAATATATTCTTATATTTTTAATTATTTTTCCATCAATATTACAAAATATGTACACTAAATTAAAGGTATTCAAATAGTTTAACTAATAAAATAAAAATACTTCAATAGGTCTGCCAAATTCTTAAAAAAAAAGTAATATAAAGGCATGGAAAAATAATAGGGACACTTAAATTTTTCAATATATTCTTATATTTTTAATTATTTTTCCATCAATATTACAAAATATGTACACTAAATTAAAGGTATTCAAATAGTTTAACTAATAAAATAAAAATATTTGACTAGCTCTGCCAAATTCTTAAAAAAAATGTGAAATGAAAGCTTGGAAAAATAATAGGGACACTTAAATTTTTCAATATATTCTTATATTTTTAATTACTTTTCCATAAATATTACTAAATATATACACTAAATTAAAGGTATTCAAATAGTTTCACTAATAAAATAAAAATATTTGACTAGCTCTGCCAAATTCTTAAAAAAAATGTGAAATGAAAGCCTGGAAAAATAATAGGGACACTTAAATTTGTCAATATATTCTTATATTTTTAATAATTTTTCCATAAATATTACAAAATATTTACACTAAATTAAAGGTATTCAAATAGTTTAACTAATAAAATAAAAATATTTGACTAGCTCTGCCAAATTCTTAAAAAAAAATGTAAAATAAAAGCCTTGAAAAATAATAGGGACACTTAAATTTTTCAATATCTTCTTATATTTTTAATTATTTTTCCATCAATATTACAAAATATATACACTAAATTAAAGGTATTCAAATAGTTTAACTAATAAAATAAAAATATTTGACTAGCTCTGCCAAATTCTTAAAAAAAATGTGAAATGAAAGCTTGGAAAAATAATAGGGACACTTAAATTTTTCAATATATTCTTATATTTTTAATTATTTTTCCATAAATATTACAAAATATTTACACTAAATTAAAGGTATTCAAATAGTTTAACTAATAAAATAAAAATATTTGACTAGCTCTGCCAAATTCTTAAAAAAAAAGTAAAATAAAGGCCTGGAAAAATAATAGGGACACTTAAATTTTTCAATATATTCTAATATTTTTAATTATTTTTCCATCAATATTACAAAATATATACACTAAATTAAAGGTATTCAAATAGTTTATCTAATAAAATAAAAATATTTCAATAGCTCTGCCAAATTCTTAAAAAAAAAAGTAAAATAAAGGCTTGGAAAAATAATAGGGACACTTAAATTTTTCAATATATTCTTACATTTTTAATTATTTTTCCATCAATATTACAAAATATATACACTAAATTAAAGGTATTCAAATAGTTTAACTAATAAAATAAAAATATTTGACTAGCTCTGCCAAATTCTTAAAAAAAAAGTAAAATAAAGGCCTGGAAAAATAATAGGGACACTTAAATTTTTCAATATATTTTTATATTTTTAATTATTTTTCCATCAATATTACAAAATATATACACTAAATTAAAGGTATTCAAATAGTTTATCTAATAAAATAAAAATATTTCAATAGCTCTGCCAAATTCTTAAAAAAAAAGTAAAATAAAGGCCTGGAAAAATAATAGGGACACTTAAATTTTTCAATATATTCTTACATTTTTAATTATTTTTCCATCAATATTACAAAATATATACACTAAATTAAAGGTATTCAAATAGTTTAACTAATAAAATAAAAATATTTTAATAGCTCTGACAAATTCTTAAAAAAAAAGTAAAATAAAGGCCTGGAAAAATAATAGGGACACTTAAATTTTTCAATATATTCTAATATTTTTAATTATTTTTCCATAAATATTACAAAATATATACACTAAATTAAAGGTATTCAAATAGTTTAACTAATAAAATAAAAATATTTGACTAGCTCTGCCAAATTCTTAAAAAAAATGTAAAATTAAAGCCTGGAAAAATAATAGGGACACTTAACTTTTTCAATATATTCTAAAAAAAAAGTAAATTAAAGTCCTGGAAAAATAATAGGGACACTTAAATTTTTCGATATATTCTTATATTTTTAATTATTTTTCCATAAATACTACAAAATATATACACTAAATTAAAGGTATTCAAATAGTTTAAATAATAAAATAAAAATATTTGACTAGCTCTACCAAATTCTTAAAAAAAATGCGAAATGAAGGCTTGGAAAAATAATAGGGACACTTAAATTTTTCAATATATTCTTATATTTTTAATTATTTTTCCATAAATATTACAAAATATATACACTAAATTAAAGGTATTCAAATAGTTTAACTAATAAAATAAAAATATTTCACTAGCTCTGCCAAATTCTTAAAAAAAATGTAAAATAAAGGCCTGGAAAAATAATAGGGACACTTAAATTTTTCAATATATTCTTATATTTTTAATTATTTTTCCATCAATATTACAAAATATATACACTAAATTAAAGGTATTCAAATAGTTTATCTAATAAAATAAAAATATTTCAATAGCTCTGCCAAATTCTTAAAAAAAGTAAAATAAAGGCCTGGAAAAATAATAGGGACACTTAAATTTTTCAATATATTCTTATATTTTTAATTATTTTTCCATCAATATTACAAAATATATACACTAAATTAAAGGTATTCAAATAGTTTATCTAATAAAATAAAAATATTTCAATAGCTCTGCCAAATTCTTAAAAAAAGTAAATTAAATTCCTAGAAAAATAATAGGGACACTTAAATTTTTCAATATATTCTTATATTTTTAATTATTTTTCCATCAATATTACAAAATATATACACTAAATTAAAGGTATTCAAATAGTTTATCTAATAAAATAAAAATATTTCAATAGCTCTGCCAAATTCTTAAAAAAAAGTAAAATAAAGGCCTGGAAAAATAATAGGGACACTTAAATTTTTCAATATATTCTTATATTTTTAATTATTTTTCCATCAATATTACAAAATATATACACTAAATTAAAGGTATTCAAATAGTTTAACTAATAAAATAAAAATATTTGACTAGCTCTGAAAAATTCTTAAAAAAATGTAAAATAAAAGCCTGGAAAAATAATAGGGACACTTAAATTTTTCAATATATTCTTATATTTTTAATTATTTTTAAATCAATATTACAAAATATGTACACTAAATTAAAGGTATTCAAATAGTTTAACTAATAAAATAAAAATATTTCAATAGCTCTTCCAAATCCTTAAAAAAAAGTAAAATAACGGCCTGGAAAAATAATAGGGACACTTAAATTTTTCAATATATTCTAATATTTTTAATTATTTTTCCATCAATATTACAAAATATATACACTAAATTAAAGGTATTCAAATAGTTTAACTAATAAAATAAAAATATTTCAATAGCTCTGCCAAATTCTTAAAAAAAAGTAAATTAAATTCCTGGAAAAATAATAGGGACACTTAAATTTTTCAATATATTCTTATATTTTTAATTATTTTTCCATCAATATTACAAAATATATACACTAAATTAAAGGTATTCAAATAGTTTATCTAATAAAATAAAAATATTTCAATAGCTCTGCCAAATTCTTAAAAAAAGTAAAATAACGGCCTGGAAAAATAATAGGGACACTTAAATTTTTCAATATATTCTTATATTTTTAATTATTTTTCCATAAATATTACTAAATATATACACTAAATTAAATGTATTCAAATAGTTTAACTAATAAAATAAAAATATTTCAATAGCTCTGCCAAATCCTTAAAAAAAAAGTAAAATAACGGCCTGGAAAAATAATAGGGACACTTAAATTTTTCAATATATTCTAATATTTTTAATTATTTTTCCATAAATATTACAAAATATATACACTAAATTAAAGGTATTCAAATAGTTTATCTAATAATATAAAAATATTTTAATAGCTCTGCCAAATTCTTAAAAAAAATGTGAAATGAAAGCCTGGAAAAATAATAGGGACACTTAAATTTTTCAATATATTCTTATATTTTTAATTATTTTTCCATAAATATTACAAAATATTTACACTAAATTAAAGGTATTCAAATAGTTTAACTAATAAAATAAAAATATTTGACTAGCTCTGCCAAATTCTTAAAAAAATGTAAAATGAAGTCCTGGAAAAATAATAGGGACACTTAAATTTTTCAATATATTCTTATATTTTTAATTATTTTTAAATCAATATTACAAAATATGTACACTAAATTAAAGGTATTCAAATAGTTTAACTAATAAAATAAAAATATTTCAATAGCTCTTCCAAATCCTTAAAAAAAGTAAAATAACGGCCTGGAAAAATAATAGGGACACTTAAAGTTTTCAATATATTCTAATATTTTTAATTATTTTTCCATCAATATTACAAAATATATACACTAAATTAAAGGTATTCAAATAGTTTATCTAATAAAATAAAAATATTTCAATAGCTCTGCCAAATTCTTAAAAAAAAGTAAATTAAATTCCTGGAAAAATAATAGGGACACTTAAATTTTTCAATATATTCTTATATTTTTAATTATTTTTCCATCAATATTACAAAATATATACACTAAATTAAAGGTATTCAAATAGTTTAACTAATAAAATAAAAATATTTCAATAGCTCCGCCAAATTCTTAAAAAAAGTAAAATAACGGCCTGGAAAAATAATAGGGACACTTAAATTTTTCAATATATTCTAATATTTTTAATTATTTTTCCATAAATATTACAAAATATATACACTAAATTAAAGGTATTCAAATAGTTTATCTAATAAAATAAAAATATTTTAATAGCTCTGCCAAATTCTTAAAAAAAAGTAAAATAAAGGCCTGGAAAAATAATAGGGACACTTAAGTTTTTCAATATATTCTTATATTTTTAATTATTTTTCCATCAATATTACAAAATATATACACTAAATTAAAGGTATTCAAATAGTCCAACTAATAAAATAAAAACATTTCAATAGCTCTGCCAAATTCTTAAAGAAAATATAAAATAAAGGCCTGGAAAAAATAATAGAGACACTTAAATTTTTCAATATATTCTTATATCTTTAATTATTTTTCGATAAATTTTACAAAGTACTCGTATATACACTAAATTAAAGGTATTCAAATAGTTTACCTAATAAAAAAAATATTTCACTAGCTCTGCCAAATTCTTAAAAAAATGTAAAATAAAGGCCTGGAAAAATAATAGGGACACTTAAATTTTTCAATATATTCTTATATTTTTAATTATTTTTCCATCAATATTACAAAATATATACACTAAATTAAAGGTATTCAAATAGTCCAACTAATAAAATAAAAACATTTCAATAGCTCTGCCAAATTCTTAAAGAAAATATAAAATAAAGGCCTGGAAAAAATAATAGAGACACTTAAATTTTTCAATATATTCTTATATTTTTAATTATTTTTCCATCAATATTACAAAATATATACACTAAATTAAAGGTATTCAAATAGTTTATCTAATAAAATAAAAATATTTCAATAGCTCTGCCAAATCCTTAAAAAAAAAGTAAAATAACGGCCTGGAAAAATAATAGGGACACTTAAATTTTTCAATATATTCTTACATTTTTAATTATTTTTCCATCAATATTACAAAATATATACACTAAATTAAAGGTATTCAAATAGTTTAACTAATAAAATAAAAATATTTGACTAGCTCTGCCAAATTCTTAAAAAAAAAGTAAAATAAAGGCCTGGAAAAATAATAGGGACACTTACATTTTTCAATATATTCTTATATTTTTAATTATTTTTCCATAAATATTACAAAATATTTACACTAAATTAAAGGTATTCAAATAGTTTAACTAATAAAATAAAAATATTTGACTAGCTCTGCCAATTCTTAAAAAAATGTAAAATAAAAGCCTGAAAAATAATAGGGACACTTAAATTTTTCAATATATTCTTATATTTTTAATTATTTTTCCATCAATATTACTAAATATATACACTAAATTAAAGGTATTCAAAGAGTTTAACTAATAAAATAAAAATATTTGACTAGCTCTGCCAAATTCTTAAAAAAAAGTAAAATAAAGGCCTGGGAAAATAATAGGGACACTTAAATTTTTCAATATATTCTTATATTTTTAATTATTTTTCCATCAATATTACAAAATATATACACTAAATTAAAGGTATTCAAATAGTTTAACTAATAAAATAAAAATATTTGACTAGCATTGCCAAATTCTTAAAAAAAAGTAAAATAAAGGCCTGGAAAAATAATAGGGACACTTAAAGTTTTCAATATATTCTTATATTTTTAATTATTTTTCCATCAATATTACAAAATATGTACACTAAATTAAAGGTATTCAAATAGTTTAACTAATAAAATAAAAATATTTCAATAGCTCTGCCAAATTTTTAAAAAAAATGTGAAATGAAAGCCTGGAAAAATAATAGGGACACTTAAATTTTTCAATATATTCTTATATTTTTAATTATTTTTCCATAAATATTACAAAATATTTACACTGAATTAAAGGTATTCAAATAGTTTATCTAATAAAATAAAAATATTTCAATAGCTCTGCCAAATTCTTAAAAAAAAAAGTAAAATAAAGGCCTGGAAAAATAATAGGGACACTTAAATTTTTCAATATATTCTTACATTTTTAATTATTTTTCCATCAATATTACAAAATATATACACTAAATTAAAGGTATTCAAATAGTTTAACTAATAAAATCAAAATATTTGACTAGCTCTGACAAATTCTTAAAAAAAAGTAAAATAAAGGCCTGGAAAAATAATAGGGACACTTAAATTTTTCAATATATTTTTATATTTTTAATTATTTTTCCATCAATATTACAAAATATATACACTAAATTAAAGGTATTCAAATAGTTTAACTAATAAAATAAAAATATTTGACTAGCTCTGCCAAATTCTTAAAAAAAAAGTAAAATAAAGGCCTGGAAAAATAATAGGGACACTTAAATTTTTCAATATATTCTTATATTTTTAATTATTTTTCCATAAATATTACAAAATATTTACACTGAATTAAAGGTATTCAAATAGTTTATCTAATAAAATAAAAATATTTCAATAGCTCTGCCAAATTCTTAAAAAAAAAAGTAAAATAAAGGCCTGGAAAAATAATAGGGACACTTAAATTTTTCAATATATTCTTACATTTTTAATTATTTTTCCATCAATATTACAAAATATATACACTAAATTAAAGGTATTCAAATAGTTTAACTAATAAAATAAAAATATTTTAATAGCTCTGCCAAATTCTTAAAAAAAAGTAAAATAAAGGCCTGGAAAAATAATAGGGACACTCAAATTTTTCAATATATTCTTATATCTTTAATTATTTTTCGATAAATTTTACAATGTACTCGTATATACACTAAATTAAAGGTATTCAAATAGTTTACCAAAAAAAAAAAATATTTCACTAGCTCTGCCAAATTCTTAAAAAAATGTAAAATAAAGGCCTGGAAAAATAATAGGGACACCTAAATTTTTCAATATATTCTTATATTTTTAATTATTTTTCCATCAATATTACAAAATATATACACTAAATTAAAGGTATTCAAATAGTTCAACTAATAAAATAAAAACATTTTAATAGCTCTGCCAAATTCTTAAAGAAAATATAAAATAAAGGCCTGGAAAAAATAATAGAGACACTTAAATTTTTCAATATATTCTTATATTTTTAATTATTTTTCCATCAATATTACAAAATATATACACTAAATTAAAGGTATTCAAATAGTTTATCTAATAAAATAAAAATATTTGACTAGCTCTGCCAAATTCTTAAAAAAAATGTAAAATAAAAGCCTGGAAAAATAATAGGGACACTTAAATTTTTCAATATATTCTTATATTTTTAATTATTTTTCCATCAATATTACAAAATATATACACTAAATTAAAGGTATTCAAATAGTTTATCTAATAAAATAAAAATATTTCAATAGCTCTGCCAAATCCTTAAAAAAAAAGTAAAATAACGGCCTGGAAAAATAATAGGGACACTTAAATTTTTCAATATATTCTTACATTTTTAATTATTTTTCCATCAATATTACAAAATATATACACTAAATTAAAGGTATTCAAATAGTTTAACTAATAAAATAAAAATATTTCAATAGCTCTGCCAAATTCTTAAAAAAAAAGTAAAATAAAGGCCTGGAAAAATAATAGGGACACTTAAATTTTTCAATATATTCTTATATTTTTAATTATTTTTCCATAAATATTACAAAATATTTACACTAAATTAAAGGTATTCAAATAGTTTAACTAATAAATTAAAAATATTTGACTAGCTCTGCCAATTCTTAAAAAAATGTAAAATAAAAGCCTGAAAAATAATAGGGACACTTAAATTTTTCAATATATTCTTATATTTTTAATTATTTTTCCATCAATATTACTAAATATATACACTAAATTAAAGGTATTCAAATAGTTTAACTAATAAAATAAAAATATTTGACTAGCTCTGCCAAATTCTTAAAAAAAAGTAAAATAAAGGCCTGGGAAAATAATAGGGACACTTAAATTTTTCAATATATTCTTATATTTTTAATTATTTTTCCATCAATATTACAAAATATATACACTAAATTAAAGGTATTCAAATAGTTTAACTAATAAAATAAAAATATTTGACTAGCATTGCCAAATTCTTAAAAAAAAGTAAAATAAAGGCCTGGAAAAATAAAGGGACACTTAAAGTTTTCAATATATTCTTATATTTTTAATTATTTTTCCATCAATATTACAAAATATGTACACTAAATTAAAGGTATTCAAATAGTTTAACTAATAAAATAAAAATATTTCAATAGCTCTGCCAAATTTTTAAAAAAAATGTGAAATGAAAGCCTGGAAAAATAATAGGGACACTTAAATTTTTCAATATATTCTTATATTTTTAATTATTTTTCCATAAATATTACAAAATATTTACACTGAATTAAAGGTATTCAAATAGTTTATCTAATAAAATAAAAATATTTCAATAGCTCTGCCAAATTCTTAAAAAAAAAAGTAAAATAAAGGCCTGGAAAAATAATAGGGACACTTAAATTTTTCAATATATTCTTACATTTTTAATTATTTTTCCATCAATATTACAAAATCTATACACTAAATTAAAGGTATTCAAATAGTTTAACTAATAAAATCAAAATATTTGACTAGCTCTGCCAAATTCTTAAAAAAAAGTAAAATAAAGGCCTGGAAAAATAATAGGGACACTTAAATTTTTCAATATATTTTTATATTTTTAATTATTTTTCCATCAATATTACAAAATATATACACTAAATTAAAGGTATTCAAATAGTTTATCTAATAAAATAAAAATATTTCAATAGCTCTGCCAAATACTTAAAAAAAAAGTAAAATAAAGGCCTGGAAAAATAATAGGGACACTTAAATTTTTCAATGTATTCTAATATTTTTAATTATTTTTCCATAAATATTACAAAATATATACACTAAATTAAAGGTATTCAAATAGTTTAACTAATAAAATAAAAATATTTCACTAGCTCTGTCAAATTCTTTAAAAAAATGTAAAATAAAGGCCTGGAAAAATAATAGGGACACTTAAATTTTTCAATATATTCTTATATTTTTAATTATTTTTCTATAAAAATTAATAAATATATACACTATATTAAAGGTATTCAAATAGTTTCACTAATAAAATAAAAATATTTGACTAGCTCTGCCTAATTCTTAAAAAAAAGTAAATTAAATTCCTGGAAAAATAATAGGGACACTTAAATTTTTCAATATATTCTTATATTTTTAATTATTTTTCCATAAATATTACAAAATATATACACTAAATTAAAGGTATTCAAATAGTTTAACTAATAAAATAAAAATATTTCACTAGCTCTGCCAAATTCTTAAAAAAAATGCGAAATGAAGGCCTGGAAAAATAATAGTGAGACTTAAATTTTTCAATATATTCTTATATTTTTAATTATTTTTCCATAAATATTACAAAATATATACACTAAATTAAAGGTATTCAAATAGTTTAACTAATAAAATAAAAATATTTCACTAGCTCTGCCAAATTCTTAAAAAAAATGTAAAATAAAGGCCTGGAAAAATAATAGGGACACTTAAATTTTTCAATATATTCTTATATTTTTAATTATTTTTCCATAAATATTACAAAATATATACACTAAATTAAAGGTATTCAAATAGTTTAACTAATAAAATAAAAATATTTCACTAGCTCTGCCAAATTCTTAAAAAAAATGTAAAATAAAGGCCTGGAAAAATAATAGGGACACTTAAATTTTTCAATATATTCTTATATTTTTAATTATTTTTCTATAAATATTAATAAATATATACACTATATTAAAGGTATTCAAATAGTTTCACTAATAAAATAAAAATATTTGACTAGCTCTGCCAAATTCTTAAAAAAAAGTAAATTAAATTCCTGGAAAAATAATAGGGACACTTAAATTTTTCAATATATTCTTATATTTTTAATTATTTTTCCATAAATATTACTAAATACATACACTAAATTAAAGGTATTCAAATAGTTTAACTAATAAAATAAAAATACTTCAATAGCTCTGCCAAATTCTTAAAAAAAAAGTAATATAAAAGCATGGAAAAATAATAGGGACACTTAAATTTTTCAATATATTCTTATATTTTTAATTATTTTTCCATCAATATTACAAAATATATACACTAAATTAAAGGAATTCAAATAGTTTATCTAATAAAATAAAAATATTTCAATAGCTCTGCCAAATTCTTAAAAAAAGTAAAATAAAGGCCTGGAAAAATAATAGGGACACTTAAATTTTTCAATATATTCTTATATTTTTAATTATTTTTCCATCAATATTACAAAATATATACACTAAATTAAAGGTATTCAAATAGTTTATCTAATAAAATAAAAATATTTCAATAGCTCTGCCAAATTCTTAAAAAAAAGTAAATTAAATTCCTGGAAAAATAATAGGGACACTTAAATTTTTCAATATATTCTTATATTTTTAATTATTTTTCCATAAATATTACTAAATATATACACTAAATTAAAGGTATTCAAATAGTTTAACTAATAAAATAAAAATACTTCAATAGCTCTGCCAAATTCTTAAAAAAAGTAAAATAAAGGCCTGGAAAAATAATAGGGACACTTAAATTTTTCAATATATTCTTATATTTTTAATTATTTTTCCATCAATATTACAAAATATATACACTAAATTAAAGGTATTCAAATAGTTTAACTAATAAAATAAAAATATTTGACTAGCTCTGCCAATTCTTAAAAAAATGTAAAATAAAAGCCTGGAAAAATAATAGGGACACTTAAATTTTTCAATATATTCTTATATTTTTTAATTATTTTTCCATCAATATTACAAAATATATACACTAAATTAAAAGTATTCAAATAGTTTATCTAATAAAATAAAAATATTTCAATAGCTCTGCCAAATTCTTAAAAAAAAGTAAATTAAATTCCTGGAAAAATAATAGGGACACTTAAATTTTTCAATATATTCTTATATTTTTAATTATTTTTCCATAAATATTACAAAATATATACACTAAATTAAATGTATTCAGATAGTTTAACTAATAAAGTAAAAATATTTGACTAGCTCTGAAAAATTCTTAAAAAAAATGTAAAATAAAAGCCTGGAAAAATAATAGGGACACTTAAATTTTTCAATATATTCTTATATTTTTAATTATTTTTCCATGAATATTACAAAATATATACACTAAATTAAAGGTATTCAAATAGTTTATCTAATAAAATAAAAATATTTCAATAGCTCTGCCAAATTCTTAAAAAAAAAGTAAAATAAAGGCCTGGAAAAATAATAGGGACACTTAAATTTTTCAATATATTCTTATACTTTTAATTATTTTTCCATCAATATTACAAAATATATACACTAAATTAAAGGTATTCAAATAGTTTATCTAATAAAATAAAAATATTTCAATAGCTCTGCCAAATTCTTAAAAAAAGTAAATTAAATTCCTGGAAAAATAATAGGGACACTTAAATTTTTCAATATATTCTTATATTTTTAATTATTTTTCCATCAATATTACAAAATATATACACTAAATTAAAGGTATTCAAATAGTTTATCTAATAAAATAAAAATACTTCAATAGCTCTGCCAAATTCTTAAAAAAAAGTAAATTAAATTCCTGGAAAAATAATAGGGACACTTAAATTTTTCAATATATTCTTATATTTTTAATTATTTTTCCATCAATATTACAAAATATATACACTAAATTAAAGGTATTCAAATAGTTTATCTAATAAAATAAAAATATTTCAATAGCTCTGCCAAATTCTTAAAAAAAAAGTAAAATAAAGGCCTGGAAAAATAATAGGGACACTTAAATTTTTCAATATATTCTTATATTTTTAATTATTTTTCCATCAATATTACAAAATATATACACTAAATTAAAGGTATTCAAATAGTTTATCTAATAAAATAAAAATATTTGACTAGCTCTACCAAATCTTAAAAAAAAAGTAAAATAAAGGCCTGGAAAAATAATAGGGACACTTAAATTTTTCAATATATTCTTATATTTTTAATTATTTTTCCATGAATATTACAAAATATATACACTAAATTAAAAGTATTCAAATAGTTTAACTAATAAAATAAAAATATTTGACTACCTCTGCCAAATTCTTAAAAAAAAAAACTAAAATAAAGGCCTGGAAAAATAATAGGGACACTTAAATTTTTCAATATATTCTTATATTTTTAATTATTTTTCCATCAATATTACTAAATATATACACTAAATTAAAGGTATTCAAATAGTTTAACTAATAAAATAAAAATATTTGACTAGCTCTGCCAAATTCTTAAAAAAAAGTAAAATAAAGGCCTGGAAAAATAATAGGGACACTTAAATTTTTCAATATATTCTTATATTTTTAATTATTTTTCCATAAATATTACAAAATATTTACACTAAATTAAAGGTATTCAAATAGTTTAACTAATAAAATAAAAATATTTGACTAGCTCTGCCAAATTCTTAAAAAAATGTAAAATAAAATCCTTGAAAAATAATAGGGACACTTAAATTTTTCAATATCTTCTTATATTTTTAATTATTTTTCCATCAATATTACAAAATATATACACTAAATTAAAGGTATTCAAATAGTTTAACTAATAAAATAAAAATATTTGACTAGCTCTGCCAAATTCTTAAAAAAAATGTGAAATGAAAGCCTGGAAAAATAATAGGGACACTTAAATTTTTCAATATATTCTTATATTTTTAATTATTTTTCCATAAATATTACAAAATATTTACACTAAATTAAAGGTATTCAAATAGTTTAACTAATAAAATAAAAATATTTGACTAGCTCTGCCAAATTCTTAAAAAAATGTAAAATAAAATCCTTGAAAAGTAATAGGGACACTTAAATTTTTCAATATCTTCTTATATTTTTAATTATTTTTCCATCAATATTACAAAATATATACACTAAATTAAAGGTATTCAAATAGTTTAACTAATAAAATAAAAATATTTGACTAGCTCTGCCAAATTCTTAAAAAAAATGTAAAATGAAGGCCTGGAAAATTAATAGGGCACTTAAATTTTTCAATATATTCTTATATTTTTAATTATTTTTCCATAAATATTACAAAATATATACACTAAATTAAAGGTATTCGAATAGTTTAACTAATAACATAAAAATATTTGACTAACTCTGCCAAATTCTTAAAAAAATGTAAAATAAAATCCTTGAAAAATAATAGGGACACTTAAATTTTTCAATATCTTCTTATATTTTTAATTATTTTTCCATCAATATTACAAAATATATACACTAAATTAAAGGTATTCAAATAGTTTAACTAATAAAATAAAAATATTTTACTAGCTCTGCCAAATTCTTAAAAAAATGTAAAATAAAATCCTTGAAAAATAATAGGGGCACTTAAATTTTTCAATATCTTCTTATATTTTTAATTATTTTTCCATCAATATTACAAAATATATACACTAAATTAAAGGTATTCAAATAGTTTAACTAATAAAATAAAAATATTTCAATAGCTCTTCCAAATCCTTAAAAAAAGTAAAATAACGGCCTGGAAAAATAATAGGGACACTTAAATTTTTCAATATATTCTTATATTTTTAATTATTTTTCCATAAATATTACTAAATACATACACTAAATTAAAGGTATTCAAATAGTTTAACTAATAAAATAAAAATACTTCAATAGCTCTGCCAAATTCTTAAAAAAAAAGTAATATAAAAGCATGGAAAAATAATAGGGACACTTAAATTTTTCAATATATTCTTATATTTTTAATTATTTTTCCATCAATATTACAAAATATATACACTAAATTAAAGGAATTCAAATAGTTTATCTAATAAAATAAAAATATTTCAATAGCTCTGCCAAATTCTTAAAAAAAGTAAAATAAAGGCCTGGAAAAATAATAGGGACACTTAAATTTTTCAATATATTCTTATATTTTTAATTATTTTTCCATCAATATTACAAAATATATACACTGAATTAAAGGTATTCAAATAGTTTATCTAATAAAATAAAAATATTTCAATAGCTCTGCCAAATTCTTAAAAAAAAGTAAATTAAATTCCTGGAAAAATAATAGGGACACTTAAATTTTTCAATATATTCTTATATTTTTAATTATTTTTCCATAAATATTACTAAATATATACACTAAATTAAAGGTATTCAAATAGTTTAACTAATAAAATAAAAATACTTCAATAGCTCTGCCAAATTCTTAAAAAAAGTAAAATAAAGGCCTGGAAAAATAATAGGGACACTTAAATTTTTCAATATATTCTTACATTTTTAATTATTTTTCCATCAATATTACAAAATATATACACTAAATTAAAGGTATTCAAATAGTTTAACTAATAAAATAAAAATATTTGACTAGCTCTGCCAATTCTTAAAAAAATGTAAAATAAAAGCCTGGAAAAATAATAGGGACACTTAAATTTTTCAATATATTCTTATATTTTTAATTATTTTTCCATCAATATTACAAAATATATACACTAAATTAAAAGTATTCAAATAGTTTATCTAATAAAATAAAAATATTTCAATAGCTCTGCCAAATTCTAAAAAAAAGTAAATTAAATTCCTGGAAAAATAATAGGGACACTTAAATTTTTCAATATATTCTTATATTTTTAATTATTTTTCCATAAATATTACAAAATATATACACTAAATTAAATGTATTCAGATAGTTTAACTAATAAAGTAAAATATTTGACTAGCTCTGAAAAATTCTTAAAAAAAATGTAAAATAAAAGCCTGGAAAAATAATAGGGACACTTAAATTTTTCAATATATTCTTATATTTTTAATTATTTTTCCATGAATATTACAAAATATATACACTAAATTAAAGGTATTCAAATAGTTTATCTAATAAAATAAAAATATTTCAAAAGCTCTGCCAAATTCTTAAAAAAAAAGTAAAATAAAGGCCTGGAAAAATAATAGGGACACTTAAATTTTTCAATACATTCTTATACTTTTAATTATTTTTCCATCAATATTACAAAATATATACACTAAATTAAAGGTATTCAAATAGTTTATCTAATAAAATAAAAATATTTCAATAGCTCTGCCAAATTCTTAAAAAAAGTAAATTAAATTCCTGGAAAAATAATAGGGACACTTAAATTTTTCAATATATTCTTATATTTTTAATTATTTTTCCATCAATATTACAAAATATATACACTAAATTAAGGGTATTCAAATAGTTTATCTAATAAAATAAAAATACTTCAATAGCTCTGCCAAATTCTTAAAAAAAAGTAAATTAAATTCTTGGAAAAATAATAGGGACACTTAAATTTTTCAATATATTCTTATATTTTTAATTATTTTTCCATCAATATTACAAAATATATACACTAAATTAAAGGTATTCAAATAGTTTATCTAATAAAATAAAAATATTTCAATAGCTCTGCCAAATTCTTAAAAAAAAAAGTAAAATAAAGGCCTGGAAAAATAATAGGGACACTTAAATTTTTCAATATATTCTTATATTTTTAATTATTTTTCCATCAATATTACAAAATATATACACTAAATTAAAGGTATTCAAATAGTTTATCTAATAAAATAAAAATATTTGACTAGCTCTACCAAATCTTAAAAAAAAAGTAAAATAAAGGCCTGGAAAAATAATAGGGACACTTAAATTTTTCAATATATTCTTATATTTTTAATTATTTTTCCATGAATATTACAAAATATATACACTAAATTAAAAGTATTCAAATAGTTTAACTAATAAAATAAAAATATTTGACTACCTCTGCCAAATTCTTAAAAGAAAAAACTAAAATAAAGGCCTGGAAAAATAATAGGGACACTTAAATTTTTCAATATATTCTTATATTTTTAATTATTTTTCCATCAATATTACAAAATATATACACTAAATTAAAGGTATTCAAATAGTTTATCTAATAAAATAAAAATATTTGACTAGCTCTACCAAATCTTAAAAAAAATGTGAAATGAAGGCCTGGAAAAATAATAGGGACACTTAAATTTTTCAATATATTCTTATATTTTTAATTATTTTTCCATCAATATTACAAAATATATACACTAAATTAAAGGTATTCAAATAGTTTAACTAATAAAATAAAAATATTTGACTAGCTCTGCCAAATTCTTAAAAAAAATGTGAAATGAAAGCCTGGAAAAATAATAGGGACACTTAAATTTTTTCAATATATTCTTATATTTTTAATTATTTTTCCATAAATATTACAAAATATTTACACTAAATTAAAGGTATTCAAATAGTTTAACTAATAAAATAAAAATATTTGACTAGCTCTGCCAAATTCTTAAAAAAATGTAAAATAAAATCCTTGAAAAATAATAGGGACACTTAAATTTTTCAATATCTTCTTATATTTTTAATTATTTTTCCATCAATATTACAAAATATATACACTAAATTAAAGGTATTCAAATAGTTTAACTAATAAAATAAAAATATTTGACTAGCTCTGCCAAATTCTTAAAAAAAATGTAAAATGAAGGCCTGGAAAAATAATAGGGCACTTAAATTTTTCAATATATTCTTATATTTTTAATTATTTTTCCATAAATATTACAAAATATATACACTAAATTAAAGGTATTCGAATAGTTTAACTAATAAAATAAAAATATTTGACTAACTCTGCCAAATTCTTAAAAAAATGTAAAATAAAATCCTTGAAAAATAATAGGGACACTTAAATTTTTCAATATCTTCTTATATTTTTAATTATTTTTCCATCAATATTACAAAATATATACACTAAATTAAAGGTATTCAAATAGTTTAACTAATAAAATAAAAATATTTGACTAGCTCTGCCAAATTCTTAAAAAAATGTAAAATAAAATCCTTGAAAAATAATAGGGCCACTTACATTTTTCAATATCTTCTTATATTTTTAATTATTTTTCCATCAATATTACAAAATATATACACTAAATTAAAGGTATTCAAATAGTTTAACTAATAAAATAAAAATATTTCAATAGCTCTTCCAAATCCTTAAAAAAAGTAAAATAACGGCCTGGAAAAATAATAGGGACACTTAAATTTTTCAATATATTCTAATATTTTTAATTATTTTTCCATCAATATTACAAAATATATACACTATATTAAAGGTATTCAAATAGTTTATCTAACAAAATAAAAATATTTCAATAGCTCTGCCAAATTCTTAAAAAAAAAGTAAAATAAAGGCCTGGAAAAATAATAGGGACACTTAAATTTTTCAATATATTCTTATATTTTTAATTAGATTTCCATAAATATTTCAATGTATATACACTGAATTAAAGGTATTCAAATAGTTTATCTAATAAAATAAAAATATTTCAATAGCTCTGCCAAATTCTTAAAAAAAAAGTAAAATAAAGGCCTGGAAAAATAATAGGGACACTTAAATTTTTCAATATATTCTTACATTTTTAATTATTTTTCCATCAATATTACAAAATATATACACTAAATTAAAGGTATTCAAATAGTTTAACTAATAAAATAAAAATATTTGACTAGCTCTGACAAATTCTTAAAAAAAAAGTAAAATAAAGGCCTGGAAAAATAATAGGGACACTTAAATTTTTCAATATATTTTTATATTTTTAATTATTTTTCCATCAATATTACAAAATATATACACTAAATTAAAGGTATTCAAATAGTTTATCTAACAAAATAAAAATATTTCAATAGCTCTGCCAAATTCTTAAAAAAAAGTAAAATAAAGGCCTGGAAAAATAATAGGGACACTTAAATTTTTCAATATATTCTTACATTTTTAATTATTTTTCCATCAATATTACAAAATATTTACACTAAATTAAAGGTATTCAAATAGTTTAACTAATAAAATAAAAATATTTGACTAGCTCTGCCAAATTCTTAAAAAAAAAGTAAAATAAAGGCCTGGAAAAATAATAGGGACACTTAAATTTTTCAATATATTCTTATATTTTTAATTATATTTCCATAAATATTTCAATGTATATACACTGAATTAAAGGTATTCAAATAGTTTATCTAATAAAATAAAAATATTTCAATAGCTCTGCCAAATTCTTAAAAAAAAAAAGTAAAATAAAGGCCTGGAAAAATAATAGGGACACTTAAATTTTTCAATATATTCTTACATTTTTAATTATTTTTCCATCAATATTACAAAATATATACACTAAATTAAAGGTATTCAAATAGTTTAACTAATAAAATAAAAATATTTGACTAGCTCTGCCAAATTCTTAAAAAAAAAGTAAAATAAAGGCCTGGAAAAATAATAGGGACACTTAAATTTTTCAATATATTTTTATATTTTTAATTATTTTTCCATCAATATTACAAAATATATACACTAAATTAAAGGTATTCAAATAGTTTATCTAATAAAATAAAAATATTTCAATAGCTCTGCCAAATTCTTAAAAAAAAAGTAAAATAAAGGCCTGGAAAAATAATAGGGACACTTAAATTTTTCAATATATTCTTACATTTTTAATTATTTTTCCAACAATATTACAAAATATATACACTAAATTAAAGGTATTCAAATAGTTTAACTAATAAAATAAAAATATTTGACTAGCTCTGCCAAATTCTTAAAAAAAAAGTAAAATAAAGGCCTGGAAAAATAATAGGGACACTTAAATTTTTCAATATATTCTTATATTTTTAATTATTTTTCCATAAATATTACAATATATTTACACTAAATTAAAGGTATTCAAATAGTTTAACTAATAAAATAAAAATATTTGACTAGCTCTGCCAATTCTTAAAAAAATTTAAAATAAAAGCCTGGAAAAATAATAGGGACACTTAAATTTTTCAATATATTCTTATATTTTTAATTATTTTTCCATAAATATTACTAAATATATACACTAAATTAAAGGTATTCAAATAGTTTAACTAATAAAATAAAAATACTTCAATAGCTCTGCCAAATTCTTAAAAAAAAGTAATATAAAGGAATGGAAAAATAATAGGGACATTTAAATTTTTCAATATATTCTTATATTTTTAATAATTTTTCCATAAATATTACAAAATATATACACTAAATTAAAGGTATTCAAATAGTTTAACTAATAAAATAAAAATATTTCACTAGCTCTGCCAAATTCTTAAAAAAAATGTAAAATAAAGGCCTGGAAAAATAATAGGGACACTTAAATTTTTCAATATATTCTTATATTTTTAATTATTTTTCCATCAATATTAATAAATATATACACTATATTAAAGGTATTCAAATAGTTTCACTAATAAAATAAAAATATTTGACTAGCTCTGCCAAATTCTTAAAAAAAAGTAAATTAAATTCCTGGAAAAATAATAGGGACACTTAAATTTTTCAATATATTCTTATATTTTTAATTATTTTTCCATAAATATTACTAAATATATACACTAAATTAAAGGTATTCAAATAGTTTAACTAATAAAATAAAAATACTTCAATAGCTCTGCCAAATTCTTAAAAAAAAAGTAATATAAAGGCATGGAAAAATAATAGGGACACTTAAATTTTTCAATATATTCTTATATTTTTAATTATTTTTCCATCAATATTACAAAATATATACACTAAATAAAAGGAATTCAAATAGTTTATCTAATAAAATAAAAATATTTCAATAGCTCTGCCAAATTCTTAAAAAAAGTAAAATAAAGGCCTGGAAAAATAATAGGGACACTTAAATTTTTCAATATATTCTTATATTTTTAATTATTTTTCCATCAATATTACAAAATATATACACTAAATTAAAGGTATTCAAATAGTTTATCTAATAAAATAAAAATATTTCAATAGCTCTGCCAATTCTTAAAAAAATGTAAAATAAAAGCCTGGAAAAATAATAGGGACACTTAAATTTTTCAATATATTCTTATATTTTTAATTATTTTTCCATCAATATTACTAAATATATACACTAAATTAAAGGTATTTAAATAGTTTAACTAATAAAATAAAAATATTTGACTAGCTCTGCCAAATTCTTAAAAAAAAGTAAAATAAAGGCCTGGAAAAATAATAGGGACACTTAAATTTTTCAATATATTCTTATATTTTTAATTATTTTTCCATCAATATTACAAAATATATACACTAAATTAAAGGTATTCAAATAGTTTAACTAATAAAATAAAAATATTTGACTAGCATTGCCAAATTCTTAAAAAAAAAGTAGAATAAAGGCCTGGAAAAATAATAGGGACACTTAAATTTTTCAATATATTCTTATATTTTTAATTATTTTTCCATAAATATTACAAAATATTTACACTAAATTAAAGGTATTCAAATAGTTTAACTAATAAAATAAAAATATTTGACTAGCTCTGCCAAATTCTTAAAAAAGAAGTAAAATAAAGGCCTGGAAAAATAATAGGGACACTTAAATTTTTCAATATATTCTTGTATTTTTAATTATATTTCAATAAATATTTCAATGTATATACACTGAATTAAAGGTATTCAAATAGTTTATCTAATAAAATAAAAATATTTCAATAGCTCTGCCAAATTCTTAAAAAAAAAAGTAAAATAAAGGCCTGGAAAAATAATAGGGACACTTAAATTTTTCAATATATTCTTACATTTTTAATTATTTTTCCATCAATATTACAAAATATATACACTAAATTAAAGGTATTCAAATAGTTTAACTAATAAAATCAAAATATTTGACTAGCTCTGCCAAATTCTTAAAAAAAAGTAAAATAAAGGCCTGGAAAAATAATAGGGACACTTAAATTTTTCAATATATTCTAATATTTTTAATTATTTTTCCATAAATATTACAAAATATATATACTAAATTAAAGGTATTCAAATAGTTTAAATAATAAAATAAAAATATTTGACTAGCTCTGCCAAATTCTTAAAAAAAATGCGAAATGAAGGCCTGGAAAAATAATAGGGAGACTTAAATTTTTCAATATATTCTTATATTTTTAATTATTTTTCCATAAATATTACAAAATATATACACTAAATTAAAGGTATTCAAATAGTTTAACTAATAAAATAAAAATATTTCACTAGCTCTGCCAAATTCTTAAAAAAAATGTAAAATAAAGGCCTGGAAAAATAATAGGGACACTTAAATTTTTCAATATATTCTTATATTTTTAATAATTTTTCCATAAATATTACAAAATATATACACTAAATTAAAGGTATTCAAATAGTTTAACTAATAAAATAAAAATATTTCACTAGCTCTGCCAAATTCTTAAAAAAAATGTAAAATAAAGGCCTGGAAAAATAATAGGGACACTTAAATTTTTCAATATATTCTTATATTTTTAATTATTTTTCCATAAATATTAATAAATATATACACTATATTAAAGGTATTCAAATAGTTTCACTAATAAAATAAAAATATTTGACTAGCTCTGCCAAATTCTTAAAAAAAAGTAAATTAAATTCCTGGAAAAATAATAGGGACACTTAAATTTTTCAATATATTCTTATATTTTTAATTATTTTTCCATAAATATTAATAAATATATACACTAAATTAAAGGTATTCAAATAGTTTAACTAATAAAATAAAAATACTTCAATAGCTCTGCCAAATTCTTAAAAAAAAAGTAATATAAAGGCATGGAAAAATAATAGGGACACTTAAATTTTTCAATATATTCTAATATTTTTAATTATTTTTCCATCAATATTACAAAATATATACACTAAATTAAAGGCATTCAAATAGTTTATCTAATAAAATAAAAATATTTCAATAGCTCTGCCAAATTCTTAAAAAAAAGTAAATTAAATTCCTGGAAAAATAATAGGGACACTTAAATTTTTCAATATATTCTTATATTTTTAATTATTTTCCATAAATATTACTAAATATATACACTAAATTAAAGGTATTCAAATAGTTTAACTAATAAAATAAAAATACTTCAATACCTCTGCCAAATTCTTAAAAAAAAGTAATATAAAGGAATGGAAAAATAATAGGGACACTTAAATTTTTCAATATATTCTTATATTTTTAATTATTTTTCCATAAATATTACAAAATATATACACTAAATTAAATGTATTCAAATAGTTTAACTAATAAAGTAAAAATATTTGACTAGCTCTGAAAAATTCTTAAAAAAAATGTAAAATAAAAGCCTGGAAAAATAATAGGGACACTTAAATTTTTCAATATATTCTTATATTTTTAATTATTTTTCCATGAATATTACAAAATATATACACTAAATTAAAGGTATTCAAATAGTTTATCTAATAAAATAAAAATATTTCAATAGCTCTGCCAAATTCTTAAAAAAAAAATAAAATAAAGGCCTGGAAAAATAATAGGGACACTTAAATTTTTCAATATATTCTTATATTTTTAATTATTTTTCCATCAATATTACAAAATATATACACTAAATTAAAGGTATTCAAATAGTTTAACTAATAAAATAAAAATACTTCAATAGCTCTGCCAAATTCTTAAAAAAAAAGTAATATAAAGGCATGGAAAAATAATAGGGACACTTAAATTTTTCAATATATTCTAATATTTTTAATTATTTTTCCATCAATATTACAAAATATATACACTAAATTAAAGGAATTCAAATAGTTTATCTAATAAAATAAAAATATTTCAATAGCTCTGCCAAATTTTTAAAAAAAGTAAAATAAAGGCCTGGAAAAATAATAGGGACACTTAAATTTTTCAATATATTCTTATATTTTTAATTATTTTTCCATCAATATTACAAAACATATACACTAAATTAAAGGCATTCAAATAGTTTATCTAATAAAATAAAAATATTTCAATAGCTCTGCCAAATTCTTAAAAAAAAAGTAAATTAAATTCCTGGAAAAATAATAGGGACACTTAAATTTTTCAATATATTCTTATATTTTTAATTATTTTTCCATAAATATTACTAAATATATACACTAAATTAAAGGTATTCAAATAGTTTAACTAATAAAATAAAAATACTTCAATAGCTCTGCCAAATTCTTAAAAAAAAAGTAATATAAAGGAATGGAAAAATAATAGGGACACTTAAATTTTTCAATATATTCTTATATTTTTAATTATTTTTCCATAAATATTACAAAATATATACACTAAATTAAATGTATTCAAATAGTTTAACTAATAAAGTAAAAATATTTGACTAGCTCTGAAAAATTCTTAAAAAAAATGTAAAATAAAAGCCTGGAAAAATAATAGGGACACTTAAATTTTTCAATATATTCTTATATTTTTAATTATTTTTCCATGAATATTACAAAATATATACACTAAATTAAAGGTATTCAAATAGTTTATCTAATAAAATAAAAATATTTCAATAGCTCTGCCAAATTCTTAAAAAAAAAGTAAAATAAAGGCCTGGAAAAATAATAGGGACACTTAAATTTTTCAATATATTCTTATATTTTTAATTATTTTTCCATCAATATTACAAAATATATACACTAAATTAAAGGTATTCAAATAGTTTATCTAATAAAATAAAAATATTTCAATAGCTCTGCCAAATTCTTAAAAAAAAGTAAATTAAATTCCTGGAAAAATAATAGGGACACTTAAATTTTTCAATATATTCTTATATTTTTAATTATTTTTCCATCAATATTACAAAATATATACACTAAATTAAAGGTATTCAAATAGTTTATCTAATAAAATAAAAATACTTCAATAGCTCTGCCAAATTCTTAAAAAAAAGTAAATTAAATTCCTGGAAAAATAATAGGGACACTTAAATTTTTCAATATATTCTTATATTTTCAATTATTTTTCCATCAATATTACAAAATATATACACTAAATTAAAGGTATTCAAATAGTTTATCTAATAAAATAAAAATATTTCAATAGCTCTGCCAAATTCTTAAAAAAAAAAGTAAAATAAAGGCCTGGAAAAATAATAGGGACACTTAAATTTTTCAATATATTCTTATATTTTTAATTATTTTTCCATCAATATTACAAAATATATATACTAAATTAAAGGTATTCAAATAGTTTATCTAATAAAATAAAAATATTTGACTAGCTCTACCAAATCTTAAAAAAAATGTGAAATGAAGGCCTGGAAAAATAATAGGGACACTTAAATTTTTCAATATATTCTTATATTTTTAATTATTTTTCCATAAATATTACAAAATATTTACACTAAATTAAAGGTATTCAAATAGTTTAACTAATAAAATAAAAATTATTGACTAGCTCTGCCAAATTCTTAAAAAAATGTAAAATAAAATCCTTGAAAAATAATAGGGACACTTAAATTTTTCAATATCTTCTTATATTTTTAATTATTTTTCCATCAATATTACAAAATATATACACTAAATTAAAGGTATTCAAATAGTTTAACTAATGAAATAAAAATATTTGACTAGCTCTGCCAAATTCTTAAAAAAAATGTGAAATGAAAGCCTGGAAAAATAATAGGGACACTTAAATTTTTCAATATATTCTTATATTTTTAATTATTTTTCCATAAATATTACAAAATATTTACACTAAATTAAAGGTATTCAAATAGTTTAACTAATAAAATAAAAATATTTGACTAGCTCTGCCAAATTCTTAAAAAAATGTAAAATAAAATCCTTGAAAAATAATAGGGACACTTAAATTTTTCAATATCTTCTTATATTTTTAATTATTTTTCCATCAATATTACAAAATATATACACTAAATTAAAGGTATTCAAATAGTTTAACTAATAAAATAAAAATATTTGACTAGCTCTGCCAAATTCTTAAAAAAAATGTAAAATGAAGGCCTGGAAAAATAATAGGGCACTTAAATTTTTCAATATATTCTTATATTTTTAATTATTTTTCCATCAATATTACAAAATATATACACTAAATTAAAGTTATTCGAATAGTTTAACTAATAAAATAAAAATATTTGATAGCTCTGCCAAATTCTTAAAAAAAATGTGAAATGAAAGCCTGGAAAAATAATAGGGACACTTAAATTTTTCAATATATTCTTATATTTTTAATTATTTTTCCATAAATATTACAAAATATTTACACTAAATTAAAGGTATTCAAATAGTTTAACTAATAAAATAAAAATATTTGACTAGCTCTGCCAAATTCTTAAAAAAAATGTAAAATAAAAGCCTTGAAAAATAATAGGGCACTTAAATTTTTCAATATATTCTTATATTTTTAATTATTTTTCCATCAATATTACAAAATATATACACTAAATTAAAGGTATTCAAATAGTTTAACTAATGAAATAAAAATATTTGACTAGCTCTGCCAAATTCTTAAAAAAAATGTGAAATGAAAGCCTGGAAAAATAATAGGGACACTTAAATTTTTCAATATATTCTTATATTTTTAATTATTTTTCCATAAATATTACAAAATATTTACACTAAATTAAAGGTATTCAAATAGTTTAACTAATAAAATAAAAATATTTGACTAGCTCTGCCAAATTCTTAAAAAAATGTAAAATAAAATCCTTGAAAAATAATAGGGACACTTAAATTTTTCAATATATTCTTATATTTTTAATTATTTTTCCATCAATATTACAAAATATATACACTAAATTAAAGGTATTCAAATAGTTTAACTAATAAAATAAAAATATTTGACTAGCTCTGCCAAATTCTTAAAAAAAATGTAAAATGAAGGCCTGGAAAAATAATAGGGCACTTAAATTTTTCAATATATTCTTATATTTTTAATTATTTTTCCATCAATATTACAAAATATATACACTAAATTAAAGGTATTCGAATAGTTTAACTAATAAAATAAAAATATTTGATAGCTCTGCCAAATTCTTAAAAAAAATGTGAAATGAAAGCCTGGAAAAATAATAGGGACACTTAAATTTTTCAATATATTCTTATATTTTTAATTATTTTTCCATAAATATTACAAAATATTTACACTAAATTAAAGGTATTCAAATAGTTTAACTAATAAAATAAAAATATTTGACTAGCTCTGCCAAATTCTTAAAAAAAATGTAAAATAAAAGCCTTGAAAAATAATAGGGACACTTAAATTTTTCAATATCTTCTTATATTTTTAATTATTTTTCCATCAATATTACAAAATATATACACTAAATTAAAGGTATTCAAATAGTTTAACTAATAAAATAAAAATATTTGACTAGCTCTGCCAAATTCTTAAAAAAATGTAAAATGAAGGCCTGGAAAAATAACAGCGACACTTAAATTTTTCAATATATTCTTATATTTTTAATTATTTTTCCATCAATATTACAAAATATATATACTAAATTAAAGGTATTCAAATAGTTTATCTAATAAAATAAAAATATTTGACTAGCTCTACCAAATCTTAAAAAAAATGTGAAATGAAGGCCTGGAAAAATAATAGGGACACTTAAATTTTTCAATATATTCTTATATTTTTAATTATTTTTCCATAAATATTACAAAATATTTACACTAAATTAAAGGTATTCAAATAGTTTAACTAATAAAATAAAAATTATTGACTAGCTCTGCCAAATTCTTAAAAAAATGTAAAATAAAATCCTTGAAAAATAATAGGGACACTTAAATTTTTCAATATCTTCTTATATTTTTAATTATTTTTCCATCAATATTACAAAATATATACACTAAATTAAAGGTATTCAAATAGTTTAACTAATAAAATAAAAATATTTGACTAGCTCTGCCAAATTCTTAAAAAAAATGTGAAATGAAAGCCTGGAAAAATAATAGGGACACTTAAATTTTTCAATATATTCTTATATTTTTAATTATTTTTCCATAAATATTACAAAATATATACACTAAATTAAAGGTATTCAAATAGTTTAACTAATAAAATAAAAATATTTGACTAGCTCTGCCAAATTCTTAAAAAAATGTAAAATAAAATCCTTGAAAAATAATAGGGACACTTAAATTTTTCAATATCTTCTTATATTTTTAATTATTTTTCCATCAATATTACAAAATATATACACTAAATTAAAGGTATTCAAATAGTTTAACTAATAAAATAAAAATATTTGACTAGCTCTGCCAAATTCTTAAAAAAAATGTAAAATGAAGGCCTGGAAAAATAATAGGGCACTTAAATTTTTCAATATATTCTTATATTTTTAATTATTTTTCCATCAATATTACAAAATATATACACTAAATTAAAGGTATTCGAATAGTTTAACTAATAAAATAAAAATATTTGATAGCTCTGCCAAATTCTTAAAAAAAATGTGAAATGAAAGCCTGGAAAAATAATAGGGACACTTAAATTTTTCAATATATTCTTATATTTTTAATTATTTTTCCATAAATATTACAAAATATATACACTAAATTAAAGGTATTCAAATAGTTTAACTAATAAAATAAAAATATTTGACTAGCTCTGCCAAATTCTTAAAAAAAATGTAAAATAAAAGCCTTGAAAAATAATAGGGACACTTAAATTTTTCAATATCTTCTTATATTTTTAATTATTTTTCCATCAATATTACAAAATATATACACTAAATTAAAGGTATTCAAATAGTTTAACTAATAAAATAAAAATATTTGACTAGCTCTGCCAAATTCTTAAAAAAATGTAAAATGAAGGCCTGGAAAAATAACAGCGACACTTAAATTTTTCAATATATTCTTATATTTTTAATTATTTTTAAATCAATATTACAAAATATATACACTAAATTAAAGGTATTCAAATAGTTTAACTAATAAAATAAAAATATTTCAATAGCTCTTCCAAATCCTTAAAAAAAGTAAAATAACGGCCTGGAAAAATAATAGGGACACTTAAATTTTTCAATATATTCTAATATTTTTAATTATTTTTCCATCAATATTACAAAATATATACACTAAATTAAAGGTATTCAAATAGCTTATCTAATAAAATAAAAATATTTCAATAGCTCTGCCAAATTCTTAAAAAAAAGTAAATTAAATTCCTGGAAAAATAATAGGGACACTTAAATTTTTCAATATATTCTTATATTTTTAATTATTTTTCCATCAATATTACTAAATATATACACTAAATTAAAGGTATTCAAATAGTTTAACTAATAAAATAAAAATATTTGACTAGCTTGCCAAATTCTTAAAAAAAAGTAAAATAAAGGCCTGGAAAAATAATAGGGACACTTAAATTTTTCAATATATTCTTATATTTTTAATTATTTTTCCATCAATATTACAAAATATGTACACTAAATTAAAGGTATTCAAATAGTTTAACTAATAAAATAAAAATATTTGACTATCTCTGCCAAATTCTTAAAAAAATGTGAAATGAAAGCCTGGAAAAATAATAGGGACACTTAAATTTTTCAATATATTCTTATATTTTTAATTATTTTTCCATAAATATTACAAAATATTTACACTAAATTAAAGGTATTCAAATAGTTTAACTAATAAAATAAAAATATTTGACTAGCTCTGCCAAATTCTTAAAAAAAAAGTAAAATAAAGGCCTGGAAAAATAATAGGGACACTTAAATTTTTCAATATATTCTTATATTTTTAATTATATTTCCATAAATATTTCAATGTATATACACTGAATTAAAGGTATTCAAATAGTTTATCTAATAAAATAAAAATATTTCAATAGCTCTGCCAAATTCTTAAAAAAAAAAGTAAAATAAAGGCCTGGAAAAATAATAGGGACACTTAAATTTTTCAATATATTCTTACATTTTTAATTATTTTTCCATCAATATTACAAAATATATACACTAAATTAAAGGTATTCAAATAGTTTAACTAATAAAATAAAAATATTTGACTAGCTCTGCCAAATTCTTAAAAAAAAAGTAAAATAAAGGCCTGGAAAAATAATAGGGACACTTAAATTTTTCAATATATTTTTATATTTTTAATTATTTTTCCATCAATATTACAAAATATATACACTAAATTAAAGGTATTCAAATAGTTTATCTAATAAAATAAAAATTTTTTAATAGCTCTGCCAAATTCTTAAAAAAAAAGTAAAATAAAGGCCTGGAAAAATAATAGGGACACTTAAATTTTTCAATATATTCTTACATTTTTAATTATTTTTCCATCAATATTACAAAATATATACACTAAATTAAAGGTATTCAAATAGTTTAACTAATAAAATAAAAATATTTGACTAGCTCTGCCAAATTCTTAAAAAAAAAGTAAAATAAAGGCCTGGATAAATAATAGGGACACTTAAATTTTTCAATATATTCTTATATTTTTAATTATTTTTCCATAAATATTACAAAATATTTACACTAAATTAAAGGTATTCAAATAGTTTAACTAATAAAATAAAAATATTTGACTAGCTCTGCCAATTCTTAAAAAAATGTAAAATAAAAGCCTGGAAAAATAATAGGGACACTTAAATTTTTCAATATATTCTTATATTTTTAATTATTTTTCCATCAATATTACTAAATATATACACTAAATTAAAGGTATTCAAATAGTTTAACTAATAAAATAAAAATATTTGACTAGCTCTGCCAAATTCTTAAAAAAAAGTAAAATAAAGGCCTGGAAAAATAATAGGGACACTTAAATTTTTCAATATATTCTTATATTTTTAATTATTTTTCCATCAATATTACAAAATATATACACTAAATTAAAGGTATTCAAATAGTTTAACTAATAAAATAAAAATATTTGACTAGCATTGCCAAATTCTTAAAAAAAAGTAAAATAAAGGCCTGGAAAAATAATAGGGACACTTAAATTTTTCAATATATTCTTATATTTTTAATTATATTTCCATAAATATTTCAATGTATATACACTGAATTAAAGGTATTCAAATAGTTTATCTAATAAAATAAAAATATTTCAATAGCTCTGCCAAATTCTTAAAAAAAAGTAAAATAAAGGCCTGGAAAAATAATAGGGACACTTAAATTTTTCAATATATTCTTACATTTTTAATTATTTTTCCATCAATATTACAAAATATATACACTAAATTAAAGGTATTCAAATAGTTTAACTAATAAAATCAAAATATTTGACTAGCTCTGCCAAATTCTTAAAAAAAAGTAAAATAAAGGCCTGGAAAAATAATAGGGACACTTAAATTTTTCAATATATTCTAATATTTTTAATTATTTTTCCATAAATATTACAAAATATATACACTAAATTAAAGGTATTCAAATAGTTTAAATAATAAAATAAAAATATTTGACTAGCTCTGCCAAATTCTTAAAAAAAATGCGAAATGAAGGCCTGGAAAAATAATAGGGAGACTTAAATTTTTCAATATATTCTTATATTTTTAATTATTTTTCCATAAATATTACAAAATATATACACTAAATTAAAGGTATTCAAATAGTTTAATTAATAAAATAAAAATATTTCACTAGCTCTGCCAAATTCTTAAAAAAAATGTAAAATAAAGGCCTGGAAAAATAATAGGGACACTTAAATTTTTCAATATATTCTTATATTTTTAATAATTTTTCCATAAATATTACAAAATATATACACTAAATTAAAGGTATTCAAATAGTTTAACTAATAAAATAAAAATATTTCACTAGCTCTGCCAAATTCTTAAAAAAAAATGTAAAATAAAGGCCTGGAAAAATAATAGGGACACTTAAATTTTTCAATATATTCTTATATTTTTAATTATTTTTCCATAAATATTAATAAATATATACACTATATTAAAGGTATTCAAATAGTTTCACTAATAAAATAAAAATATTTGACTAGCTCTGCCAAATTCTTAAAAAAAAGTAAATTAAATTCCTGGAAAAATAATAGGGACACTTAAATTTTTCAATATATTCTTATATTTTTAATTATTTTTCCATAAATATTACTAAATATATACACTAAATTAAAGGTATTCAAATAGTTTATCTAATAAAATAAAAATACTTCAATAGCTCTGCCAAATTCTTAAAAAAAAAGTAATATAAAGGCATGGAAAAATAATAGGGACACTTAAATTTTTCAATATATTCTTATATTTTTAATTATTCTTCCATCAATATTACAAAATATATACACTAAATTAAAGGTATTCAAATAGTTTATGTAATAAAATAAAAATATTTCAATAGCTCTGCCAAATTCTTAAAAAAAGTAAAATAAAGGCCTGGAAAAATAATAGGGACACTTAAATTTTTCAATATATTCTTATATTTTTAATTATTTTTCCATCAATAATACAAAATATATACACTAAATTAAAGGTATTCAAATAGTTTATCTAATAAAATAAAAATATTTCAATAGCTCTGCCAAATTCTTAAAAAAAAGTAAATTAAATTCCTGGAAAAATAATAGGGACACTTAAATTTTTCAATATATTCTTATATTTTTAATTATTTTTCCATAAATATTACTAAATATATACACTAAATTAAAGGTATTCAAATAGTTTAACTAATAAAATAAAAATACTTCAATAGCTCTGCCAAATTCTTAAAAAAAAGTAATATAAAGGAATGGAAAAATAATAGGGACACTTAAATTTTTCAATATATTCTTATATTTTTAATTATTTTTCCATCAATATTACAAAATATATACACTAAATTAAAGGTATTCAAATAGTTTATCTAATAAAATAAAAATATTTGACTAGCTCTACCAAATCTTAAAAAAAATGTGAAATGAAGGCCTGGAAAAATAATAGGGACACTTAAATTTTTCAATATATTCTTATATTTTTAATTATTTTTCCATCAATATTACAAAATATATACACTAAATTAAAGGTATTCGAATAGTTTAACTAATAAAATAAAAATATTTGACTAGCTCTGCCAAATTCTTAAAAAAAATGTGAAATGAAAGCCTGGAAAAATAATAGGGACACTTAAATTTTTCAATATATTCTTATATTTTTAATTATTTTTCCATAAATATTACAAAATATTTACACTAAATTAAAGGTATTCATATAGTTTAACTAATAAAATAAAAATATTTGACTAGCTCTGCCAAATTCTTAAAAAAAAAGTAAAATAAAGGCCTGGAAAAATAATAGGGACACTTAAATTTTTCAATATATTCTTATATTTTTAATTATATTTCCATAAATATTTCAATGTATATACACTGAATTAAAGGTATTCAAATAGTTTATCTAATAAAAGAAAAATATTTCAATAGCTCTGCCAAATTCTTAAAAAAAAAAGTAAAATAAAGGCCTGGAAAAATAATAGGCCCACTTAAATTTTTCAATATATTCTTACATTTTCAACTATTTTTCCATCAATATTACAAAATATATACACTAAATTAAAGGTATTCAAATAGTTTAACTAATAAAATAAAAATATTTGACTAGCTCTGCCAAATTCTTAAAAAAAAAAGTAAAATAAAGGCCTGGAAAAATAATAGGGACACTTAAATTTTTCAATATATTTTTATATTTTTAATTATTTTTCCATCAATATTACAAAATATATACACTAAATTAAAGGTATTCAAATAGTTTATCTAATAAAATAAAAATATTTCAATAGCTCTGCCAAATTCTTAAAAAAAGTAAAATAAAGGCCTGGAAAAATAATAGGGACACTTAAATTTTTCAATATATTCTAATATTTTTAATTATTTTTCCATCAATATTACAAAATATATACACTAAATTAAAGGTATTCAAATAGTTTAACTAATAAAATAAAAATATTTGACTAGCTCTGCCAAATTCTTAAAAAAAATGTAAAATAAAAGCCTGGAAAAATAATAGGGACACTTAACTTTTTCAATATATTCTAAAAAAAAGGAAATTAAAGTCCTGGAAAAATAATAGGGACACTTAAATTTTTCAATATATTCTAATATTTTTAATTATTTTTCCATAAATATTACAAAATATATACACTAAATTAAAGGTATTCAAATAGTTTATCTAATAAAATAAAAATACTTCAATAGCTCTGCCAAATTCTTAAAAAAAAAGTAATATAAAGGCATGGAAAAATAATAGGGACACTTAAATTTTTCAATATATTCTTATATTTTTAATTATTTTTCCATCAATATTACAAAATATATACACTAAATTAAAGGTATTCAAATAGTTTATCTAATAAAATAAAAATATTTCAATAGCTCTGCCAAATTCTTAAAAAAAAAGTAAATTAAATTCCTAGAAAAATAATAGGGACACTTAAATTTTTCAATATATTCTTATATTTATAATTATTTTTCCATAAATATTAATAAATATATACACTAAATTAAAGGTATTCAAATAGTTTAACTAATAAAATAAAAATACTTCAATAGCTCTGCCAAATTCTTAAAAAAAAGTAATATAAAGGCATGGAAAAATAATAGGGACACTTAAATTTTTCAATATATTCTTATATTTTTAATTATTTTTCCATCAATATTACAAAATATATACACTAAATTAAAGGTATTCAAATAGTTTATCTAATAAAATAAAAATATTTCAATAGCTCTGCCAAATTCTTAAAAAAAGTAAAATAAAGGCCTGGAAAAATAATAGGGACACTTAAATTTTTCAATATATTCTTATATTTTTAATTAGTTTTCCATAAATATTAATAAATATATACACTAAATTAAAGGTATTCAAATAGTTTAACTAATAAAATAAAAATACTTCAATAGCTCTGCCAAATTCTTAAAAAAAAGTAATATAAAGGCATGGAAAAATAATAGGGACACTTAAATTTTTCAATATATTCTTATATTTTTAATTATTTTTCCATCAATATTACAAAATATATACACTAAATTAAAGGTATTCAAATAGTTTAACTAATAAAATAAAAATATTTGACTAGCATTGCCAAATTCTTAAAAAAAAGTAAAATAAAGACCTGGAAAAATAATAGGGACACTTAAATTTTTCAATATATTCTTATATTTTTAATTAGTTTTCCATAAATATTACAAAATATGTACACTAAATTAAAGGTATTCAAATAGTTTAACTAATAAAATAAAAATATTTGACTAGCTCTGCCAAATTCTTAAAAAAAAAGTAAAATAAAAGCCTGGAAAACTAATAGGGACACTTAAATTTTTCAATATCTTCTTATATTTTTAATTATTTTTCCATCAATATTACAAAATATATACACTAAATTAAAGGTATTCAAATAGTTTAACTAATAAAATAAAAATATTTGACTAGCTCTGCCAAATTCTTAAAAAAAATGTAAAATGAAGGTCTGGGAAAATAATAGGGACACTTAAATTTTTCAATATATTCTTATATTTTTAATTTTTTTAAATCAATATTACAAAATATATACACTAAATTAAAGGTATTCAAATAGTTTATCAAATAAAATAAAAATATTTCAATAGCTCTGCCAAATTCTTAAAAAAAAGTAAATTAAATTCCTGGAAAAATAATTGGGACACTTAAATTTTTCAATATATTCTTATATTTTTAATTATTTTTCCATCAATATTACAAAATATATACACTAAATTAAAGGTATTCAAATAGTTTAACTAATAAAATAAAAATATTTCAATAGCTCTGCCAAATTCTTAAAAAAAGTAAATTAAATTCTTGGAAAAATAATAGGGACACTTAAATTTTTCAATATATTCTTATATTTTTAATTATTTTTCCACCAATATTACAAAATATATACACTAAATTAAATTTATTCAAATAGTTTATATAATAAAATAAAAATTTTTCAATAGCTCTGCCAAATTCTTAAAAAAAAGTAAATTAAATTCCTGGAAAAATAATAGGGACACTTAAATTTTTCAATATATTCTTATATTTTTAATTATTTTTCCATAAATATTACAAAATATTTACACTAAATTAAAGGTATTCAAATAGTTTAACTAATAAAATAAATATATTTGAATAGCTCTGCCAAATTCTTAAAAAAATGTAAAATAAAAGCCTTGAAAAATAATAGGGACACTTAAATTTTTCAATATCTTCTTATATTTTTAATTATTTTTCCATCAATATTACAAAATATATACACTAAATTAAAGGTATTCAAATAGTTTAACTAATAAAATAAAAATATTTGACTAGCTCTGCCAAATTCTTAAAAAAATGTAAAATGAAGGCCTGGAAAAATAATAGGGACACTTAAATTTTTCAATATATTCTTATATTTTTAATTATTTTTCCATCAATATTACAAAATATATACACTAAATTAAAGGTATTCGAATAGTTTAACTAATAAAATAAAAATATTTCAATAGCTCTGCCAAATTCTTAAAAAAAAGTAAATTAAATTCCTGAAAAATAATAGGGACACTTAAATTTTTCAATATATTCTTATATTTTTAATTATTTTTCCATCAATATTACAAAATATATACACTAAATTAAATGTATTCAAATAGTTTAACTAATAAAGTAAAAATATTTGACTAGCTCTGAAAAATTCTTAAAAAAAATGTGAAATAAAAGCCTGGAAAAATAATAGGGACACTTAAATTTTTCAATATATTCTTATATTTTTAATTATTTTTCCATCAATATTACAAAATATATACACTAAATTAAATGTATTCAAATAGTTTAACTAATAAAGTAAAAATATTTGACTAGCTCTGAAAAATTCTTAAAAAAAATGTGAAATAAAAGCCTGGAAAATAATAGGGTCACTTAAATTTTTCAATATATTCTTATATTTTTAATTATTTTTCCATGAATATTACAAAATATATACACTAAATTAAAGGTAATCAAATAGTTTAACTAATAAAATAAAAATACTTCAATAGCTCTGCCAAATTCTAAAGAAAAAGTAAATTAAATTCTGGAAAAATAATAGGGACACTTAAATTTTTCAATATATTCTTATATTTTTAATTATTTTTCCATCAATATTACAAAATATATACACTAAATTAAAGGTATTCAAATAGTTTAACTAATAAAATAAAAATACTTCAATAGCTCTGCCAAATTCTTAAAAAAAAGTAATATAAAGGCATGGAAAAATAATAGGGACACTTAAATTTTTCAATATATTTTTATATTTTTAATTATTTTTCCATCAATATTACAAAATTTATACACTAAAATTAAAGGTATTCAAATAGTTTATCTAATAAAATAAAAATATTTCAATAGCTCTGCCAAATTCTTAAAAAAAGTAAAATAAAGGCCTGGAAAAATAATAGGGACACTTAAATTTTTCAATATATTCTTTATATTTTTAATTATTTTTCCATCAATATTACAAAATATATACACTAAATTAAAGGTATTCAAATAGTTTAACTAATAAAATCAAAATATTTGACTAGCTCTGCCAAATTCTTAAAAAAAAGTAAAAATAAAGGCCTGGAAAAATAATAGGGACACTTAAATTTTTCAATATATTCTTATATTTTTAATTATTTTTCCATAAATATTACAAAATATATACACTAAATTAAAGGTATTCAAATAGTTTAACTAATAAAATAAAAATATTTGACTAGCTCTGCCAAATTCTTAAAAAAAAGTAAAATAAAAGCCTGGAAAAATAATAGGGACACTTAAATTTTTCAATATATTCTTATATTTTTAATTATTTTTCCATAAATATTACAAAATATTTACACTAAATTAAAGGTATTCAAATAGTTTAACTAATAAAATAAAAAATATTTGACTAGCTCTGCCAAATTCTTAAAAAAGAAGTAAAATAAAGGCCTGGAAAAATAATAGGGCACTTAAATTTTTCAATATATTCTTATATTTTTAATTATTTTTCCATCAATATTACAAAATATGTACACTAAATTAAAGGTATTCAAATAGTTTAACTAATAAAATAAAAATATTTGACTAGCATTGCCAAATTCTTAAAAAAAAGTAAAATAAAGGCCTGGAAAAATAATAGGGACACTTAAATTTTTCAATATATTCTTATATTTTTAATTATATTTCCATAAATATTTCAATGTATATACACTGAATTAAAGGTATTCAAATAGTTTATCTAATAAAATAAAAATATTTCAATAGCTCTGCCAAATTCTTAAAAAAAAAGTAAATTAAATTCCTGGAAAAATAATAGGGACACTTAAATTTTTCAATATATTCTTATATTTTTAATTATTTTTCCATCAATATTACAAAATATATACACTAAATTAAAGGTATTCGAATAGTTTAACTAATAAAATAAAAATATTTCAATAGCTCTGCCAAATTCTTAAAAAAAAAAAGTTTTTTTTTTTTTCCATATATTTATTTGCAATCTATTTGTATACAATAATAAGCAAATTGGGTAGCAATAATAAAAAGAAATGACATTAGTATTAGTCTCCAATGAGACTAAAAAAAAGAAAGATATTAAAATACATTAATTTTCTTAAATAATATTTACATATTTACATTTTATTTTTTTTTTATTTTCTAAATGGCAGGTCTAAAACATGAAACCTTTTAAGCCTTACAATTTCCTCACTTTCATCTAGTAAAGTAATCGCTAGAGCGTTACTGTGGGTACTAAGTCTGTCAATATATTTCCTGCTAAATTTGTTGATCTCATTTTTAACTTTAGATATTCCTAAATCTTTATGAATATTATCGTTAGTAATAAACCAAGGAGCATCTAATATCATTCTTAGAGTTTTAGACTGATAACGCTGCAGAATTTCAATATTCGAATTGCTCGCAGTTCCCCACAACTGTATTCCATATGTCCATATGGGTTTGAGAATAGTTTTGTAGAGCAACAGTTTATTTTGCAAACTTAGCTCAGATTTTTTGCCAAGTAACCAATACATGCGTTTTGTTTTTATATTAAGCTGTCTTTTTTGCTTTTTATATGGTCTTTCCAAGTTAATCTTCTATCAAGATGCATTCCAGGATATTTCACACAGTTAGAGTTTGGTATTTGTTCGCCATTTAGAAAAATTGAAGGACAATCGCCTTTTCTTAATGCAAAGGTTATGTGCACCGATTTATCAGGATTAACACAAATATTCCATTTTTTAAGACATATTGCTATGCTATCTAAATAGTTTTGAATTACATTCGATGCTTCTGTTGGACAATCATTATTTGCAATTAATGCTGTATCGTCGGCATATGTGGCAACTGTAACATCTTCCACAAGAGGCATATCTGATGTATATACAGTGTAAAGAACAGGGCCAAGTACACTGCCTTGTGGAATTCCAGCTTTTATTTCACAAATATCCGAAACAGAATTGTTGATTTTAACATAAAAATAACGGTCACTTAAGTATGATTTAAGAACTAAATAAAAAGGTGCAGGTAGGAGTAATTTTAGTTTGAAAAGAAGACCAGGATGCCACACTCTGTCGAATGCTTGCTTTACGTCCAAAAAAACTGCAGAACAATATTGTTTCCTCTCTAAGGCATTTTGAACAACATTAACAATGCGATGGCATTGTTCGGGCGTACCATGCTGATGACGAAAGCCAAACTGATATTCCGGAATGATGTTTTTATTATCTAAAATTGGCTGAAGTCTTCTCAGAAAAATTTTCTCAAATATTTTTGAAAAAGTGCACAGTAAACTTATTGGTCTATAGGAACTTATAATGTTTTCTGGTTTATTCGGTTTAGACACAGTTATAATTTCCGCACATTTCCATTGAACTGGGTAATAATTTAGCCTCAATATTGAGTTGTAAATAAAAGTTAATAGGAGTATAGCTTTTTTTGATAACATTTTTACGTATTTCGCTCCTATTTGGTCATATCCAGGCGCTTTTTTAATGTTTAGTATTGATATTTCTCGTTCAACTTCTTTGGGGGTTATATGTCTGACAGGCAAATCCATTTGGAAGGGACTAACCAAAAACTCATTAACATAGTTTTGATCACTATCATCGTTAAAAGAAAATGGCTGAAATGTTGACTCCAAGTATTGTGAGAATGCTTGAGCTTTTTTGAGGTCCGATTTACACCAATTACCATTTATATCTTTTATTGGTACATTTCTTTTACTGGGTCTTTTTAAATATTTTGTCGCATGCCATAGTTTATGTTCAGAGTTTTGATTGTAACCAATATTTCTTAGATAATTACTCACTTGGTCATTTTTATATTCACGTAACTTTCTTTTCAGTTCTTTATTTGCTCTGTTAAGTATTGTTTTATTTAGTAGGGTTCTCGTTCTTTTCCAATTTCGTCTCAAACGTCTCTTGTCTCTAATCATTTCCCTTATTTCCGCAGAAACCAAAACCCTATTTCGGTCGTTAGCAACAGCTTCATTCCGTGAAGATAAATATGCTGCTTCATGGATGAGGTTTGTAAAATGTTCAACGACATTGTCTATATCAACAGCTTCTTTCAATTTTATTTTAAGATTTATATTTTGCTCTAACCAGTATTTAAAGGAATCCACGTCAATATGTGTTAATGTTACTTTATAATTTCCATTTGTTTGTAAACATGTGTCATAATTTACTATTAAGGGCGAGTGATCAGAACTTAAATCATCCGAGTCTAAAATATTCAACAAGTTACTTGGAATACCGGAGTAAATTACAAAATCTAATAAGTCTGGAATTTTTCTCGGATCACTTGGCCAATATGTAGGTCTTCCAGAGGTTAAAATTGAGAAATGATTATCGATTACATTTTTATAAAGTTCTTTTCCCTTTGGGTTGGCAAGTCGGGAACCCCACCAAGGATGTTTGGCATTAAAATCGCCGCCAACAATGAATTTTGTACCAAGCATTTCAAAAAAGTCTTGATAATCATCATATTTAACATTATGTCTGGGGGGAAAATAAATTGAATATATTGATATATCATTATTATTGCAATTTATCCGTATTCCGGCAGCCTGTAGATGAGGTTTTTGATAATCATCTAGGATAGTATATTTTATTGACCTTTTTACTAAGATTGCTGAACCTCCACGAGCTCTATTATCAGGGTGATTACAAGGAATTAGGTCAAAGCCATTTATATTGAAATATGTTCTATTGGTGAAATGTGTCTCAGATATAAGAAAAATGTCGATATGATTAATATTTATAAATGTTTCAATTTCTTCTTTGTGGTTTGATAGACCGTTGGCGTTCCATATTGCAAACCGTAGATTTATTTGCATAATTTGGATATTAGCATGGAGGTTTGTAAAATGTTCAACGACATTGTCTATATCAACAGCTTCTTTCAATTTTATTTTAAGATTTATATTTTGCTCTAACCAGTATTTAAAGGAATCCACGTCAATATGTGTTAATGTTACTTTATAATTTCCATTTGTTTGTAAACATGTGTCATAATTTACTATTAAGGGCGAGTGATCAGAACTTAAATCATCCGAGTCTAAAATATTCAACAAGTTACTTGGAATACCGGAGTAAATTACAAAATCTAATAAGTCTGGAATTTTTCTCGGATCACTTGGCCAATATGTAGGTCTTCCAGAGGTTAAAATTGAGAAATGATTATCGATTACATTTTTATAAAGTTCTTTTCCCTTTGGGTTGGCAAGTCGGGAACCCCACCAAGGATGTTTGGCATTAAAATCGCCGCCAACAATGAATTTTGTACCAAGCATTTCAAAAAAGTCTTGATAATCATCATATTTAACATTATGTCTGGGGGGAAAATAAATTGAATATATTGATATATCATTATTATTGCAATTTATCCGTATTCCGGCAGCCTGTAGATGAGGTTTTTGATAATCATCTAGGATAGTATATTTTATTGACCTTTTTACTAAGATTGCTGAACCTCCACGAGCTCTATTATCAGGGTGATTACAAGGAATTAGGTCAAAGCCATTTATATTGAAATATGTTCTATTGGTGAAATGTGTCTCAGATATAAGAAAAATGTCGATATGATTAATATTTATAAATGTTTCAATTTCTTCTTTGTGGTTTGATAGACCGTTGGCGTTCCATATTGCAAACCGTAGATTTATTTGCATAATTTGGATATTAGCATGGTAATCATGTTAAGGAGATTTGTTAACATGGATTCGATTCGATCCATTGTGTTGGGATTAATGTTTTCAGAGTTATTGTTTCTCACTACTTCAGAATAAGATTGATTGTTATTCTGTTGGCTGTTTCTCTGGTGATTATTATTAGAGTTAAATTGAGGAAATTCATTCGAATTGTCTGGGGCATAGTTGGTTTGTCGGTTGCGAGTAGTTTGTCGTTTAGCAATTAATTTCTGATATATTTGACAACCTTTGTAATTGGCAGTGTGACTTTTTAGGCAGTTAATACATCGAGCTGGCGAATTTAAGTCTTTTTTGCATTCTGCAGTAGGATGACCAAGACCACACTTGACACAATTAAAAGGTCTCTTACAATAAGTTTTTGTATGGCCAAAAAGTTGGCATCGGTGGCATTGAACAATGTCGTTTATTTTTCTAGGTGCTTCAACTGTAATGATAGCATTGTTTAAATGTCTTAAATTATAAATGTCCTTATTATTCTGTTGAGGATCGAGATCAATATAAAACATTGGCAATGATTCTTTGGTCAATCTACTTCGCACGTTAGTAACATTACGAACTTGATGTCCTAGGCATATTAGTTCGGCCTTGATGTCCTCAATAGGAGTAGAATGGTGAAGTCCCTTTATAACAACTCTATATGACCGATCTTGTTTCAATTGATATGTATGAAAACCTATATTACGACCTTCTAAGTATTTTACTAAGGTTCTATATGAGTCAACCGATTTAACCATAAGTCTGATTTGATTGTTTCTTAATGATTTATAACTAAAATTATCTTTTGAAATAATATTACCTATATTACAAATCATACTATTAACATCAAGTACATCTGGTATGTATATTGGCGGTGGTTTAGGTATTGTTGCATTGTCTGCATTGTCATCAGCATCATCAGTCTGAAGCTCAGCAAATTTGTTGCTACTCGATGGAATGTCATCACTATGGAATGTCATTCGTTTGTTTTTGTAAATTTTTGGGGATTCAATCATATTTCTCTTTCTTTGCCGTTTTGTTATTATCTGCCAGTTCAGATTCTCGTTTGACTCGCTACCTACTTCAGCATCAGTATCATCAGCATCTTCATCCATGGTGTTGTTATTGTTTAAGAACAATAACAATTAGTTAACACAACTAAATTGTTTTTATAATACACTTACTTATTGTTTGTGTTTATTTTTTATTATGTTTTATTTTTCACTTGTTTTCTTATTTTGTTTTTAATTGAAAAAAAAAGTTTTACTTGCGTAAAGTCTGAGTTTATGTCTGTCCACTATGAAAGTTGATGAAAGACAAAAAAAAAAAAAAGTAAAAAGTAAAATAAAGGCCTGGAAAAATAATAGGGACACTTAAATTTTTCAATATATTCTTACATTTTTAATTATTTTTCCATCAATATTACAAAATATATACACTAAATTAAAGGTATTCAAATAGTTTATCTAATAAAATAAAAATATTTCAATAGCTCTGCCAAATTCTTAAAAAAAAGTAAATTAAATTCCTGGAAAAATAATAGGGACACTTAAATTTTTCAATATATTCTTATATTTTTAATTATTTTTCCATCAATATTACAAAATATATACACTAAATTAAAGGTATTCAAATAGTTTAACTAATAAAGTAAAAATATTTGACTAGCTCTGAAAAATTCTTAAAAAAAATGTAAAATAAAAGCCTGGAAAAATAATAGGGACACTTAAATTTTTTAATATATTCTTATATTTTTAATTATTTTTCCATCAATATTACAAAATATATACACTAAATTAAAGGTATTCAAATAGTTTAACTAATAAAATAAAAATATTTCAATAGCTCTTCCAAATCCTTAAAAAAAAGTAAAATAACGGCCTGGAAAAATAATAGGGACACTTAAATTTTCCAATATATTCTTATATTTTTAATTATTTTTCCATAAATATTACAAAATATATACACTAAATTAAAGGTATTCAAATAGTTTAACTAATAAAATAAAAATATTTCAATAGCTCTGCCAAATCCTTAAAAAAAAGTAAAATAACGGCCTGGAAAAATAATAGGGACACTTAAATTTTTCAATATATTCTAATATTTTTAATTATTTTTCCATAAATATTACAAAATATATACACTAAATTAAAGGTATTCAAATAGTTTATCTAATGAAATAAAAATATTTTAATAGCTCTGCCAAATTCTTAAAAAAAAGTAAAATAAAGGCCTGGAAAAATAATAGGGACACTTAAATTTTTCAATATATTCTTATATTTTTAATTATTTTTCGATAAATTTTACAAAGTACTCGTATATACACTAAATTAAAGGTATTCAAATAGTTTACCTAATAAAAAAAATATTTCACTAGCTCTGCCAAATTCTTAAAAAAATGTAAAATAAAGGCCTGGAAAAATAATAGGGACACTTAAATTTTTCAATATATTCTTATATTTTTAATTATTTTTCCATAAGTATTACAAAGTATATACATTAAATTAAAGGTATTCAAATAGTTCAACTAATAAAATAAAAATAAATGACTAGCTCTGCCAAATTCTTAAAGAAAATATAAAATAAAGGCCTGGAAAAAATAATAGGGACACTTAAATTTTTCAATATATTCTTATATTTTTAATTATTTTTCCATAAATATTACAAAAAATATACATTAAATTAAAGGTATTCAAATAGTTTAACTAATAAAATAAAAACATTTCAATAGCTCTGCCAAATTCTTAAAAAAAAATGTAAAATAAAGGCCTGGAAAAATAATAGGGACACTTAAATTTTTCAATATATTCTTATATTTTTAATTATTTTTTCATAAATATTACAAAGTACACCTGTCCCTCGTTTTGCACGATAGATACGTTCCTGAGAAAATCGTGTAATAGGAATTCAAAAAATGTGTATGGAAAATCGTGTAAATCGAAAAAATAACAAACAATTTTATATAGTATTTTTTTAATATAATTTTATATGTTTTAATGTGAATAACGTAACAAAGCATACAAAGGAAAACAATTTTATTTTATTTAACAACCAAAATAGTTATAAAATTTATAAAACTTAAAAATTAAATGCAATACAAATAAGAGAAAACACAAAAATATACATATAAAAATGTTATTAGCAAAAAATCAATAAATAAACTGTTAAGCAAAAAAAATAAGTTATATTCAACCAATTTCAGTATATGTACCTACTTATATTTATTCGTCATCACTTTCTTCGACAACTAATCGTATTTCTTCGGTTGGTGACGAATCATCGCTCGATTTGAGACATACTTATTTACTTATAAGTATTTGTGAGGAGTTTTTGTTTAATTCTTTATATACCTCCGGATATTGGGCCAAGCCTTGAGAAATGTATTTTTGAAACTTAAGAGCTCTTTCAACATTTGGATCATATTGTAGAAAATGATTTTCTAATTTCCGGCCTAATTCAAGACCTTCAGAAATAGTTTGTGATGCCATTTCAACGATTTGTGAATCATCTTCATCAGACTCATTATTTTCCTCATCAGTTCCATTAACTATACCAACTAGTTCATCTACATATATCAAATTCTTTGTCAACCAACCATTAGTTCAAAAATATCTCCCTCAGCAAAGTCAACAAAACCTTCACCTTTAATTATTTGTGTTCGTTCATGTTCTAAAAGATCACCAGTATTATTATAATCACATATTCCGATCCATAATTTTTTCCAGCATCCCTTAAGCGTTGTTTTTTTTCTTTCGGTGTATGATAATCCTACATGTTTTAAACAATCTAATATTGTAAATTTTTTCCATGCTTCCATTACTTCAACACATGTATTATTATCAATTTGCTCTAAAATATATGCAAATGTACGTTTAATATAAAGCGTATTAAATGTTAAAATAATAAGAAATATTATAATAACAATATAAAATAAATAATAATAAATACTAAATAAATAAAAAAATAAGAAATATTACTTGGACATTCTCAAATTTTAAATCCTGAGGCATTATCAATTACAAGGAGCACTTTAAAGGGCAATCCTTTTTCATTTACTATAAATTGTGTCAAAAGCTTTTTTTCATTTAAATAAAAAAATTGTGCAAAACGAGGTATTTTTCATTCCCCGATTTACACGAGAAATAAAAAAAAAGTGTTAAATCGAAATCGTGTAAAACAAGTATCGTGCAAAACGAGGTATAGGTGTTCTTATTCCTGGCAACATGTTGCTAGCATACAGGCACATGTAGCCAAAGAAATGTTTCTAACCTAATGGGCAAACATACATCTTTTCTGGTGTATTCTCATATGATTTTCCGGAAATTAAAAAAGGAAAGGTTTTTCATAATATTCATTGTTTTTTTTATAAGAGGAATCTAAAATGTACCAACTATTATTATATCGAATTAGTACAGTACATACATGTATGTTGGGTATAGTGGCAATCATGTTTTATATTTTTATGATTGTCAAGAGCTTAAACAAGCGTAAAGTTTTTTTATACATGTTTTCTCATTACACCCGTTCTGATTGTTATCCGAGGTTTCTACATAACAAAAATTGAACAACTCGTTCATTTTGATTGAAACCTTGAATATAGAAGCGTCAAGAGAAATTTGTAATTAAGCGACATTAAATTTTTTTAAAGTGAAGTGATAAAAGTTATTTGATATAAGTTTTTTTATAATCTCATCTGGTGGATGTTCTTGGGAATTTGGAAAGAAGTCAAGTGCGTAAAATTTAATTGTTTGTCATAAGGCCGGTAATTTTCCTTGGTCGGTTATACTCTGGACGTGCTGACAAGGAAGTCCAGAAAATTATTTAATTGTTCATCAAGTAACTTAAAAGCCAGAAGAGACTGTACCTCGGTGCTGGGGAAAATGTAATAACGGTTTTAGTAACAGTGAACTTATCATTCAGCCTTCTTTTATATTAGAAATCTTCTTAAATTTGCTTATTATTGTTATAAAATTGTATTTGTATCAAATTATATCATTGTTTCTAGAAATTCTATTTGCTAAATTTCTTTCCTAATAAGTAATATTGCAATCTAAAATGTTAAATTTTGTTAAATCTATAATATCATTGCATTAAATCTATCATATATATTTCTTAAAATAATTAACATGCCTAATGTAGTGATCATTACAAATTAATCATTACTTTAGTTTAGTCAATCTTTTTATTTCTTGAATTTCGTTTATTTTACGTACATACTTACTCTCTTTAATAGAACAGGCTTAATAATGAATACATAAAATAAAACCGAAAAGAGAACAGAAAACAAATAGAAACAACAACATTGTGATAATTTAGTTTTAATGTAAAGCAGTAATAATGATCACAACATGTATAAATCGAACTTTTTTTTCATATTCAATTGGATCTAATTAATTTCTTTTGTTTATATAATGTATTTTTCTTTAAAATTGTGAATTTATATTTTTAGTTTTAAAATTAGTTTAAAATTAGAATATTTCTGAAACCATATGTAAATAATATTGAAGTTTTGTGAAAGAATTGCAAGTGTAAGCATTAATTAGAGCATAATTACAGATTAATAATTTTTTTTTAGCAATAATTCCAGGAAGTAAATATCGGCAACATCATCGTGCACCTCGAAATACATATACGTTTGGTGAACTTTATGTTTCACCTTAATATTTATAGTAATCATCAGTGATGATGTGATCAAACATGTTTGATCGAACCTAATTGAATACTTTATTAAGATATTGTTACATGTTTGTCCTCATTATCGCTGATGCAGTTAAAGAAAAGTCAATTTATTAATTTATGCTTGGATTATAATGCTTTCATTTAAAGTTCAACTAAGTAAAGATTTTTTTTATATAATTCTATTCATTCTTTCTCATTTTTTTGTCAATAAATTGTAATTAATCATAACGTATGCTTAATTGAATTACAAAGTGTTTTCATAGTTGGGAAATAGTTCGGGTGCCATAGATTGTTTGGGGTCCTAATAAAAGGACGTCCTTAGGACCAAGGTTAGTGGCGGGTTTCGAGACAGGCGTATCAATGACACCAGATACTGCTCTTGAATAGGTTATGTCAATAAGATATTTTTTTTTTGTATCTAAATTTTGTTTGCTTTCGTCATAAAAGACTGTAATCAAGCTTTTCTTTTCTTCTTCTTGGTTTTTTCATTGCAGTCAGTTATTAAAATTAGAATGAAATTATATGTAAAAATAGGGAGTCTATAATAAAGCTTCTGTAAATGGACAGGGTTTTGTTAAAGAAAGGACCGAACCCACACGCCCGACTGTTTGCTAGCGAATCTATGGCTCCCGCAGTCCTTTCATAACAATTTCCTTCAGCACTATGTTTTTTTTGTATAGTGTAAAAATGCTTTGTTCGTCATGTGCCTTTTATTATTTTGGCTGACGGTTACTTGTGTACCTTACAGGTGTCCCTAATAAAACGCAATAAGTCGTATCTCCCAAATAATTTTGGCCCTTGAGATATCGGGCTTCAAATATTGCCTATGTTAACAGAGTCTGGTTGGGATGAGGGGTGATGGATATTGTGGAAAAATGGCACTTGCTGCACATATCCCACTATATGCTTATTGTAGCCTAAGGTGTCCCTAATAAAACGCAATAAGTCGTATCTCCCAAATAATTTTGGAACTTGAGATATCGGGCTTCAAATATTGCCTATGTTAACAGAGTCTGGTTGGGATGAGGGATGATGGATATTGTGGAAAAATGGGACTTGCTGCACATATCCCACTATATACTTATTGTAGCCTAAGGTGTCCCTAATAAAACGCAATAAGTCGTATCTCCCAAATAATTTTGGAACTTGAGATACTTGTACAAGACATATTGAAAATAAAACTGAATTGATAATAATGACTTGGTATGAAGCGAAGCTAATAGCATTAAACAGATCACAATAGAGTAAACTAGTTGTGGTTCTTTTTTAAACTTTTTTGAATGCTCATTAAACAGTGAAACGTAGTTCCATTGGCGATCAGTATACCAGTTCGGTGGAAACGTATTTGAGAAATCAGAGAAAAAAATTGTTTTTAGTCCAGTTGAAGAAATCAATATAATTTTAGAAAAATTAAAAAGCACAACATTAAGAGTTCCACAGTTTTTGTTATAATCAATGAAGAATCTCCTCATTAGAAGCAACTTTTTGCCACAAATCAGTTACTGAGAATTATTTATAAATTTAAGAACATTTTAAATTGTTAAGAGTTTCTCATAAAACCAATTAGACCATGCAAATATATTTTTTAAATTTTATTTTTGCATTGCCTGCGTTTTTTTTATTTTTTTAATATTTTGCAAACTTTTCATTGTTTTTAGATTTGTATTTAACTTAACTGGATGACTTGAAGATAAGGATAATTACTGTTTTGTTTTCAACTTTCTTTTCTTTTTCAATCTGAAAAAAAAAAAAAAAAAAAAAAAACATTTAATTTATGCCTATTTATGCAAAATTTTACTGTGAATAAAATATATTTCATTTGTTTGTATGTATATATGTATGTATGTATTATGCTTAAGTTAATTTTTAATTAAATCCAAAAAAATTTTTCATAATAGAACGCATACATCCTTATATGCATCCTTAGTCAGTCTATGGGAGTGTCTGAGTATGTGTATACTGTACACAAAAGTGTTTATTAAAACAATACAAGGATAATATAATAAAATTGTATGCTGCAAATGCAAACATCTCTTACGTCTCATATGAATTGTATGGAATGAAAAACAAAAGAAAATAAAGAAAATGTAGAAAGAAGTTCACATACATTTACTGATTATTTATATTTAGTATAGCATACATACAGTGTAGATTAAAAGTATTTATACATTATGCATACATCTCAACTAGTATTTGTAACTCAATAGCAATATCGAAAGGTAGCATTTTTAAACACAAATGGATATTAAAATAATACAATACAACCTAATAAAAAAATATGTAACAATAGAGCTGTTTATCTAAAATCATAACAAGAAGACTTAATTGTTGTATGAGGGTTTATTTAAAAGACACAAACCTTGGCAAATAACGTACGTTAAACTTTGATCCATTCATTTTGATTATTTCAATAGTGAATGGTTGAAATGGTACATTATATTCATGTAACAACACTTTCATTTTTGTTTCGTTTTTTCTTATTTACATTACTTGAAAACCGCAGAAAGTTGGCCGTTTAGGAATGGCAAGATATGCCATAATGATGTACAGAAGGCTTGCAGGAGCATTTTGAGGATGTTAAAAAATAATTCTGTACTAGATGTAGACATAAGAAATCTGAATGCAGCTTAAAAGAACTTGGTCAAGATACGGAGACTAGCGGATAGTGGCACAACAAGGGTGCCAAGAATCTTTACTGCTTCGGCGCAAAAGCTCTGTTGTATTTGTAGTTAGGTAGTTAGGACCAGAGCTTTGGGGGCTATTGTTAAGATAATGGGAGAGAAGTGTAATATAAAATGCATTAGAGGGTTCCGTGATTTAATGAGTCATGCGACTGATAATTCCCTTAAGGTATGATGGTATTGGTACTTACCATCATTTCAATCATGATTACGGCCTCGCTTTACACACCACCCATGTTGTTTTTACTCCATGAGTGGTGAGACCTACAGTTTAAAGTTGACTCCGCAGAACAGATTTTTGATCATCTTTCATGCCAACTTTATTTATCCTCAGAATTTTCGTCAGAAAATTTAGTGATAAAAATAAATGGAAATTTAATTTGGTCATTACAACCCTTCAGTCAGGATTACGACCTAGCTCTCACACCACTTATGTTGTGAGTATTTTTTTTATACATGAGTAGATTTTTGAGAAACTTTTCATTGCAATTTCATTGCTCTCAGAGTTTTTGCCAGAAACCTGATGAAAGAAAGTCACTGAAGAAATAATATTTCATCTTTAGTTTTGTTGAAGATGTCAGACCTGTGGTTTGAACCGTGGCTTCAACTTTAATAAGTCACAGCGTGTTCTTTTAAAAGATAAACTATTTTGTGATGCAATATACACAGCACATCGAAAGAAACTTGGATAGGACGGGACAAGCAATATATATACATAACTTCAAGGCCGCCATATGAGCTTGGCTCTTATCAGGTGATATCGAAGATTGTATGGGTATGTCTGGGGAAGTTGTAACAGCTACGTAAAGAATATGTGAAATATTCACTGCTGCTTCACTTTAGAATGTAATGTGGGATTGCATTATAATGAGCAGGCAGATGAGCTTACAAGCCGCTGATGGGGACAGAACGTTTTTGTGAGGTGAAAAAAACTGTTTGGATAATTATCAGATGATAGACAGGGAATTATCTTTGTTGACAATGAAAAATTTAAATTGTACGCATAATTCCATGTTTTCTGAAAGCAATAATTGAAATCCTGGAATTGGTCATTGCAAACCTTCAGTCATGATTACGACCTAGCTTCTCACACCACTTATGCTGTGTGTGTTAATTTTATACATATGTAAGTGGAGGAACCACTTCGGCATTCGCCGGAGGAGTATTTTCTTCATATTTAGTTTAGTTGGAGATGTCTGACCTGGGGTAAGTGACGTAAGAGAATTTATTTAACTACTCTTTGCTCATATTATTGTTCAACTTTGTAATGATCCGGTGAGGTATCATCCTTGTGTTACTTCTGCGGAAAATATACTTAAACAGTCAGCAGAGTAATGCATCGGAATACATTCAATAATGCCATGGCTTTGACATAATACTTACATACTTGACATTCATTCAAATTATGGATTTCATTATAGTGTTACAGAATGATTGAAAGAAATTATGTGCATACTTTAGAATGTAAAGAATTTCGTAGCAATGTGAAGTGCTAATTTCCCTCTCCACTGTATATCTGTATTGTTTATAGTGAGTGTAGTTGTTATACACACAGAATAAACAAAGTATGTTTTTAGGCGTATAGACAGCATTTTTTCTATACTTTAAGAGTTTACACTGATTTCAAAGTATCTTTTGTAAATGTATCAAGCAGCGATGTATGTACGTATGTGTGTTGTCTGTAGTGTAATGGGTGAATGTTGAAGTACTTGTAAATTAATTTAATGCTTGGTTGCCTTTAAATAATTTTTGTTTTGGTTTTTTTCGTTTTATTTTTCTAAACAATTTTCTACTGACATAAACAAAATGTATGAGGCATTGCCAGCATATTACGGGTAATAAATTAAAATAATTTTAACACTTTATGACAGTGGACGAGCGTGGTAAATTAGAATTGTTCAAAAAAATATCTTAAGTTGTCAGAATTCCTTTTTAGTTCATAAACTTGAAACTGATTTGAAGGAAAGGAAAAAGGCAGAATTTAATTGACACTATATATGACAGATTGTCTGATTGCAATTTTAAAAAAGTAATTTTGAATTATGAAAAAAAAAATTGAAGAATACCAAAAACATAGAGCCACCATACACCAATCTTCCATTCATTCCATTCATTCATTTATTGTGTCATTATAATCATCTTCAGAATTTTAGCAGCCATTATTTCTTAAGAACTGATTTTTATTTTTGTTTTTTATTGTTTTTGCTATTAGTGTTGTTGTGATTAATGTTATTGTGATTTCAATGAACAAATTAAAATATAACAGAATCAACAAGAAAAGTAAGAACAAAACAAAACAAAAATAATGCAAAAAGAAAAAAATAGAATATCTTGATAACAGTAATGAACGTAGAAGAAGGAGAAGAAAGAAAAAAATTATTTTTAATGAATTCGAACGTTGAATACTCATACAATACTGAAAATAATAATGAAAAGTAGCACAACAGCAACAGCAATAGCAACAGCAGCAATAATAGTATCCTGTCAAGCTGTCATAAATATTTAATATTCTCAAGAAACTACTGTCAATAGTCGTGGTAGTGGCAGTGGCAACTGTTGGCCGGGGGTGCTGTACTTAGAAAAAAGTCTTGGCTTAAATAGTATCTCCACTTGTTGTTGTTATTTTTTATTCTCATTTCCATTTTTTTTATTCTCATCTCATGTGATACAAATACTTCTTCTTCTACATATATTTTCACATTAAAATTTCTTTTAATTTATTTATTTATTGTTGTTGCTGTTGCTGCCGTATTGTCAGTAACAGAAGTCCTGCCTTAGTTTTTCTCTTGCTAGTCTATTGCTTTGGATTTGTTTCCTTTTCAGTAGTTGCCAGTTGCTGCTTGTTGTGTAGCACGATGAATAGTAGATTCATCATTATGAAGATTCTGTTCCTGTTTTTCTTTTTTTTTGCATTTGATTTTTGCTTTCATTTGTTATTCAGTTATGAAAGTGGACTCTTGTCTTGTATAAACAGTTTTTCATGTTATTCTCCCAGCAATATTTATTTTCTTCACGAGTAGTTCTATACCCTATCTACATTGACACAAGCATATGGTGCAGTATGTTGAAGAGACTTAGAGAAGTATTGGTAGACGACACCATAATGAAGAAAAACTATGAAACTTTAACAAATCGATTAACGGATTTCGGCCTGCCTTAACAGGTTCTTTTATGCGCCTCTGTTTCTAGAACGCTTTCGTAAGGTCTTCGCCGACTTCTGCCAATCCCCGCATTAAATAGCCGTCTCACCGGAGCATCTTCCTCCATTCGAACGACATGGCCGAGCCTGCGCAGCCGCCGGATGTTAATACGCTTCACAAGGTCCATGTCGTTGAGGAGCACATACAGCTCATTATTGGATCGGATGCAGAAATTATCGCCTAATCGCACTGGGCCGAAGATCTTACCTAGAACTTTTCTCTCGAATACTCTCAAGGCTGCTGCATCAGTGCTTAATATAGTTCGTGCCTCAGCGCCATGAAGAAGCACGGGGAGGATGAGCGTCTTGTAGAGTATTAGTTTAGTCGTACAAGAGAGAGAGGTTTGAGTTCTGGTTTTCATTGGATATTTTTTTACGCGGTGGTTTCCAAGCCCTATGCACAACCCAAATTTAAAGTTCAATGTATTGGACCTCGCAGCACGCATTAGTAAACAAGTAGCGGGTGCTAGTATGGCATCAAGAGGGGAGCCACGTGGAAACTGTGTGTCAACTTGAATACAGGAGGACAAGCATCGTTCTGGAGGTCGCCATGTTGACCAGAAATTTTACCTTGATTGCATGCATTCCATCCCACTTTAACCACTACACAAGTATATTCAAACCATGTGACCTCAAGGGGAATGATGAAGTAATTAAGGGTTGGGACGACGTACTGAAATGAAAAACTGTTTAGTAAATAGCCTACAACTAGAATGTGATTCGGCCATTTTATAGGCAATGTTTGGAACCAATTTATTAAAGCTGGATTTGACAATGAAGTGCAATATATATGACAACAGAGCAATTTATTTCTGAAGTGTATGTCAGTTATTTACGCCAAGTAATGTTCATGCTCTTTTCAAGTGGAGTGGAGCCAGGATTGATGGTCACTAAGCTTTTGTCGTGTATTATCAACGAATTAATCAATAAGCCAGGAATTGTGTTGAAAATTGAAATTTTACGAAAATATCTTCTGCAATTGCCTAGTTATTCCAAATGATCTTTACGATGTAAAGTATCATACATTTAGGCTTGACTATAAGTTTCTGTTTATTGTTGCTTTTTATTTCCATTGTATTTCCTGTTGCAACGTTAATATGTAGGAGTGGCTGTCGTCTTTATTTATTTATTTTTATGCCATGACTGTAGAGAAATGTCTACACACAGTGAATTTCTATTTTCCATTTTATTTATTTAAGAGTGCTGTTAAAAAGAAAAACGAAAAAGGCTTAAACACCATTTGAGTTAACACAGAAGTTCGTTAAGAATTTTGATAAATTTTAAAATCAAGTCTTATAATACCGGGGAAAAGTTATTTTCAGGGTCATTTTTGGCGCAATGGATAAGTCAATGTACTCGCCGTAGTCTAGTAGATAGTATTTTAAATAATTAGGTCAGAACATCTTCAACAAAACGAAATATTAAAACAAAATATTTCTTCGGCGCCTGCCTCTCAGCAGATTTCTCGCAAAAACTCTCAACGTAAATGAAACTGTCGTTCGGAGCAGAGATCAGCATTGAATAGTATTTTCGCTACTCATAGGTACTTCTGAAATTTTGAGTATGAGTGAGTCAAGAGTATTAAAATTCAACTACTCTTATTCATTCGTACTAGCTACAACATTGATTTATAAGTATAGGTTGCAATGAGTATGAGTACAACGTTGACATCAAACTCACAACATTCGATTCATTGTTTGATTCACTCGAATCATTCATCAAAATTTACAGTAGTAGTTATTGTTGCATTTACAAAAGAAGAGAAAAGAAAAGACAAAGGCAGCAAGCAAAGCACACACACAACCTTCTAGCGAGTATTGTTGTGTTCGTAATCGAATCATACTTATTTTGTGCTACGTGTATATGTTGAACCATAGAGAGTCGAAATCAACAACATCGTGCGTATTGTTAAGTATGAGTACGATGAGTATTTCTAACTTTGAATATGAGTAGTATGAGTATGATATTAAAATAAGTATGAATGCGTATAAGTAGCTGAAATTATAAGTATGACTCGAATCTACTCATCGTTTTGAATACTCGTTGCTGATCTCTGGTTCGGAGTCGACTTTAAGGTCTAAAGGTCCCGTCACTCATTTATAAAATTAACACACACTACATAAGTGGTGTAAGAAACTAGGTCGTAATCCTGACTGAAGGGTTGTAGTGATCACTTATGTATTTATGTATATATGTATGTGCGTACGTCATTCAATGGAACTGAAAATAGCACTGTCCGGTGCGATTAGTGAGCCGCCGGAGAGATTGGACACAGCTTAAAAAGGTATGAAAATTCTAACATTGCAGTTAGTGGTGCAAGGTACCCTGCGACTGTTTCTGGCCAAATGGCACGCCATACCATTACCTCAGTGAGAATCGAGTACTTAATCATACGTTGTAGATTAATCCACTTGTCATCATGACATCTGACCAAACTAGATTATTTCTTCTAAATCTATAATTTGTAGAACCAAACCAGCTACAGTTCCAAAAAAAGAAGCCAATATTATAAGTGCCATTGGTGAGATTTGTTCCGAATAGCTCGAATAACTGTGCCAAAATTGGAGTGGAGACCACTCGTTTTACGAGGAAGTTTAATATCGTTGCTGGCGGGAGAGTACATGCAATATTGCTAGACTCTGCTGGAAAAGAATAGACTTCTGTTCTTCAGTCGTATGGCTATCTATCGCGCAATGTAATTCGTATCCGGGCCACTGTGATTTTGGTAAGCATGCCGAAAGACTTGGCCTTCCGACAAATGAGTTCTGCAGGAGTTATGCATCTGAGGAGGAGGAAGAGACAGTCTTTCGCCTCATGTGTTAGTGCCCTACTCTTTTCATAAAGTGACGAAGATTTTTGTTCTCTCATTTTCTGACATCTTTGACCGGCAATAGCAAGATTTATTTTGGAAATAGTGTAACAATTTATATGTCTGTACTGCACTTGTATATTTTTATAAGTGAATATTTTTTAGTTCTTAGCTGAAGTAAGAATCGTATTGAAAGCTTAACTACAACTGCCACAATCGGTTTATGGCAGATACTCAATTCACAACCCGCAAAGATAATTTATTTGATTTCTTTTACTCTCTGCCATTTGATTTTCTTTATTAAAACGAACTCCGGTTGATTATTTCCTCCTCTGTCATCTCTCATTTGTTCCAATTTATCTTTCTCTTTTTTTTTATACAGCTTCTGTGTATTTATTGTATGGGTTCACAGCAGACACATTGGACCACTTTGAAATAATTTCATAATTTTATATCCTCTCATCTATTATTTGGCGACTTCGAGAATCTTGTTGTTTTTGTTGTTGTTGTCCTCAATGGTGTTGAACAATTATTTTCTTTGATTCTGGCAAAAACAATAAAAACATGGTAAAATACTGAAAATTAAAAACAATAAAAACACTCGTACTCATACTCCTACAAAACAAATCAACAGCAGTGGGACAATAACAACAGCCATAGGGTGTGTTTTTTTTTGTTTGTTCAAAATGAAATAAAATTGAAGGAAAAAAAAGAAACCAAAGAAAATGCAGGATGATGTTTAACGAACTGAAGAAAATTTTTTTAAAATTTTAAATTGGTTTAAAGTATCATTTATGGTATACGATGGCGTTAGAGCACAACAAAATTTAAAGTATTTGTCTTTAGCTTGTCATTCAAACTTTTTTACTGCCATTATAATCAACTTTTAAGTACTCTTCGCTGTTATCGAGCTATTTCCGAAATCATTAAACATCTCTTTTATATTGGAAATCTTGCCTACTAAGAGTGACGGCTTTTGCCGACTGAGAATGAGATCTAGCAGCACTTTCGTAATAAATTGCGTATTTAAAGCACGGTTTAAGTCGGTCTTTGTTTCTGATCAGCCTTTAAAAAACAACAAAACAATTTTTTTACTTTAAATTTTTTTTTCTTTTTGCCAGAAATCTGTTGAGAGGAAGTCGCCGAAAAATATTTTTCTTCGTATTTCGTTTTGTTGGAGATGTCTGACCTCACGTCTAATAGGCCAACATACTACCTACTAGACTACGGCACCTTCAAACACCCAAACCCTACTCATAAAAAATCTTTATTTGACTTTGGGTTGGGCAGATATAGAGGCTAGTTTCTCTTTCTCCCCTCGTATATTTTAATTGCCTTGATCCGACACAATATTCTCGATGAGCAGTTGAAGAATCAAATGTGTTAAGATTGAAAAGATTGATTGGCAAAAGCCTTTTTGTTCACAACCACTATCTGAAAATACTATAACAATGTAAGTCTTTGCGAAGCTTTATGTTCAATATTTCTGTATACTTAGTCAAGTAAAAATCCTGAAGGTCGTAAAACTGACTCACCTCAATTGTAGGTTACGATAGTTTTATTCATAAAAAAAAAAAATTCTTCGATAAAAAGTACTCCATAAAAAATAAACGATCGCAGTGAAAGAGCTCAATCCAATCAAAGTTAAAGACGAGCTCTATTCTCCTTTATGAAATATTGGGTGTTAGAGATTCAACAACGGCATACCAAAGTGATTGACCATTATTATTATCGTCTTGAAGAGGTGTCATTGTACTGCCGCCTAGTAATGTACGTCATTTTCGATGCAATGAATTTCAAAGTAATATTGATGTTATATTGATCCATCAACAAATGCATCAATGCATAGTAAAGGGCTATCCACTTCGTGGTTTCAAAAGTATGGGACTGGAATTCGACATCTGTCAAACTAAATTGTAAAACCAATTTTTTTCTTTTCAGTTGAAAGTCTGACATTGACGAAAATGGATCGCTTAACTATCACACAACGCATAAAAATTATCAAAACCTACTACAAAAATAGTAATTCTGCCACAGCCACGTATCGTGCGTATCCGTAATTTTTCGAACAAAATTTTCTTCAGCGATGAAGCACATTTCACACTCGCTGGGTATGTTAATAAACAAAATTGTCATATTTGGGGTTCTGAGAATCCTCAAGTAATTGAAGAGAGGCTATTACATCCAGAAAAAGTCACTGTTTGGTGCGCTCTTTGGTCCGAAGGTGTGATTGGACCTTACTTCTTCGAAAACGACAACGAATCGACTGTCACCGTCAATTCGACGACTCAATAACCGACTTTTTTTGCCTGCTATTGAAGAATATGACTTGGAGAATATGTGGTTTCAACAAGACGGTGCCACATGCCACACAACTCGAGCGAATATGGCTTTATTGCAAGAGACATTTCGTGGCCGCGTAATTTCTCGTCGTGGCGATATCAACTGGCCACCAAGATCATGCGATTTGTGGGGCTACGCTAAAGACCGTGTTTATGTAGATAAACCTTCAACTCTTGAGCACTTAAAAACCAACATTCGTCAAGTTATGGCTGAGATACCGCCCAATATGTGTCAAAAAGTGGTCAAAAATTTTTTTGTATTTGTATTTATTTATTAAATTTGAATTTCTGATACAACAAGACATAATATCTTATAATTTAAAGTACCAGAATCTGACAAGTTACATTAAAGAATTATAAATTATAAATTATATGTGTGTATAAAAAAGAAAGAAAGGAAAAAAAAAAATAAATAAATAAACAGTAATATGTATAACATAAAATTAATAATCAATTAATAAAATAAATAATAAAAATAATTAAAATAATTTAAGAAATAAAAAATAGGATATTTATATTTAAGTGACATTTACAGCAGGTTACGCTTGATAGAATTGATAAAGTAAATGTTGAAATTTATTTGCGTTGCTAATAACTTGAACGTTTGGAGGAAGTTGGTTCCAGAGTCGAATGCTTAATATGAAAAATTGTCTCTCAGACGCTGCATCCCGATGAGGAATCTGCAAAATACCATTTCCTCTTAAAGACCTCATGAATCTTAAGCGTTTGCGAAGATATTGTGGGTGCTCCGATGTAATAATTTTGTGTAGAAAAACCAAGTTTTTCAATTTTATATAGTTATTAAAGGAAACGGTTGGAGTAGTGAGAGACATGATCATATCTCCTTAGACAGAATATGTAACGTACAATGTTGTTGAAAGTAGTGTTGAGTTTCGCAGTGTCTTTTGAATTACAGCCTGAGAAGACTTCAGATGAATACAGCAGAGTTGGTACTAAATAAGTTTTGGCCAGAAGCAGTCTTATTCTTGGTGGAGTGAAATACTGCGAAGCCCATAAGCATCTTAGCATACTATAAACCCTTCCACATGCTTGGTTTATGTGATCCGACCAGGTTAGCGTACTGTTGAAGACCACGCCAAGATTTCTGGCAGAATTAACAATGTCAATCTTACTACCACCCAGGAAAATATCAACATTAGATCTAATTTTTGTGGATTTTTTGCATATTACAATACACTTAGATTTTTTAGGGTTAATCCTTAAACCATTCGCAGTCGCCCAAAGAGAAACATTATTAAGGTCAGTGTTAAGATCTTTAACACCAGTGTTGATGGAAGCTAAAGAGCTATCAAGGTACAGCTGAATATCATCAGCATACATTTGAATTCTAGAATGTTTGAGCTGCTCTGGTATATCATTAGCATAAATAGAATATAGTAATGGTCCCAATATGGAGCCCTGAGGAACACTTCTTTTCACGCGAAGAGGGTTAGAAAGTAATCCCTTATTGGATACGCATTGCCATCTGTCAGTTAAATATGTGGACATCAGTCTAACTGCAGTAGTAGAGAAGTTAAACATTCTAGATAGCTTGAAGCACAGTATTGAATGGTGAACCATATCAAAAGCCTTTGAATGGTCCAGCAAAACTAAGAATGTTATTCTCCCATCGTCTAAGTTATTTCTTATGTCCTCGATTACATCGGTCAGGGCGGTTAAACAGCTGTGTTGAGATCTAAAACCTGATTGACGGTCAGTCAATAAATTATACTGATTTATAAATTCAACCATTTGTTTATAAATAAGCCGCTCAAAAACTTTAGACAGGTATGGTAAAATTGATATTGGGCGATATTCATTGCCAGTTTTTGGAACTGGTATGATTTTGGCATATTTCCATTCCGTTGGAAAATTACTGGTGGTAATAATTGTATTATACAAGTACTTAATGGGGTGTATTATCCATGGTAGTAGTATCTTTATAAACCTTGGGTTAATATCATCCAAACCAACTGCATTTGATTTGACTTTGTAGAAACCTTCTGCTACATCAATAAGGTCAAGGCACTTGAAACTAAATTTTGCAACAGATGGTTCATTTGGTGGCATATGAGCATAAAAAGCAGGGTTTACAGTTGGCAAAGGGATATTGACGAATGATTCATTAAGCACATTGACATCGACATCACTTTCGCGATTAGTTGTCTTACCAATTCCAATATCACGTATAATTTTTCATGTCCTTTTCGTATTAACAGCACTGTTGAATTTATTGGAATAATAAACAGATTTATTGTATTTTATTTTGGACACAACAGCTTTCCTAGCTAGATGGTACTGCTCACGATACTCTGGTGTCCTGTATCGCTTCCACAGATGATATATTTTATTCCGTCGTTGTATTAATGATCTTATTTCATTATTAAACCACGGATGTACACAGTCTCTGACTGTTTTAGTTTTCACAGGAACATGCTTGTTATAAAGTTCCAAAATAATGGAGTTTATTAGAGAGACTTGTTCATCAACTGACGGCAGGTAGTACATTTGATCCCATTGTATATTATTAAGATCAGTTTCTAAGGCCATGATATCAAGACTGTTAAAATCACGATAAGTAAACGTTGTGGAGGGTTTCTGTGTTGCAAAGTCATATACTGCAAATATGAAAAAAAATTACCTCAAAAGAATCAATGCTTGCAACACTTCGCATGGAGGTCATTTAAATGATGTAGTGTTTCACACAAAATGTCAACGTTCAAACTTTACAATAAAAAAGAAATGTCATGAAAAAAATATTTTATATGTGTTTTATTTACGTTTACTTTTGAAACCACGAAATGGATAACCCGGTATATTGATTGATTTTTGTAATAAAATGAAAGTAAAGAAGGACTGACCTTATTTTTACGTAGAAGCAGGAAGTGGAGTACTTTGCTCATTTTTTATAGATACTCCTCGCATATCTCCTGAAATCCTCTTCCTCTGAAAAACTTTAGGATGCTGTTTAGCGTCAATAATAATAGCTGGTTATCAATTACACTTAGGTATTACTTGTGATGTGTTAAGGCCTTAAAGGAGCCAATTACATGTTCGTTGTCCTTAACACGTAGTTTTTGAATCTACGATGCCTTGGTAAAATACCGGTTATTATCCTTAAATATTCAGAACATAACTTTAACCCGTTTGACTTCACAAACGTTTCGTTATTTTCGTTGAGTTTATCCTTCCAAGAGAGGTGAGAAACTAGCTCGTAATTCCGACTGAAGGATGGTAATGACCAATTAAGTATGTAAGTATATCGTTTCAAACCGCTCTACCTGCTCCACAGAAAGGTTTTGCCTTCATCAGGGTCTTAGAAGATACTCTACTTACTGACTGATCAATCAACTCACTGCTGGAATTTTCTTCGTAATGCCGTTTCAATTTTAATATCCTGTCAATCTCATAGGACCTGAGTGTTCTTATGACAACCTGATTACTAAATAGTATTACTATGTTACTTCCTCTCACCAGATTTCTGGCAAAATCTCTGATAAAAAATAAAATTGGCATGAAAAGTTTCTCAAAAAACTGTCGTTCGGAGTCGACTTTGAACTATAGGTCCAGCCATTCATGGATACCAATAACACACACAACATGGGCGGTATGAGAAGATAGATAGTAATCCCGACAGAAGGGTTATAACGACTATTATGTGTGTATGTAGTCCTCTTTCTTTCTTGGTTAAGTTGAAATGAGTATATCTTTCGATGGTGTAAGCTTTTGCTTGGAAGCAACTGTGACACAACACCTCGCTTCTGTTTGTACTCTTCCCTATCTGTATGCCACACAAAAGGATATACAGCAACGAAATTATTCACTTCACTTTAGTTACTCAATTTCGTTGCAAAGTTTTAACTAAAATCGTGGAGTGCACTGGTATTGTCTAGGGGAGGGTCATTACCTTGGCTATGTAAACGCAAGCCCATCTCTCTATCATACCCAACTCCAACTGAGCTATTTTCTAGAATAAATTTGCAAAACATTGCATTGCATTTATATCTACATATATATTGAGTTTAAGACGATCTCCAAAGACCAGGTGTTTTACATTTTAGCGACTGGTGATGGTTTTGAAAATTAAACATCGCAAATACAACAAATGGAAATACAATTAAAGCAACAAATTTGCAAAATTGAATGAAATAACATGAAATTTTGACAATCTCTACTACAATTTCGGACGATACCTTAACACTGGCTACTATAATGTTATCTCCCAGGATTAGAATTGTCGGTGGCTTGTTCTTATATATAAATGAATTTATCTTCCTAGAAGTAGGATCAAATTATAAGATCATGGTGGTTAAGAAAGACACACATTAAAAGCTATAATAAATTATAATTGCCATTATAAATTTTCCTTTTTAATATTTTAACATTTAAACGGTGCAAATGATTAAAAACCCATCTATTTGTAGTTTCACTGAAATAAAATCATTTATTTTGTTAGAAATCCTATTCTAAAGCAAATAAAAATATTGGCCAAAAACAACATGAGCCATTAAAAATAAAAGAAAAATTCAAAAAATAAATAAATGCTTAGATATGTTCCAACCATTTATGCCCTACCAACCATTTATGCCCTACATAAATCATGATTTCGTTGTTAAATGTTTTTAGTTTTTTCATTTCTCATCAGCCTCTACTTGTCAGAGATCACTAAACACACCAATTGGTCATTAGTATGTGAAAATTGGTCATTCGAGTAAATTTCAAGCGATGAGAATGGGTATAAGCAGGTCCTATTCTCGATATTGCAATCAAGTATTGCATTAACTTTTGTTAATTCCTCTACGTCGCCGTAGTCTAGTATGGAGTGTGTTGACTTCTTAGACGTGAGGCCACGGTTCAAACTCCAGGTCAGGCATCTCCAACAAAATGAAATATAAAAAAAATAATTCTCAGGCGACTTCCTCTAAGCAGATTTCTGGCAAAAACTGTCTGAGTAAATAAAAATTGCCATGCAATAGTTTCTCAAAAAATTGCTTAATAATGTGAAACACCTAATGAATGTATTTAATTAATAATTCCATAAATTTGCACATGGTCAATATAGGCAAATATAGATGGCAGCCTAATCATCCTTGGACCTGCTGTCTGATAAACTGTAAAAAATTTGATAATGAGCTTGACCCAAGCCATTGAAATAATAAGATGAAGGGCGTGCTTTGTAACGCCTTAAATGAAAACTAAAAGAACTCATTTGGACACGCCGCACTCTAGTGGGTAGCATGTGAGCTCATTAGTCGTAAGGCCAAGGTTCAAACCCTAGGCAGAATATCACCAACAAAACGATATATGAACAAATATTTGTTCCACGTTTTCTTCTCTCCTGTTTTCAATCTTCTGGCAAAAACTTTGAGAGCAAATAAAAACTAAAGGCCCCACCACTCATACATATATAATATTAATACACACAACATAAGTGGTGTGAGAAGCTAGGTCGTAATTCTGACTTTAATGAGATCTTTAATGCTTTGCCAAAAAGCTAGACAACTAGAAAGGGCTCAAGCCACCTTATGTATTGATGTGTATCGTTTCTTCATATGGATATATGTAGGCTTCATTCAAGGCCTGAAAAGCTGCGTCATTAATAACTTAGTAAACATCAGTACTATGAGCTGATAGAACAAGAAGATTTCAATGTTAACCATCGTTATTGACCCCACCACCACCATGTTAATTTAAGAATCTTGTGTTATGCAATTTCTTCGACTATTTGGTTAGTAGTTCTTCTGAAATTGCTTTTCTTAAAGCAGAGGAACCATTTGACAAGCAAAGCTAAATAATGTTTAATTGAATTCAAGATGATCCTAATTAGCTACAAAACTTCTAACTTGTGTACGACGAATCGTAAGTGTATGTGCGAGATATGAAAGTTAAATCCCAGCCCTCCACTTAAATAATATCAAAATTTATTACTTACTGTTAGTATTCTGTATAGCAGCATACGTTTGTCACATGACATCATTATGATGCTGTCTCAAAAGTTCTAATATTCGTCTTTGCCCTGAATTTAAAATTTTCTTGCTAAAAATGTGCCATAATTTAGCCTAAAGGCGGTTACAAACAAGCTAACAACAGGATAGTGAAATAAAAAATTAAAAAAAAACGAATACAAACTAAAATATTTATTTTTCTGTAATATTTTTAGAATCATTTCCTGTATAAATATTTTGTATAAATAAATACAAATTTCCCAGCACAACAAGCAATTTTCATTACAAAACAATAAATCATAAAATGACCAACAATGGCCTGGCCTGAATAGAAATAATAACACCGAGAAAGATTTGGTGTGCAGCCAACAACACATACGGTTCGGTTCGCCATGGGACGCTTACAAAACAAAAGATGACTAAAAAGGCCAATAACTAAATAAACTAAAATGTCGACCCCATGTCCAACTAGGCTAAAACCAGAAATCTTTAAAACCCTTAACCAAAAGCATACGTGCGGAACCAGGAACTGTATCCCTCCATACATGTTTGTTTTATTTATTCTGCTCCTGCCTAATACGGATGATGCCTGTCTGTATTTGTTTTTCACATCCTTTCTGTTTTACCCTACAATACCAAGAGGGTTATACGTATTATTGTTCTGTTTGCCTTCATGTTTGTTGCAGCTTAAAAATGAGCAAACATTTAAAGGAACTTCTTAAATCACTTATAAATGATATGTTCAGGTAAATCGATTCGATCTAAGCTTTTATATGAAGCATTGGTTTAGTGAAAATGGCGATTTCCTGCTTCATGAGTTATGTCCAGCAACTACCAAATCTGTTTGAGAAAAATGGTAAAGTGACTTTTTAAGTTAGATTACCATTCAAGAAAACTTGATTAATGTCATGGCTTTTCTGGGTGGAGTGTATCCGAAATATCCAGGCTGAATTTTGGACCCTTGTGATTTGTGGCTTATTCGCATACACATGCGTCTTAAATAAATGCTACAAGAAACGGTCTAACGGGATCAAATTATATGGTTTTAGTGGCCTGTTCAAATCATTATATTGTAAGATGATCATTCCCTCAATCGCTTGTGTAGAGTATTCAATGCCGGGTGAGCTGTGTATCACGTATCATGTATCTTTTGCAACTACATGCCACTAGTATCCAGATAATCCAATGCAAATCAAAATAAGTTGATAACTCAACGGCCTATAGCCGTTGACGATGATGTTCTGGCCAAAATCGGGTATAAGGAAATATAGACCATTGACGCCTCCAAGACAAAATCCACACCAAACAATGGACGCTTCTCATGTGGATTTCAATCGTCCCATTTATCGGGAAATAAGCCTCTTTGCCGAAGATAATTTTTTATGAAAATTACAGTCATTTGAACACTGCTACAGAGCGAACACCATTCATTGTTTATGGTCGTTTGACTTTAGTTCGTGGGTCAGTTAAATTTTGTACAAAGATAAGCCGAATTGACGATGCACGGATAGCGTCTATGTTTCCAATATATCATTGCGAATAGTCTGGTCTTAGTTAACCCGGTTTAGCATACCGATGTTTAGCTTCTTTAAAAATCCGTTTAAATTGTGGTTACATTATCGAATATGGAAACAATTTTAATCAGTTAAGGTTTCCTGGCATGTTCTGCCGCTTTTTTTTTTCGATGGAAATTAATTGCTTCAGCTGCTATGCACCAGCTAAAATCTCAAAATCTATGACAATTATGACAAATTACGTCATAACTCAGTTCACATTCACTGTCAGCAACTGTAGAAATCTATATTGAAGTTAGTGAATCTACATATAATTGTAGGACATTCGATAGTCGTTTTAGGCTTACTTTTGCAAATTCTGTATAAAAAAAGGCGAAAGGGTTTAGGAAATATATTTATTGTTAAAAGTTGACAAGGATTTAAGCCTAATCTATAATAAAATTGCCAAGAAGAGGAGGCCATGTCTTGCTACGTTTCTATAAAATTGAAACTCATACATCATGCGGTGTGGTTTAGATTTTTTTTACAAAATAAAATATCTTTTTATCCTCATCACTTTATATGTATGCAATGGATTTATGGGTTAGTACGAGGAGTAAGAGGATCCATTCTTTGCCTTAATTTAAATATGAGACGATAAAATTTAAAATCATTTCTTGACTATCATCCTTTTTTTTTGTTAAACATAAATCAGAAAAATGGGCACAAACGTCCGTTAGAAATTTTATGTTACAATCTAACGTTGCACTTCTATTTATAAAAATATTCCCGTTTAAAATTCAAAATGTTTTTGTATGTGTACGATTGTATGTGTGTGCGAGTGTGTGTTTTTTTAGGGCTGGTTAACTTCTATAGGTATTTTAAGCTTAGCTAAGCTGTCATCAATATGCCAGAGAATTGTTAAGAAATGGTTATGGTAATTTTTTAAGGCTCTACCACTAATGTTGCCTTGTTAGCTGACATAGCAGCACAAATAGGGGTATTCATTAGAAGGGGAAAAATTTGAAATTTTTTTCTCATTTATTAAAATAATAAACCAAAAAAATACTTTTTTCTTGAGGTAATAGCCACACCGTACAAAGAGAGCGTATCTGCTCAATCAATATGATAGTATTTAGCTACACCTCATATATGGGAGAGCAGCAATCTCTAGCAGCCAAAGAATTCACCTAAACAAGGAAGTCGGATTGATTCCTGGATCCTTCGCATAATGGCCATAATGCTTTTTTGTTTTCTGTTATTCCGAATAATGGAAAACTTGATTCGTTGTTCAATCTAGTGCCCATTTAGACTGCGCAGATAATTACCTCTCTTAAGACCATAAAAGTAGAATAAACGTATATGGCCTCTAGAAAAAATTTCCATAAGGATTTACAACGTTTATAACTATATGGCCTCTGGAAAAAATTCTATGGGGGTTTACAACGTTTATATTGTAAGAGACGATAGCTGCTTCTGCAGACGTAAGGTTTCAGGAGTAGAATGTCTAAAGACCGAATTATAAACTGCAAACAATCAACTGCGTTGTGGTTTTAAATCTAATACACAATACGCTATTCGTTTATATTAAAGAAGTTCCATTATTTCGTCTTCATTTGCAGTCATGTCCTGCGTCTCTGATGGTTAATTACAAATGCACGATGTTTACTGGCAAGTTCAAATGGTGGCCCATATGGCCTATTATGTTATCCAGTAAGTATCCTTGTCACGTTATGTATGTCGCCGTATTCTAGTAGGTAGTGTGTTGGCTTATTAGACTGGAGGCCTGCGTTCGAATCCCAGGTCAGACATCAAAACGAAAATATGAAAATATTTCTTCGGCGACTTCCTCTCAGCAGATTTCTGCCAAAAACTCTGGGAGCAAATAAAATTGCCATGAAAAGACTTCTCAAAAAACTGTCGTTCGGAGTCGACTTTAAACTGTAGGTCCCGCCACTCATGTATAAAATTAACGCACAGAACATAAATGGTGTGAGAAGCTAAGTCGTAATCCTGACTGAAGGGTTGTAATGACCCATTATGTATGTATGTGTCCTTGTCATGATCCGTTAGTGGTGCGTTTGTGTCACCCCGAGCTTTGGATGAAACCAGCCGGTCAACCAAAAACCGATGACGTCAGTTTTGAAGCGTAGAGTACTCAAATAAAAGCTGTTGTACCGTTTCCTCCATATCATGGCAGTTTCCCGAGCTTGTCAGCCAAACTGAAAATAGCGTAATGTCCCTTTAGAATTCCTGTTGGAACGGAACCGTTCTTTTTTCGAAATCAAGTGGTTCTTTAGCAGTTTAGGAATTCGGTAAACAGGTATGTTGGACCACTTAATGTTTATTCAATTCCACGCTGCTTTTTACAATTTGAAAAAGTATTCTTGCATCTGACCTTTTTCTGGCGTACAAGACATATAATGTAGCAGAGTCTTGAATGCAAGTTTTTAATATTGTTCTTTAGTTACACTTATAAACAATTTTTAAGTGAATACCCTACATGAGTACAGTTTAGAGAATGATTATTAAAAAAATTATATTTAAAACGCCTTTGGCTAGAAACGATTCATTATGACTTTGTTTACTTCATGTTCTATTTGCGTTTTTGTATTCCTTCTTTAAAATATTCTACCGTGTAATTTTATATAAGAAATGTTTTTGCAACATGAAGTAATTGTCTGTCTGTCTGCATTATGAATATGAAGGTGCATGAAAATAAGTTTTAGACATGAGGAGTAGTTTACATGACTGAATATAAGTTTTATACGTGAGGAATAATTTATAGGGAACACTGTATATGATAAGCATACGAACTTACTTGTATAGAGAGAGTCATTGTACTGTAATTGGTTTAAAGACAGGCACGTCTACAGCCTTAACTATGATTAGCGTTAAGCTTTTTAAAAGATTTCAACAGATTTTGCTTTAAATACGACTTAAAGATTTTTGATTGGTTTTGGGTTTATATCGGGCGGATCATCTATCGGTTTAAATTTGTCATTCTATTCTATTAAAACATTCGGTATATTTTCTCCACTGAACGTAATGATTACCTTTGAGCAACGGTGGGATTTATTGGGACAACGAGAAACTGCACGATGATGTCGACTTTGCCAAAAAAAAATCATCTTTTCGGATGAAGCACATTTTCATCTTGGTGGGTACGTTAATAAGCAAAATTGCCGCATATGAGGCTCAGAAAACCTACACGTGGTCTTACAGAAACCAATGTACGCATTACGAGTAACTGTTTGGTACGGCTTGTGGAGCGGAAGCATCATTGGCCTATATTTCTTTTAAAATGAAGACTGCTCAACCATTACGGTTAATGAATACACCTATTGCACAATGAGTACCGATTTTGTTGTAGCCGCTCTTCGTGATATTGATGTGAAGGATACTTGTTTTCAACAGAATGGTACAACTTGCTACACATCTCATGTCACCATCGATTTATTGCGTCAAACGTTTGATGGCTGCTTAATTAGCCGAAATGGTGATGTCAATTGGCTGTCAAGCAGTTGCGATTTGACACAGTTTGACTATTTTCTGAGGGGCGCCGGTAAAGAAAGTGTTATGCCGACAAACTAGAGACAATTGAGCCTTTGAAGGCCAACATTCGTGATGCCATTGCAGAGATGCGACCCAATGCACTTGAAAAAGTGCGCGAAAATTGGTCTGATCGAATGAGGTACTGGAAGATCAGCCGCGGCAGCCATTTGAATGAAATAATATTCCAAAACTAACCGGAACAATTGTACGTCACAACAAAAAAAAAAAAAAAAACCGGCAAAATTTTAAACTGTGTTTGTTTTAATGCATTTTTAAATTTAAACTTTAAAATCACCCACCCTATATATTGCTTATTCTTTTAATTACCTAAAAAGCCTTTATCTACCTTCCCATGTGTTAATACAGTCCAAATAATTGCTCTCTATCAATGTAGGTTTGTTTTAAATCACTTTTCTTTGCTCTTTTTTTTTGTTTTTTGTTTGACTTGTTTTGTTAAATTACTTGAAGGCTTTTTTGTTTGAACTTCTTCAAAAATAGTGTTTGTTTGTAATTGAAGTCTGATAATCTCATGATTTTTTCATTTAAATTCGTTTTTCTCTTTTGCTTTATTTTGTTTTCTTTATTTCTGATTTTCAGTTCGGTTTATCATCATTAAATGGTTTCGTCTTCAGTTTAATTGAATTTTTCATTAAAAAAAAAAATAAGAGAAAAAGTTTCTAAAAACATTATTTCTGGTCTATGATTTGATGCACTTCATCATTATTATCATTGTCATGATCATCATCATAATCTCGAAATCTTTCATGTTCTTCAGTACGTTTGTTGTTATTCCTTTGCTCTTTCGTTTTTCGTTTTTCGTTCTATAATTGGTTGATGAAAATCTTCCTTGGAATATGATTTACTTCTTAAAAATTCACTTCCTTTAGCAAGCATTTAAGCATCAAATTCATACAGAATCGAATAAATTGAAGACTAGGAAGAATAGCAAGACAACAACAAAATAGCATTGAAGTTATGAGGCATCGTATGGAATTACATTTGAGTAGCAACTTTTAATTGGGATTTCAAATGCAGTATGAACGCCGCTCTTATGTGAGAAAGAATATGAATATTAATGTGTTCTGTTAGATTTCTTGGAAAATTTTAATTCAATTTCTAAGCAACTAAGTAATTGTAATGGAATTAAATTGTTGTTTGTTTGTTTTTATTGGGAAATTTAAGTAAAACTCTGAACAAACTTTTCATCATACGTAGATAATCTTCTTTTGTAGGTAGTGGAACCAAAAAAAAAAAATTCATTTTTATGCTTCACAAGAACTCTTTAATTGTTTACCATAGCGCTGTCTATAAGAATGAACAACTTTTGAACAGAGAAATTATTTTCATAGCTTCTGTAGTATACAGACACTAAATGGCTATACAGCAACAAACGCAGGAGTCAGTCATAATAAAGCGGGTCCGGTATTAGGTAGATCAGTCAATAGCTCATAAGTATCCATACAACCAAGTTTAGTAAAGTCAGTTCATATGAAAATCACATTTTTGTTACTGTTTTTTCTGCAATCATTCGGTGTACTTTACTGTCTCAATGCTATATGATGGTTATGTATACAACTGATTGACTTTGTAGCATGTCATTCATTTAGTACCATGAGACAGACCACACTGTGCTCGTTATAATTGGTCATTACAACCCTCGAATGAGGATTACCACCTAGCTTCTCACACCACTTATATTGTCGACTTTCAGCGACATATTTTTTGAGAAATGGCAATTTCATTTACTCTCAGAGTTTTTGCCAGAAATCTGCTGAAAGGCAGTCCCCGAGTTGGCGTTAGCAACTGAATATAATTCCTGTTTAGTTTCTCTATTACAATAGCTTGAAAATAGGTCTGTTTTTCATCTAAATTGCTTTTGAAGACTTCTCTGTATTACTGCAGATTCATTTGTAATATCTTAAATTAATTTGGCCATGATACTGATATTAATCCAGAAGTAAAACATAATTACAATGATGATTCATGTATACATATATGTATGTATGTATTCAAATCTCCTATAAGTTGAACCTATTTACCTGATTGTAATATTAAAGCCAAAATCAAATTTTTCCTTTGCAACGAACCTAGAAAAATCGATACCATAAAAGAACTAGAAGTCGTCGTAGTCTATTTGGCCTATTTGGCAGTGTGTTGGCTTATTAGAGTGAGACCAAGGTTCAAATCCCTTCTTCGACGACTTCCTCCCTGAATAATTAACAGAAAATCTTTTAGAAAATAAATTTTTGTACGAAACACTGCAAAACAAATTTGCCACCCTAATATTTTTTGCGTTCATGTTGAATTAGTATTTTGATTTAAAATACTTTTATTTTATTGGATTGCATTTGGTTTTTAATTTAAGAAATACATATTTTTGTAAATATTTTAACACTGTATATCGCTTTCTTGAATATGAGAATTTTATTAAAGAATAATTTTTATACTCTTCGCTTAGTTTCTTAATATCCTTCACGTGCATTTGAAAAAAATTCGCGATGAATTTATTGACTGATAAACACACCCTGGTCTTTATGACGTCTTTTCGAAAAACCTACTGTTTTGACAACTGTTTGGTCTCTCTTACAAGAGAGGTTGGCTGTTAACTAATTGACACCTAACTTGTGGAAAGCTTTCTTATGCCACTATGATTTTCTATTTTGTAGAGTACCCACTGTTTTAAGTTTATCTTTGGCTGAAGTGGAAAACTTTTAATTTTTATATAATATTTTCTCAAATCAGGCGTGAGTCTGCTACAAATGACCAATTGACCAGATGACATAGATTGTTGAAATTTTGACAGGCATCAACTTACGTATTTGTAACAGTTATGACTGTAAGTTTCACTCTACGGTAGCAAAAATCGATATTTTGTCAAAAATTGAAAATTTCTCAACTCTCAAAATGAGTACAGCTATGCCACTACCACGGTTGGAAAGAGGACGTTCTGGACTATCATTTCCATATAAATTTCAATTTTCAAAAATTTTAGCCAAAAAATCGATTTTTTGCCCAAAATTTAAAATTTTGGGCAAAAATTTTTAAATTTTAAACTCTCAAAATGAGTGCAGTTATGTACCATGTATGACCTGGGTAGTTTGTTGGGCAACTGGACGAGAGCCAGAGATTTCTAGCCTTAGGCAATCTTTCCCTAATAATCCTTTGGCAAAAGTTTCAAGAGTAAACTGATTACCAGTGAAAAAGCTTCTCAAACTTGTTGTGCGGAGTTCATGATAAACTGAAGGTGTCCTCCACTCATGAATGGAATTAACTCAACATGGGCGATGTCAGAAGCTAGGTCGAAATCCTGACGTAATCCAGTGGACGATAATGTATGGTATATAAGTATACTTACTTACTTACGTAATTGGCCATTACAACCCTTTAGTCAGGATTACGACCTAGTTTCTCATACCACTTATGTTGTGTGCTTTAATTTTTATACATTAGTGGCGGCATCTACAGTTTAAAGCCGATTCCGAACGACAGATTTTTGAGAAACTTTTCATGGCAATTTTATTTACTCTCAGAGTTTTTGCCAGAAATCTGCTGAGAGGAAGTCGGCGAAGAAATATTTTTTTCATATTTCGTTTTGATGTATGACCTGGGGTTTGAACTGTGGCCTTTCGTATAATAAGCCGACACACTACCTACTAGACTATGGTAAATAAGTATGTGTGCAGTTTTTCCCCAACTGGGCTCCAATCATTTGTAACGCAGTTACTCTTCCTAACGTGCACTGATTCCGATAAATGGATATCTTTTATAATTTTTTATATCGGACATGTATTATAAGTTTAAACGTATTAATCTTCGTAATCTTCGTGGATGCATGGTCCTTACAAATTTTGTTTATTTATAACACATTAATAAAGCATTACAAGTCCTTGACATCTCCATGCAGTTTATGTATATCATTAGAAGATATCTCTCTGCAAGATTATCACTCTATGGCACAGATAAAGGAGTTAAAAGAAATATAATAACTTGTGGAGTTTATTAAGGTTCAGTAGATATATACGTTTGCATTCTAAACCTCTCAATACCACGATGAGTTCAAATAGTTGTCTGCGCTTAGATATATATTTATTTCGACTAAACGCCATTAGATACAAGGGCTCTGAAACTGAAGAGCCATAGTTATGTGTGTTGATAAACATTTAACATCTGAGGTATGAAGATAAGGAGGGCAAAGGAGTCTAGGTAAAAAGAGTTGGTCAACTCACAGTATAATTATAAATATTCAAAACTGATTTGATAAAATCTGTGTCTCCAATGGTATACAAATGGTATTCGAATGGCATAAAAATGGTATACAAAATCAAGATTTTTTATGAACAAATTTTTTCTTCGAATCTAAACCACATGCTGTTGATATGTGCCCATATGCGACCATATGTTACATATTGAAGTCACCGTAGTCTAGTAGGCAGTTTTTTGGCTTATTAAACGTGAGGCCATGGTTCAAGCCCCAGTTTAAACATCTCAATCAAAAGGTAATGTGAAAAAAATATTTCTTCGGCGACTTCCTCTCAGCAGATTTCTGGCAAAAACTCTGAGAGTGAATAAAAAATTGCAATGATAATTTTCTCAAAAATCTGTCGTTCGGAATCGATTTTAAAAAGCAAGTTCCGCCACTCATGCATAACATTAATACAACATAAGTGGTGTCATAAGCACGGTCGTCATCCTGATCGAAGGCTTGTAATAATCAATTATGTATGTATGTGTATAAGAACAAAGCTTGACTTATTAAATTTATAAGCGTAACATTTAGCGTGAACTTATTTCTTTTTGATTTGCGGTCATAAAAGAGGATATCAGAGAATGTGCGAATATATGTCTAATTTTACATTCAAATAAATATTAATTTTTCCTTGGATTGCTGTTTTATGACAAACAATAATTTTCTGTTGTCTAGTGTTAATCAATAAATATTTGTTATTTTATTTTGTTATTTAAAAATTTTATTTTCTAATATTTACATTTTATTTAATTTTTTTTTTTTATTTTTAATTTTCTACTTCAATAATGTAAAATTGATGTTTTCAATTTACATTTTTCATTTTTTTTTCTCAATTTTCCCTTTACCCCTGCACGATTTTTTGAAGTAGCATTTGTATACGTATTTTAGTGACTTAAGTATGTATAGAGGATATGTTCACTTGGGTAAGAAGAATGTAAGGCAGATGACTTTGTAGAAATACCATCTATTGCTGATAAACAGTTTTTATATGTCAAGTTTTTTTTTCTCTTGACTTGATTATAAAAATTTGATTTTCTCAACAAAAATTTAAATTATTTATGTTTGATTGGCGGAGTAGAGGCGGGGGGGGCTATGAATGAGAAGGCAGGTTTAGGAAATAAATCACATAATCTGGAGATTTAATATACAAACGTAAAATATGTAAATATAACTGTAAAGAAGATAATGACATCTGTCAATTTAGTTGTTATCTGTTGTAAAAAGTGAAAGGGGACATGGTGGGTTTGTTACACTGAGTAAGAAAAGCGAAACTAAATAGATATTAAATGCTTTAAAATGTTCTCTGATTGCCTAATATAAAGTTAAGCCCTCTACGTATAGTCAAAGCCATGATTTCAATGAAAATTTTATTTCATTGCAGCGCTTATACGTTGCCACTATGCACGAAGTACAATGTCATTTAATGTATCACTTTTTAAACCACTTTTTCGCATATCTCGGCGCTAACTTGGTCTTCAAATGTCTTCAAATAATTGTATATACACTGTCTTTGGCGTATCCCTATAACAGCATTAAATTCTTTATTAATTTGGGAGCCAGTTGCCGTTGCTGAAACGTAAAATTTTTAAAGATTTTTCGTGTATTAAGATTAAAAACAATCGCCTTACACGGTCTTGTTAAAAAGAACCTTGCCGTCAAATTTATTACTTTTATTTTCACTATAAAAAAAATATTGGTCATCATACGGCCATTGTCCCCCTAATTAATGGTAATGATTCTTCCAGGGTCATTTTTATTCAAATACGACATAATAATAATTATAATGGACGTCAAACATTTACTTTTTTCGGATTTCTACAACCGATTTTAAGTTCTTTGACCTTTCATTTACAACAATTTTGCTTGCTGACGTAACCACTACCAAACAAGTGAGATCCATCTGTATTGCAAGCCTGATATGGTGACTCAACTTCGTTGCGTAAGTTAGACTCTGTATGGATGAGATGTGAATTTATATATAAGCTGAGACAAAATGTAGGCTTAATTGCTGAGGACACTGAGAAATCGAAGAAATCCTTTTATACGTACATACATACTCACGTAACTGGTCATTACAATCCTTCAGTCAGGATTACGACCTAGCTTTTCGCATCACTTATGTTGTTGTGCGTTAATTTTGTACAGGTCCCGAGTTTGAAGTCGACTCCGAACATCAGATTTTTTGATAAACATTTAATGGCAATTTTTTATTTACTCTTTTTTGCCAGAAATCTGCAGTCTCCGAAATATGAAAACATATGTCATATTTCATTTTATTGGCGAAGTCTGAGCCTCACGTCGAATAAACCAACACACAGCCTAATAGAAGACGGCGACTTCCATCCTGTTATATGTACTGAGTATGATGTATCATATCATACTATCTCAGAAAAAAGCTATTTTCGTCAGTGCGTACATTGTGATGATTTACAGACCTGACCACCCCTGTAACGTTTTCAGCCTCTTAAAACTTCTCTATAATTTTATCAATTCCTTGGACAGTAGGTCTATTCTGTAGACCATAAAGTTTAACTGCTTTTACGTATTCCTTTTTGTTAAGCGATCCATATTCGTAAATGGCAAATCGCATCTTGCCAGCCTCGCGATTTTGTAATCACATAATCCGATCTCAATGATACACAGAAATATTGGAATTTATAGCAAAGTACCCTTAGGGGTCAATATTGAAATGCTGAAAATATATTTTAATATCTAAAGAGAATTCATTAAATTAATGAAAAACTTTTACTATCGAAAAATATCAGTTTATTAATATGCTCCAAAAAATTTTTTGTTTCACTGTAGTTTCTTTACATGAGTCTTGATGTTTATCTACGCAGACAAACGTTAACAACAAAAAGAAAAACTAACAGTTTAACAAGTCTCAAAATACATACGATGTCAGCAGAGGTAAAGAGAGAGAGAGAGAACTTTGAGGCAAAAGACGTCGCTCAACTTGAAAAGGTCAAATTTCAAAGAAATTGATGGCTTAGCAAAATCAAAAGTTTCTTCAACTTAGAAAAGTTTTCTTTTCTCTTTTCTTGACATCGCAAGTAAATACATGTGGATTTAAATTTTAGGTTTTTATTAAAATTTTTGTTTCTTTTTTGCTGCTAGAAGGTATAGCTCTAAAAAAGTGTCTTTGAAGGAGATTTTCAATAGCGGTTGGAATAAAAAAATTTGCATAAAATTCAACAGATATTATCAATTAGAAAATTAATACAATATTGTTCAATTCGTAACCATCAAAAAGACAAAGAAGAGAGCGCACCAAAAAAAAATTTTTGCTGCTGTATCTGCCTTTCGACTGCGTGAAACATTTTAAGTAAGGCTCTCGGCTAAAGTGTCTATAAAATACTGCTAGAACCACTTTGGATGTTCAAGTTTATTTAAAGCTGGCAGAAGATGAGCTTTTTATTAAAGAAATGTTTTTTGCGTTTGAAGTAACCCTAGTTTAGTTGATAGTATGTTAGCTTATTAGACGTGAGGCACGTCTATGAAAAAAATATGAAAAAAACATTTATTCGGCGACTTCCTCTCAGCAGATTTCTGGCAAAAACTCTGTGAGTAAATTAAATTTGCATGAAAAAGTTTCTCAAAAATCTGTCGTTCGGAGTCAACTTTAAACTGTAGATGCCGCCACTCATGTATAAAATTGACACATACATACATAACATAATTTGCCATTACAACCCTTCAGTCAGGATTACGGCCTAGCTTCTCACACCACTCATGTTGTGTGCGTTAATTTTATACGTGAGTGGCGGGACCTACAGTTTAACGACAGATTTTTTGAGAAACTTTTTTCATGGCAGGTTTATTTACTCTCAGAGTTTTTGCCAGAAATCTGCTGAGAGGAAATCGTCGAAAAAATATTTGATGCCTGACCTGGGATACGAACCCGCGCTTTACGTCTAATAATCCAACACTCTACCTACTAGACTACGGCGACTAACACTCACAAAATAAATTGTGTGAGCTAGGTCTCTTCCTGACTGAAGGGTTTAAATGACCAATTAAGCAAGCTAGTTTAGTAATGAAGCTTATTTCTGGTTAAATAGCTACGTCAATAAGCAAAATTGCCGAATTTGAAGTGATTATAATCGTTAACGAATTGCCATTGCATCTACCAAAGCTGTGTTATTGTGAGCGTTATTGAGGCATGCCGACTCGATTTTTGTTTTCAAAAAGTTCATCAGCTAAACATCAACATAAAATAAAACAACAAAAAATAAAAATGATAAGAAATAGAAAAAATTATTTGCTTTACTTTCCTTTCCTTTAGTATTTTTCAAATTTTTCCATCACTAAATCCACATGTGAACATAATCCCCAATTGCAGAGGATGGTAATGCTTTATTTGTGTTATCACTTGGTAACTTTTCATGTTGCCGTAATCAAGTTTCCATGGAATTGCGTAATCTAAAGCGGTTAGAGGAAGGTGTTAGAGAATGTAAGAAGTAAGTGTGTAAGTCGGCACGTGTTGTTGTATCTTTTGGATTGTAACTTTAATTCAACCGCAACAAGTTTCAAACATGACTACGAAAGAAAAAAGAGAAATAAAAAGGGGGAATTGAAAATAAAATCAAGCAGATAAAGTTTTCTATTACAAACATACTCGTATAACACCTTCATTCTTTATTTTGCTTGTTGGTTTGTTTGTTTTGATTTCTTTTAAGCTGATATTTGCAACCACATATACATACATAAGACTCAATTGCAGTGTATGTAAAAAAGTTAAATAATCTGATGAAATAAATGTTGGAAACAAGTTTTGTGCTGGTAATTTTAAGCATTGCAAATGGAAATGTAATGCTAAGATAATATTGAGAATAACTAGATTATAATTCAATACTTTGTAGGAGGTTTTAAGCTAAAACTGGATTTTCATATGAATCTGTCTTGATGATGGCCAAAGGAATTAATAAATATTCCTTTCTCCGATCAGATTGTTTTATTTCTTTTAATTCTCTTAGGGCAATATACAGTATATCAGTAAGCGCCTCTGCTAATTCTTGAGTTCTTAGTGCAGTTTAGTTTTGTTAATCAAGAGTTTTTTTCAAGTAATTGCTCTAGTCCCTTGGATCAGTTCTATCTTTTAATGTTGCCCAGAAGTAACTTACTCTATAGTGAATTTGTTATATTTTATGTATTTATAAGGAAATTTGGTAAGGAATTGGTCCTTCTAATTTTTAGCTGTGTGGTCGTTATTAATGTTATTCCCTTTAAGGGTCAAAAAGTTTCCTCGATAGATGCTGAGTGAATTACTATTGAATGAAAGTCCCTTAATTTTTTAAGATTTCAATACCTTTATAAAAATTTACCGAAATCTAATTTGGAGTGCTCTGGTTTGTAGCCAAGAACCTCAAACATTTATCACTCAATATGAAAAAGTTTCTCAAAAATCTGTCGTTCGACTGTAAACTGTAGGTTCCAGCACTCACGTATAAAATTAACGCACACAACAAAAGTGATGTGAGAAGCTAGGCCGTAATCCTGAATGAAGGGTTGTAATGGTCAATTATGTATGTATATTAGAGCGACTCAACAAAAAAAGTCCTCGATGTATCCCCCTAAAAATGAACCTTGGACTTTTTTAAGATGACATTTAAAATATTTCGGCTCCAGCTTTGACCTCTCGTGAGCTGGACCATTTTGAAAAAGGGTATATTTTTGGATGTTTTGTTAAATTGAGGATCTGTTTCCTTACCAACATATACAATATGTATATCATGAGAATGGTTTTTTTAAGGCGCGTCCAACTGTATATACAATTTTTCCAAGGACGATCATCCATGTCCTTTTTTAAGGATATTCTGTGAAAAAAAACGGTTTTTGAATTTTTTGTTTGGGGTTGTTTGTAATAATAATGCCAAATTAACATATTTAAATCTTTAGTCGATTTAAGTAAATACGGGTCTCAGCTTTTTTGGAAATTCACGCTAATTCGCGTTTTGAAAAACACAATACGGTGGTAACCCTTCCTTGTAAATAGGCCATATGGGTATCAAATTATTTCTTTTACCAAGTACATCATCTTTGTATGTAAATAATTTAGATTTTTGCAAATTAGATGCATTTTACACGGTGCTCTGGAATATATAAAAATGCAATTTTGTGGTAACTCTAATATGATAGCGGATTTAGTTTCTAGATCATGTATGGGTGAAAATAGGACTTAAGAAAGAAAAAAAGAAATGATCCACGACTTTATGGAGGCATTTTTGTTTCCCAAACTAAAAAAGTTATAAAATATTATTGTTTATATTTACAAAACTACAAACTACAACTACTACAAAACGCGAACTGGTGCAAATTTCAAAAAAAGGTGAGACCCGTATTTAATTAAATCGACTAAAGATTAAAATATGTTAATTTGGCATTTTTATTACAAACAACCCCGAACAAAAAATTCAAAAACCGTTTTTTTTTTACAGAATATCCTTAAAAAAGGACATGGATGATCGTCCTTGGAAAAATTGTATATACAGTTGGACGCGCCTTAAAAAAACCTTTCTCATGATATACATATTGTATATGTTGGTAAGGAAACAGATCCTCAAATTAACAAACCATCCAAAAATAGACCCTTTTTCAAAATGGTCCAGCTCACGAGAGGTCAAAGCTGGAGCCGAAATATTTTAAATCTCATCTTAAAAAAGTCCAAGGTTCATTTTTAGGAGGGTACATCGAGCACGAATTTCACTTCCATACAACTTGAGTCGCTCTAATGTATATATGTATGTATATTATTTATATTAATACAATCTCTTTCTTCTTTTCTATTCATACCTTTAAGGAACATAGCGTTATCACATACTTTTTAAATTTTTTTTTACCTAGGTCGTAAAAACATGGTGGCGAGCATGCCACTTAGGGAGCTTGCTGGTTAAATTCGGAGCTCGGGGTGAGTCAAACCCACCACTAACGCATCATGGTGACTGACCTCACACTGGGTAACACAATTAACCATACGGACCACCGAGTGAACTTGCATGTGAACGGCAAGCTACCCGGTAACCGAACATAACTTAACCTATCTGAAATAGAATACGATTCTATTTTTCGAATTACATTCAAAGGATATATTAGGGATCGCCATCACTTATTGTAAGGTATAAAGCTGTACTCATTCATGATTGCACTGTCACTGCTTGGCATGTATTTCACTCTGTTGACGTTTTATCTGCTAAGAATGCCCTGGTGAAATATAAAGATATTCTTCAGAAAATTCAGTAAATCGATTAGTCATTGAATCTTACAAAGCATTAGCGAAAGATTTTGTTAATTATTTAACATGCCGTAAGCTAGCGGGTAGTGTGTTGGCTTATTAGACGTGAGTTTACAGCTCAAACTCCAGGTCAGATATCTCCAACAACACGAAATTTGAATATTTCTTCGGTGATTTCCTCTCAACAGATTTATGGTATAAACTCTGAGAGTAAACAAAGTTGCCATGAAAATTTTCTCACAAAATCTGTCATTCGGAGTCTGCTTGAGGCTGTAGGTATCGGCAATCATGTGTAAAAGCTATGTCGTTGTCCTAAATAAATGGTTGTAATAACCACTTATGCTTGTATTTGTATATAAAAGGTTCTTACTGCAGAAGTCTTCCTAGTTACCCACAATGTCAACATAATACTTCTTCTGACGTCCATCCGAAAAACTAATTACTTAGATCTAGGCTAGTGCATACCATGAGTGCATACCATGAGGCTAAGACGCTAAGATAATGTTATATAAACTAATAACAAAACGTCTGATATATCATATGTCAGATCGTTTTCCGAAAAAAATCATGTGGATGAATTAAAGGAGTTAAGGTTCAAAAAATTCCACTGAACTATTGGTCTCTATGGGCAGCCCTTGCGCTCTTCCCTAGTTTTCGTGGAACTTGGTCAGTACAAGAACTGCGTTCACCTGTGGCGTCACAACGGGCCGCTATGCGTGCCCAAGTGAGCTTTGTGATATCAGAGCTACCACTCCGACCTAACCTAACCTATAGGTCTCTAAATTAGTCTACTTCACACTACTCATAATGATTTTTTAAGGCATCATAAGTGTATTAAAATTTTTTTGTTAAATTTTGGTTTTTCTATTTAATTAGAATTTAAAACTCGTTAAATTTTTTTTATATATTTTGCTTGCTTCAAATAATAACCAATATTATCATGATTTAAAATATAGAAAAGAAAATCTTTGCAGTGTACGGTTGTTGATAACAAACAAGAAAAGAACGAAGAATCCATAGATGTAATAAAACGAAATACTCTTACAAATCCGTTTAAGCTTCTTAACATTTAAGTGCAGCTTAAAAATTTCTCGTTTGTTTGTTTTTCTTTTTTTTTTAAGGTTTTCAACAAAGAAAACAATATTTTCTGCAGATCATTTTGTCGCGGTTCTTTCTTCTTTAAAAATATTTTTCCTTTTCGATTTTTAAGTCAGCAAATTTTCAATATGAAATTTTCATTCAAATTTTTTTCTTCTTTTTTGTAATGAATTTAACAATTTTGTTTTCATTTTTATCTTCGTTGCCATCTTTATGAAAGAGATGGCGGAAAAATTTATAAAAAAAACGATAAGATTTTAAGGCACACAGTGATACGATAGAAAACGCTATGCGATATTAAAATTCCAGCTTCATTTTTTTTTTGTTTTTTCGTTTTTATTGATATTCTGTGGTAAAAGTAGACGAAACAAAGAATTTTCCATCATGTTTGCAAAATTTGGAAAGACTTAAAAAATATGGTTCAAAAAATTTACAAATGTTTGTTGGTATTACGTGGGAGATGGATATGCGTTGTATACACAAGTTTGGCAATATTTATTGTGTGTATATGTGGGTGTATGTTAAAAATTTTATATTTAACTTTAAGGCCTGTCATATGCGTTCAACGAATAAAGTCATATTTGTACAGTATGTGTTAACAACTAAAGTATACTGTACCGAGAAATGTAAGTGGAAGAAAAGTTACCTCATTCGATCGCAACAATTTTCGTGCACTTTTCTCGCACCTCGTATCTCAATGGCATCACGAATGTTGGCCTGCGCATTCGAAGGCCAACTATGTCTATGGTTTGTTGGCATAACACTTTTCTTTAATGGCGCTCCACAGAAAATAGTACAACGTTGTCAAATCACAGTTTCTTGGCTTCCAATTGACATCACCACCTCGGTTAATATAGTGGCCATCAAACGTTTGACGTAATAAATCGACTGTGGCATGAGATGTGTTGTTCATCATCCTGTTGAAACCAAACATCGTTCACATCAATATCATGAAGAGCGGGTACAAAAAAGTCTGTTAGGATGTCGCGATAGGTGTCTCCATTAATCGTAATTGTTGCGCCGTACTCATTTTCAAAGAAAAATGGGCCATTGACGCCTTCGCTCCACAAGCCGCAGCAAACAGTCATTCGTAATGGGTGCATTGGCTTCTGTAAGACCACTTGTGGGTTTTCTGACCCTCAAATATGAAAATTTTGCTTATTAAGGTACCCACCAAAATGAAAATGAGCTTAGTCCACAAAGATGATTTTTTTTTGGCAATATCGACATCATCGTGCAGTTTCTCGTTGGACCAATAAATCCCAAAGTTGCTCAAACGTAAATCGATTCATTAGGTTCAGTGGAGATAATAAATTGAATTTTGTGATAGAATAGAAGAGACATAAGTATTGCCAGATTCAAAATAGTCGATGGTTCAAATTTAAACCGATAGATGGCCGCCCGATTTTATTATTAATTATGTCAAGTTTTGTTCAATGAACGCGTAGTATTTATCCTGTCTATTTGAATATGTTTTACGCCTTTGTAAATTGAACCACATTTCTTTACATTGCAAATATTCACATACACAAACACAAACACACGCATACTCATACACAAACCTCTCAATGGATTAATTTGCTTGTGTATATGTTTTTGCACCACAAAAATACTGTGTGTGTGTGTGTATTTCATGCGTTTTAGGTTGGAACAAGGGGAACAAATCCACGTTCAACATTAACACAGTCATAGCTAAAGGCGATATGGAATTTATGTAAAACCATTTACGAAAATCAACATCAACAACAACAGCAACACCAAAAACAATATCATCATAAAGGCAACAGCAAATCAAATAATATACCCTCCCCACCAAAACAAAAAAAAATGTGGAAAAAATATAAAATAAAAGTTGATGTGCCAAAAACAGCGTAAACACAATTTGTTGGTATTAAAATGATGTAAAAAAAAATATGGATTTATTCGTATAAAAAAAATATAAATTTTGTTGATAAACAAAATGGAACATTGCAAGGAAAAGTTGTTATTTCGTTTCTGTTTTTACTACTGTGTTGCCATTGAATTTTTGTGAATAAGAGAGAGTATAAAAAAAAAAAAAATTGTAAAAGACTAACAGTCATAAGAATTTTTTTGCGGATATGTTCACTTGTATTCAAATAAATAAATTGAATAAGTTCGGATATTCAAAATGTACAAAATAAAAATACATAAGTATGTGTTCGCATTATTGAATTTCAAAAATAATATTTATATCGACAACAATATCGCATAAAAAATGAAATCAAAAAATAAAAAGAAGCCAGTTTAACAAAAGTACGTTGAATAACGGTGGAATTTTAGAAATTGTTAATGATTTTCAGAAAATTTTGAAATGCAATTTGTGTTTTTCAAAAGAAACGAAAACTTTACTTAATTAGCATTACAACCCTTTAGTCGAGATTAAAACCTAGCTTCTCACACCACTCAGTTTGTGTGTGTTAATTATACGTATGATTAACCGAACCTACAGTTTAAAGTCGACTCTGAATAATAGATTTGACTATCTTTTCATGGCAATTTAATTTACTCTCAGAGTTTATGACAGAAGACTTTCTAGAGGAAGTTTCCGAAAGTAATATTTCGAGATGTCTGAGCTGGGGTATGAATCACGGGAAACTGTTTTATGCTGTAAGACCTTTTATAAGATGTCAGAGCTGAGTTGTGAATTTATAATACTCGTCTAATAACCCAACATAGTTCTTAACAGATTAAGGCTACTGCAATATACTTCGAGCAGATCAATAAGCAGTCATATTCACATTGATGATGACACTGTTTTCATCAGCATACAAGATATCTTCTACGAATCGTTACGGTGCCTATAAGATCACAGCTATTGAAAATAAAGGAGAAGAAACAAAAGTATGTTCACGAAATAAATACGTTTGCCTGAGAAATGTACTCTCCCGTTCGAATAAATAACCAAGTAGTGTTTTAGTAATCGCATATAAATTAACTCGTAAGACATTTTGGTAAGCACACGACTTCAAAGTCACACGGTTGAAATTCTTTGATATATAAGGCCATTTAAAATTATTTCGTACAACGTTCACACCCCTACCTTATAGGCTTCGATAAGTTTTTCTCAAATATTAGCTATATCTTATACATACATTCATACACTTCGCTTCGCTAACCACTTATGTGGTGTGTGTTAATTTTATACATGAGTGGTGGGGGACCTACATTTTAAAGATGTTTCCGAACGACATATTTTTGAGAAACTTTTGCATGACAATTTTTTATTTACTCTCAGAGTTTTTGCCAGAAATCTACTAAGAGGCAGTCGCCGAAGAAATATTTTTTTCATATTTCGTTTTGTTGGAGATGTTTGAACTGTGGCCTCACGTCTAATAAGCCATTACTCTACCTACTAGACTACGGCAACTGTGGATGCCTTATGTATGCCTCAAAAAGTTTTCCGACAGACTTTATTGACGGGTCACTGCTTTCACAATAGAAAAAAAATTAAAAGAAAAAAAAACAAAAGTTTAAGGAATATTTATTTGAAACGATTAACGAAAGTCTTCCGTTTAATTTATAAAAATTATTTCATGTAAATTCGTGCGATGGAATTGTAGCTGTCTTGTCTCTCTGTATGCAAAAAGCTTCTCGTAAAAAAAATTGAGTAGTGGAGTCAAATCGTGAGAACTTTGGCCAATAGCTTTAGAGTACTGCGTGCTGTCGATCAATTTCGGAAAGAAAACAAATAACAATGGTCCGTACCTTACACCGTTGACTGTAATATTGCGATTTTTATTGTTTATGAAAAAATACGGTTCAATAATTCCATCAGCCCACAAACAGCACCAAACATCACATCTTTCTTGAACAGTCACTTGGTATTTCTTTTTGTTGACGTACTTATGAGCCAAAAATGAATTTCCTCCCTGATTTGCTAACTGTATGGTATAAGTCCAGGCAAGACAAATAAAACAAATCTTAATTCTGGTAATTCTTTTGATTTAATTAAACAACATTCTGCATGTAATAATGTGGTAGAGTTGGTTTATTAGATGAAAGCTCGTGGTTCGAACCCCAGCTCAGACATCTCGAACAAAACGAAAATATTGCTTTCAACGAATTCCACTCAGCAGTCTTGTAGCAAAAATTCTAAGATTAAATAAAATTGCCATGAAAACGCTTCCCAAAAATCTGTCGTTCAAAGTCAACTTTAAATTATAGGGAACACCATACGGCTGAAAGGGTTCTAATGACCAGCCAAGTAAGTCAAATTTAAAAGGGTTTAATGACTATCTTCACAAAACCTATAGATTCTATGCTTAAAGCTCCAATTTTTTAATAACCATTTTAGAAAATGAAAGAAATTCTTCTTTAAGAATTATTTTGGCCGTAATTAGTTCCACATTCGTTACCATCAAGTAAATACAATTGAAAATCTTTATTCTCGATTTAACACCCCCCTATAATAATAGCAAATGAGGAAAATTGCCAGTGGAAAAACTTTTCCAAGATTATACAAATATACAAACATTTATTAAATTAGGCAACACTTACGAGTATTTCGATTAAAACTAACATACCAACTGCATTGAAAATCTAAAAGAAAGAAAATAAATAATGAAAGAAAGAAAAGTTTTTGGCAAACAAATCCACACACTACTACTACAATCCTCTCATAGACAGACTGAGGCAAAGACTTAAGGAAATATAATATTAGGCTTTAATTAAAGTTAGAAATGATATCAAACTTGGCACAAATTGCTTAGAAGAAGTAGAGAGCGGTGGGTGTTGGGTGGAATATAAAATAAATTACAGCATATGTTAGAGAATTAGCAATGTTTTATGTTTCTATATATTACATACTCGTAGGGTGGGTGATTTAAAAGTTTAAATTTAGGAATACAGTAAAACAAAGACAGTTTGAAAATTTGCCAAATTTTTTCATGTAAATAAATCTACCACATTAATCATACGCAGTGTTGTACCCAATCGGAAATAGAATTCATATTACATGGCCCTGTTGCGTATGAGTAATAAATAATACAGAATTTAAAATGTTTTGGAAATTATGAATAAAGAATTGATTTATGAAATTTTTTAATTTTATTTTTATTTATTTATTTTCTTAAAATTGATGTAAAATAAAAGTACGTTTAATATACGAAATCGTGTATAAACAAGACAAGAAATTACCATAATTTTCTTGACTTCATATGTGAGGTAATTAATGTCCAAGTTCAGTGCGCTATAAACAGAATCAGTTTCTAATGGCTGGGCCATTTAAAAGTTTTAATTTAAAAATTCAATTTGACAAAAACGGTTTGAAATTTTGCAATTTTTTTTTGTGAAATACAATTGTTCCGGTTAGAAATGGAATATTATTTTATTCATATGGCTGTCGCGACTAGCCTCACAGTCGCTCATTCGATCGGACCAATTTTGGTGCACTTTTTCGAGTATATGGGTTCGTATCTCGGCAAGGGCTTCAAATGCTCAATTGTGTCTATTTTGTCGGAATAATATTTTTCTTTAACGGCTGCCAATTGACATCACTATTTCAGCTAATTAAACGGCCATCAAAAGTTTGACGCAATAAATCGATTGTGGCATAAGACGTGTGGTAAGTTGCACAATCCTGTTGAGACCAAACATCGTTCACATCAATATCATGAAGAGCGGGTACAAAAAGTCTGTTTGGACGCTGCAATAGGTGTCTCCATTGACCGTTATGGTTGTGCCGTCCTGACTTTCATAGAAATATGGCCCAATGATGCCCCCGCTTCATAAGCCGCACCAAACACTACTGTACTGACTACTGTAAGACCACGAGTGGATTTTTTAAACACCAAATAAGGCAAATTTTGTTTATTAAAGTACCCATGATGGAAGTTAGCCTACAACGAGTTTAGAAATTTAATTTTTTAATCTATTATGGAGCTTACCGATTAGTATTCAAAATATTTTGAGAAGCTGGCAATGCTAGCTAGATGACCGCTGCTGTTTATTGAAATAATCAAAACTTTAACTTCGTTTACGAATAAATTTAAACCCAAAATAACAACCAAAGTTGAAAACTTTTGGAAAATAATGGTTAAAATGCTATAAGTTGCTTAAATACATATTTATATACATATATTCACAATGCCAAAGCACACACTTATGTATATAAACACACACACACACAGACATAAAGGAACAACTACTAGAGTGTATAAATTTAAAAGCCAACAAAATTGGTTACATTTTCCAGTTAAACTTTATGTGCATATTTTAGTTACTTTACAGTGATATTCTTCGATACAAATACTAATGCCCTAATACACACGTATACACAGAAATATATACACGTATATATAGAAGAAGAAGAAGTAACCACATACAACTGCTCTTGGAAAGACTTAAATGAGGTCACATTTGGTATTAATTAGTTTGAAGAGAGCTAGATGGTGAGGGAAGAACGAATGTAAACGAATTTATTGTAGTTTATACTGTATATGTACTTGTGTGAATGTATAATGTATATGTATCTATAAATAAGTGTGAGCTTGTAAGCGTTTGTAGCAGAGTATCTGTATTTTAGTTTTGGAATATAAATTCAAGTATTGAATGCACAATTTGGTGCTTTCCTTTCATGCTCTTCAACTGTCTAGAGGATTTTCAATATATCTACACACACACATACATTTTTTAATTGTGTATGTGTGTGTGCGAGTGTGTTAGTAACAATGTGTTCCGGTATATGTATGTGTTTATGTATACGCTGGTATAGTGTCCTTTTATGCTGTTTTATGCTGCTATTGCTATTGTTCTTTTGTTTAATTAACTAAATTAATAGTAAAAACTAATTTACATAAATTGAAATCACTTGAAATAACTGTGTTGAAAAACAATAAAATAAAATACACTCACACGCACATATATACATATATACATATGTTTTAACAGAGTATTTTCACTTCATTGATCCTCTATAGGGTGGCACACATTATGTCTGTTTCATTTCGCTTAAATAAATGCTTAAATAAATAAATACAGTCAGCACCGATTGACCTACATAGATTTGGGGACCTTTACTTTTGCGTCAATTTATCTAATGAGTCATTGGTATAATATTAAGCTAGAATTAAGGTGCTTTGTGTTTTTAATTGAGACCATCACTCAGGCGATGTCTGTTACTAATGCAATACTGTGCAATACATACGAGGAAAGAAAAATTAAGGAATTTGCAACAAATTGGTGTTGAATAATATATAGAAACATTATTCGGAAGTTAAAGAACCTGACTGCGAATAATGGCCTTCATCACGTACAAACCGTTTAGAAGTTCTAATGAACTCTTAAATCACTCTGATGTTATATGAATCAATAAATCGAACTATTCTGTAAGGAAATCTTATCGCATCTTCTTTGTATTACAGTCATATAAAGTGAGTAATTGTCTTGTTTTCTTTTAACCCATTGCAGTTTTAGTAAAAGTATTATGTAGTCGAACCTATTAGGCAGTGACAAGTGATTACTACCCATTTGCAGAAGTTCTTTTGTAATCATGATAGAGCCTTAACACAAGCAGATTATTTTAATATGCCTACTGTTCTTAATGGATGTCAACATATAACAGTTTTAAATAATCGTATGATCATATTTTTTTTTTATTTTTTTTTTTATTTTTTCTAACGTCCCCGGCCTCACATTAACCCACCCTCACCCGACCGCGGAGGGCTCGTCCCCATTACGTAGGGACACGTACACACTGCAGTCCGGACTGTAGCGGGTAAGGGAAAAGTAATGGCAACGAGAACATAAATCAGCTACAGAACTTAATCACAAGCTGAGTAAAGCTACAACAAACCAGATCTACCTAAGACAATAACGAGAATACATTTTTATATAATAATTTACAAATTAAAGCAAGCATATAAGCTACGTTTTGTATTACAAACACTACAATTAAAATCAATAAAATCATAAAATAAGTTGAAATCATTACATAATCTACGAAAAGGAAAATTACATCCATAGTTCGTTCTATAAAAGTCTAAAGAAAGAGCAATACTGCTGGAATACTGAAATTCAGTATGTTCAAACACAATCTTATGCTCACATTTTCAGCAACAGAGTGACAGTCAATGTCTGCATATTTATACAGCCAAATAAAGCAAAATAAAATATCTCGCTATCTAAATTAAAGGTGAAAAGTATTTCCCAATGCGGATTGATGTGAAATCTTGTTGTCTATCTGCACTTGGGGAGTAGGACTAGGTTTGAGCTTACTAGTGAAGCTAGTTTTACATCACAACCAACATTTACTAACATCATTGCCAGTGCCCTGTTTTATTGAACAGCTCCGTAAGTAGGCTGTTTGGAAAAATGTTACATAAGGGGGTTATTGTACTCCTCATTGAGAAGTTCACCAACGATTTCTGCACAAAGTGAGTTCCAAATACGGATAGTCCGGCCAAAGAATAAATAAGGAATAATAAAAAATGCTATCCACGGTTGAGCTCCGCGAGAAAGACGAGTCTGCACAAAGTGAGTTCCAAATACGGATAGTCCGGCCAAAGAATAAATAAGGAATAATAAAAAATGCTATCCACGGTTGAGCTCCGCGAGAAAGACGAGTTTTATGTAAGAATACACGACTTTCAGGGAAAGCCACTTTTCCTTACTGGAGTAAAATCCGAAAATCCAAATAATCAATAGATTTGGATACCACACCCTCATTAATACGCTCCTTCGCCCTCTCCTATACGCGTTCGAAAAATGGTCAGTAAAATTCCGGCCCATACGTGACAGTTGTATTCCATTCTCGGTTGGATATAAGTAACATAAATAGTAAGGAGAAGTATTTCTACCATTGACTTAACATACCCAGGCACTTTAATGCTTCTTTTGATACTTAAAAAATGTGTTAGTTCCTGCGAACATCACACAAATTTTTTATGGCCAGAACATCAAGAGTTTCTGACGATCCTATATTTATGCCACCTATCACTATAGATGAGGCAATATTATTGGTGCGATCAACTTCATTCGGAGGTTAATTCTAGGTCGGATGTAAATGAGTCATTCATATTAAGACTTTTCTCCTCAATCTCCAAAGAACTTGGCCTACCATCCAAATGGTAGAAGGAAGAATATTGGTGTCATCTACCAAAGAATAGGTATGATTAGAAGTAAAAGAAAGAAAATTGTTAATGAAAATAAGAACAGAATATTTACATAGAAAGCAATAACGTTCAATAGAAGGCCATCGTGCCATATCCTGTCAAATACTTTGGAAGCATGTAGACACACTACCTTGTTCCCACCAAATAGTCAGATAGACTCGCTCTATCTTTTTGAGAGCAACGCCAACAGGTCACCAGTGGTACGGTAAATTGCCACTGATCAGGTCATTGAATTCTAAATAATTACACTCAAGTTAATATATGGTATCGTTCAGAATGTTTTATTCGGTAAAAAAAATTCTAGCCTGGCCAATATTCTTAGTTTCTGTGAAAATACTTACATGGCTTTGTTTTATTGTGGGCTCTCACTAACTTAACTTGTACTAGTAGGATTTTTCCGTAATTTTTCCAAAACAAAAAAGGAATCACCTTATTATTCTTAAAAAGCTTCTGCCAAGAAGTATACGTTGTTGTATACTGAATTTCAAAGTTCATTAAAAATCGTAAAATAAAATATACGTTTGCCACTCACATGACTTGGTAATTCTTAAAGTTCACATTTCCCAATTTTCAAACCAAAATTTTAATGAAGGCTATTGCTTAATCCAAGGGTTATAGAATAAATTAAAACGGGGAAGAAAAATTTAATTCTTTCTGTTCAAGCCATAACAGTCAAATATTTACATTCGATAATTATCAATAATTATTCGTTTCGAATTTGTTACACAGATTACAACAAGAATTTATTTTAGCTGGCCATTTGGCTCTAATATTTAGTGGCTGTATTATATGACAATAAATTTCTATTGTACTTATGCACAGTGCATTCACAAATGCGTTACTTACAACACACATAATGTATGAACTTGCAATAATGAACTTAATTTTTGCAATTTGTTTTTGAGTTCAGTAAATAATTTCGTAATAAAATTTAATTATTATTTCTGAAATCTATTTCTGGCTTTTTTGTTTCTCTCAATTTGTATTGTTTCCCTTAATTTGTTTATGCGAATTTTATTTGCCGTTAATATTTCTATTCTCGTTCAATTATAATTAAAATTAGCCAATATTATGAAAATATTATACGAATTAAATTTGTAACAGTTGTTGGCAGTGGTGATTGTGATAGGCGCTATAGAAGATTAAGAGCATAGCTGCCAGATAAATGAAGCATTAAATCGTCAAATATTTGAGAAAAAATCGTCAAAATCGTCAAAGACGTTCATTGAAATCGTAAAAAAATCGTCAGAAAAAATAAATAAATAAATTGAAAGCTTTTTAAAACAAAAACAGATAAAGTCAATGTTAAGCAGCAATAATATTGCATCATCTATACCCATGTGTGGTGTAAATATTAGGGAGTCAGAAGATCTTGGTTATGGGCATGCAAATTCAGTGTGATGTTGGCTAGAACTAATACATTTTTCAGTGCCTTGGTTTCTTAAGACGGTGCAATAAATACTTCACTTCATCTGATCTACTTAGCATTTACACCATTTATAATAGACCGAGAATGGAATACAACTCTTATGTATGGGTTGGCCCTTAACGTCTATTTTGAGGCTTCTCGACCGTTTACAGGAGAGGCCGTAGTAGCTCGTTAACCACGATAGTGTGTCCAACTCCATTGATTCATTGGAGCATCGTTGCAATGTGGCTTATGTTTCAATGTTCTATCGCTACTACAACGGATATTGCTCGAGCGAAATAAGGAGACTTGTTTATGAAAATCATGTATTCCTACGTAACGCTCGTCTTTTTCGACCAGCAAATCCGTATGTGGTCGGCTTGCCAGTGTATCGCACACTGCATTACAGACAAAGTTCGTTTGTTAGACTATTCATATGGGGAACTCCCTTCCTGTGGAGATCTTTCCTGTTACTTATGGTATAAAAATGTTATAAAAATATTCAAACCTAGTGTCCATAAACACTGCTCCCTCTTTCCACCTTCTTATAATATATTTTCCTAGTTCCAAACACAATGCCATCCGCTGAGTGTTTGTCGTATGAAAAAAATTAGAAGCTATAATCGAATTTTTAAAATTGTCTGCAACGGCAAATGATAATTTATTCTCAACTACGATGTTATTTACGAGTTGTATTTTTTTTGGGTTTTAGGGGATTAAAAAGGCATAAAATACAGAAATATCATTACAGGTATTCGAAAATAATTTAAAAATATAATACTTTACTCTTTGCTATTACTAGCATAAATTTAAAACAGTAACAACTGCAAAACAAATACAAAGCTTAAGGAGGCTTTTAATGTACTAAAGTAAAGAAAATGATGTAAATTTTTAATTGCTAAAAATCGTCAAAATAAGGGCATAAATCGTCATGTCGTCAATATGATATTTTTGGAGCACCAAATCGTCAAATCTGGCAGATATGATTAAGAGTACTTTGTTCAAATTGTAGGAGAATAATTGCAATCAAATTTGTTTTTAATAATTGAAGTTGTGGTAGTATAGTAGGTAGTGAGTTAGCTTATTAGACGTGAGGCCGTTGTTTAAACCCCAGTCCAGACATTTCAACGAAAGAAAAAATTTCTTTGGTGTCTTTATCTCAGCAGTCTTCCGGCAAAAACCTTGAGAGTAAATAAAATTTCCACTTAAAGTTTCTTAAAAATTTGTCTTTTGAAGTGCATTTTAAACTGTTGGTCCGCCACTAATGTATACAATTAACACAAACAGCATAAGAGGTGTGAGAAACTAGGTCGTAATTCTGACGAAAGGCTTGTAATGATCAATTAAGAAGAAGAAAAACTTGAAAATAGTGCCGTGTTAAACTTAAAATCGATAATATTTTAGTCTTTTATTTCCAGTAAGTGGCTTCCCCATTTCTTTATCATTTCTTTACTTCGTTTTATTAATAAATTTTTACAAGTTCTGCTGGTGATGGTAATGTTAAGCTTGTTTAAAATCACTAGCCTCTTTGGAAATATATTGGGCTATTGTGCTCCGTGGTCATTACAGTAAAGATATGACACAGTCTGAACGACTACGGTTAATGTTGTCCAATCATTGGTGTATAGTGCCATGGAAAGTTTCTTAAATATCTGTCGTCCGGCCACTCATAGATAAAATTAACAACTTGAGTGGTGTGAGAAGTCGCCCTAGTCTAGCAGGTAGTGTGTTGGTTTATTAGACGTGAGGTCTCGGTTCAAACCCCAGGTCAGACATCAAAACGAAAATATGAAAAAATATTTCTTCGTTGACTTCATCTCAGCAGATAGGACTGCTGATGGTAAATAAAATTGCCGTGCACAGTTTCGCAAAAAATCTGTCGTTCGGAGTCGACTTTAAACTGTAGGTCTCGCCACTCATGCATAAAATTAACACACCCAACATAAGTGGTATGAGGCTAGGTCGTAATCCTGACTGAAGGGATTTTATAAGCAATTATATACGTATCAGTGTTGTCAGTTGTTGTTTTTTAATTTTAAATTTCGAAAATCAAAGTGAATTTTTTACAGTTTTTTCCCGTATTGAAATTTGTATTGCTCGAGTGTGGAGCCAAGAAACGTTAATGACTACTATACACTACCACATAATATGTTGTAAAATTGGATATTCAAAAGCATTCTGATGACCGTCAAGATGGCTCTAAAATGTAATATTCTGGTTCTGCTAAAGACCAGCACAGTCATAAGCCGAATAAGGAGTTATTTTTAAATTTAAAGAAAGCTGGATATTCTTCGACATGAACTAACAAAGGCGGATTTGATGGACAGCATTTCCATATGCTTTTCAATTTCACGTCTTAAGCGAATTATTACCAACGATGAGAAGTGTATCAAGTAGGACAATAATATACGAAAAAACATCAGAGTCGAAGTATATTGAAATTTCGTACATTACGGCTAGAGGGGAATTAATACAATGGAAGGCAGAGCTTTGTGTGTGGTTGGATTGTTTGGAAATTGTTTGTTATAAGCTACTACAGACTGGTCAAATGATTGATACTAGTCAGCATGTAATCAGATTTATGCAAGAAATTGTATTAAATCGTCCAGAACTGATCAACTGACAATCTGTTGTATTTCATCGTAACAACCGAAAGAAACTTAGATGAGAAACTTGATCATCCAGGGGAAAATGAGAGCATTTAAGTGGAAAGTTTTAATGTATCTACGTACGAAAAAGTATGGTCCAAAATAATATACACTCGTTTAAAAAATTTTCAAATGAAAGAAAATTGAGTTGCATTTTTGGACAACTCTCACGTTGAACTTTTTCGATTTTCAATACTTTAGAATTTAAATTTTTTGTAGACTACAATCCCTGCTAATAAATAAAACAAAGATGAGGCCTGGAACGCAATAAAATGGTTGTAGTAAAAGCAAGCTAACGACGTAATAGAATAGTGAAGCTCTCTAATAATGTTGCCAAACAATCTTTTCAAAAATTTACAGAATAATGCAGGAACATTATATGAATTTCCTAACAAAACGCATGTTAAATTGTATATATCCAACTACTTACTAATTCTCTTCAGTAACATTAAATTTTATGTTTCACATATTTAAAGTCGAATATATTGAAAATCTGATTACAATTTTAATTGTCGCACGACAAATTTTAAAAATTCGAATTCTGAACTTCAGCTTCTACTACAGCGACTACTAGAACCCCAAATTATGTTGTCACGAATATAAATTGCTGTTTTTAACTTTTGACAGCTTTCAGTGCTTCTAGTTACGTTGTACTACAGCGACTATTCTGTTCTCCAGTTTAATGTTGCAGTAAGAATCACTCATATGTTCCTCGCTGTAATTATTTTTTCAGTTTTTATTTTTTGGGTATTTTTAGACCTATAAGGTAGAAATTTATATTCAAAAATAAATTTTCAAATAACGAGTGTTATTATAAGCAAACTCTCTGGTGGAAGATTGGTATATAGAGGTTGAACGAAAGAGTACCAAACTTCCAGAGAGAGTTGCGATTATAATTACGAGATGTAATTATAATTAGGGTTAAATGCGAGAGAAAACAAAAAGAATTAGTATTATTCCTTTTTGTTATAAGGCAAAATATGGGAAATCTTACCTTATGTGTTTTGACCGTGTGTTACCAATGAGAATGGAGAGGATGTGTTGATGTAATGTTTTCAATTTAATAATTTTTAGGTTTATAATTAAATCGCAAATGACAATTAAAATAAATTTAAGATTGATAATTCAAGTTTACAATATGGAAAATTTAACGTGGATAATTTAAGCGAAAAAATGAGAAATAATTGATTAGAGCGTAAAATGAATAGTTTAAGTTGATAATTCAAACGTAAAAAGCGAAGTGAATATAAAATATAATTTTTTCTTTTAGGAAAATTTATATCTGTGTATAAATTTACAGGTATAAATTATCTATGCGGTTATAGATAATTTTAGAACTTAATTAAGTGTTGGTAAATACAAATGTTTTCAATTCAGTTAGGTAATTCATTGGGTTTGAAATTCATTAATAATAATTTATCTTTAACAGTTTTAAATTCATGTTAGTAAAATTTTATTGTCCAAATGGTTATTTGGACAAATTTAATTGACTGAATGCGGCGATAATGATCCCATTGTATTAAAGTTTACGTAAATTACATATTTTACGTGAATTCTTAGATTCTGGAATACGGCAGCTATCAATAAAAATATTTTTATTTCTAAATATCGTTAAAAGTTGCAAACTAAATAGTGTTTCCAATAAACCTAAAAATTTCTAAGTAGTGTGCCTATTTTAATTCTAAATATACTTGCTATTCGATTGCTGCATTATTTTACATTCAGTACGTTATCCTTACTAACATGCTGAATGCATATGTGTAAGCATGAGTGTTTATATAAGCGAGTAGGTGGATGTGTGTCTGTGTGGGTGTGTCAGTATTTGTGTACATTATGTCTGGCTCATAATAATTACACACAATTGGTGTTAATTTTGTTTATAATTTATTATTGTTATTATGGCAACAATAGTTTTAAAATATTTAAATTAATAACGCCAGACTGCATCTGCAGTCGACACTTCAATATTTGTGTGTCACAAATTTATTATTATTACAATTATTGTTGTTGTATTGTGTGGAAATAAAAAAAGAAAAAAAGAACGTATATGTATTGTAATTTTCAAATGTAAAATTCATCTTTGCAATTATCATCCTCCGCTTTAGTCACAATTGAAAATTGGCTTATTCTGTTGTATATTGCGTTACAAAATACTGAAAATGTTATGTTATGTTAATGTAAGGGTGGATGTAAATGTCATAAAATACATTCGAATGATATTCGAAAAACCATAAATTGTTAAACCATGTAAATTTGGTAGTGTCATATTGATGGTTGGAAAAATATATATAAAAAAACAATAAAAATTAAAAAAAATAACAAAAACAATGAAAGGACATGTAAAACCTCAGCCACAAACCAAATATTTTATGCAGATATGTACATGCAATTATATGTACAAAAGGCACGTTTCGATTTCAATATTTTAATGAAATATACGGCGTATGCAGAGATGCAGAGAAACCAAAGAAAATCGCTGAAATTAAAACCAATGAAATGATTGATGCAATTAATTCTAGTTGTGTTCATAATAAGCATCATACATTTGATTGTTATGTATACATACACGTATTTAATTATAAAGGAATTAATTTATTATTATATGACCATTTATTATATAACTTTCAACAGACTTTTTTTTATAAAACCAACACTTAGTGGATGACCCCTACTCCTGCAGTGCATTGTGTTGAAATTAGAAAAATATGCTATGAAAAGCAAGATAGAGGGAGTAGTGTTTGTGAATATTAGATTTGAATCTTTTTATAATAAAAGTGGCAGGAAAGACCTCTGCAGGTAGGCAGTAGCAGTTCCACATACGGATAGTCCAGCATAAAAATTAATTCTGTCTGCAATGCAGTGTACAATCCACGGAAGTGCCATGCGAGAAAGATGGGTACTACGTAAGAATACACGAATTTTGGAAACAAATCCCCTTATTATGGTCGAGCAAAATCCATAGTAGTAGCGATAGAACTGTGAAATACAAGTCACATTGCGACGATGCTCCAAGGCGTCAATAGAGTTGTTAATGAGCAGCTTCGCCCTCTCCTGTACGCGGTCGAGAAGCCTCAAAATAGGCTTGAAGCACCGGCCCATACATGGGAGATGTATTGCATTTTCACTATCATGAGCGTGTTGGAACTAGGAAGAAACAATATTTAAGAGTTTGGTTTAAAGGGCACATGATTGCAACCCTTCAGTCAGGATTACGACCTAGTTTTTTACTTCCCACTTATGTTATGTGTATTTATTTTATCCATGAATGGAGAGACCTACAATTTAAAGTCGACTTCTAATGACAGATTTTTTAAGAAATATTTTTTCGTATTTCGTTTTGTTCGGGTCGTATCCAGGTAGAGGTTAGATTTTTGTTTCGTTTCGTAAATTTTGTTTAAACAATTTATGCAAGCACCTCTCGTCTACTGAGCATTTCGTGGTACATTACATTAACAACGAAACTCACAGTAAGGTTAATATGTATGTTCTCTTGGCCAAATGGACACTAGGAAATGACAGATGCCGACTCTGTCAAGTTTATTTATCTGAAATTCTTAGTTTAAGTGAGGGATATTGTACATCCTTATGTTCCTTAAAGTAACAAAACAAAAGCCTCGAATTGCTTTGTGAAAGCTAACGTCTTTTCATTCAACATAATGTAGAAAGCAAAACTAAAGCTTTGGTTTAAAACCAAAGCTCTGGTTTCTCTACGGCTAAACATTTACAACAAACAAATTTCTTGTTTTATTCTTTTTTTTTTTTTGAAAGTGATTTTTGTCATACATTGTTTCATTAAATTAATGAAAATCACTTAAGCTTAAGTAAACCAAACTGTAGTAATTTGTTGCCTTTATTATTGTTGTAATTGTTGTTGTTGTTATTGTTGTCATTACATTTTTATGGTCTACTAATGATGACAAGCATTGCGTAATTAAATTAAAACATAATTGAGTGCAACATCCATAACCAATAGATTAACGAAATAATCAAACGAATTAAATTTTAGTGTTTTGCCTATTGATCTAAATTAAATGATATTTTAATTCAATTTAACTGAAATTGTAAAGATGAGAGCACATATACATATGTATATCAAATATATAATATGTATATACATATTTATGGGTATTGTTTTAATTAATTTTACATTCACTACGATGTCAAGTATTTGAAGAATTAAAAAAGTATTGATGAGCAAAAATACGAAGAAAAGATTTAATAAATAGGATAAAATACGTTTTATATGGTCTTCCAAAAAGAACTTGCGAGGTCGGGTTCTGGTTGTCTTTTATTCAGTCTGTTTTGACAAAACACCATGGGCAGATATCTCAACATGACGTGGTTTCAACAGGATGGCGCTGCTTGCCATACAGCTTATGGATATTCTTCACCAAAATCGCGCGATTTGACAACGATAGACATTTTCTTTTGGGGTTTATTTAAGTCGCAGGTGTATGCGAATAAACCACAAAGCACCGTGGTTTTCAACGCCAATATTATCCATGTCGTCGGTCAAATTCAACCTGATTTATAAAATATATAAAATTGTATATTTCGGATGACTTCCATCTAGGCAAGACATAACTACTCGAGGGACGTAACATTAAAATTCTGTAATCAAATCTGTTTCTAAAACTTAATTTATATACTCAAGTCTTTATTCAAATTTAATTCAAAACTCCTTTTTATATTTCCAATCCCTTGGGTCCTTTCTCCCTTTTGAAGGCATTTCGTTTGAATAGCCTTTTTGAATAGCCTTTTGAATTTCAAATTAATTTCACATTCAATGTTTCTTCAACAAATATTTACAACCTAAAATAATATTCGTCAGACGCATACATAAATTGAAGTATTCATTCCGATGTGTAGTTGCAGTTAACGTAGTTTCTGTAGACATTATTTTGTACATATTCTTGGAAAATTAAGTTTAATCAGCCTAAAAGCGTTCTGCATTTACATACAAATGCGTACCAACATACTGGCAGAGCATATGAAATCGTTTACCTACGACCTGGTATGCTGGCTCATGGTAAAGTTAATAAATAATGTCACCCGTCAGTGACATGCCACTAGATTACGCCAAATTTATAACGATTCAATAGTCATGGTTTTATGGTTGCGGAGATTTATATGACGACGACGATGATGATGATGATGTTAAAGAAAATCAAAATGATAAAAGCAGTTTATCATTCGTTTATTATTATTGTTGTTGTTGTTGTCATTCGAATGGCTTAACTTTTCAGAGGCTTTATTTATAACATGGCCTTACCAGACAATAATGATGATTAGGAATTTAATTTGTAAAATTTAGGAAACATAAGATTTAATGTCAAAATCAAAATTGTTTTGTTTTTTTACACACAAATTGTTGACAATGAAATATAATTACGAGTATATAAATATAATATAATTAAATATCATGATTCAGATAGACTCACTTCTCTGGCTGTCGAATACATACATATATGTACCTGAGAACATCGCATTAGGTAATACAACCTACGGGTCTTTATAGCTTCATAAAACCAATATGATAAAAGATTTACAGATGAACAGATATACCCTCATACCCTAATATTAAGCGCTGCGGCTGAATATTACGGCTCTCATTTTTCGCTGAACTGGACGTTATTTTTATTCCAAAGGGAGTAAAAGCATGTAGCAAAAGGTTTTATTCATATCAGCCTTTCCTCATGCATAACATAATTGGTCATTACGACCCACCAGTCAGGATTACGACCTAGTTTCTCACACCATTTATGTTGTGTAAGTTAATTTTGTAAACGAGTGGTTTAAAGTCAATTCTAAATGAAAGATTTTTTGAAAAGTTTATCATAACAATTTTATTTACTCTCGGAATTTTTGCCAGGAATCTGCTGAGAGGATGTAGCGGATGAAATATATTTTCATATTTCATTTTGTTCGAGACGGCTGACCGGTGATTTTAACCGTGGACTCACGTCTAATAAGCCAACACTGTCATCTTCAATACGTTAAAACATTTCTCTCGCCTTTGTTTAATACATACATGTTTATTGCCGCAGCAAATCAGGTCGTGGTAGCGACAAAATTTTTTTCGTATATACGCCTAGATTATTGCTCAAATGATGCAACGAATGTGAACTGGAACTGAATCCAACTGTGTAATATTCACAAGCAGATACAGTCACCGGAGTCTAGTAGATAGTGTATTAGCTTATTAAAAGTCGAGCACAACAAAATATGAAAAAAATATTTCTTCGGCGACTTGCTTTCAGCAGATTTCTGGCAATAACTCTGAGAGTAAATACAATTGCCATGCAAAGTTTACGAAAAATCTTTCGTTCGGAGTCGACAGATGGCGCCACTCATTGGTAAAATTAACACACACACAACATAGGTGGTGTGAGAAGCTTAGTCGTAATCCTGACTAAAGTGCTGTAAAAACCAATTAGGTAAGTAGATACAAAGTCCATCATAAGCTACATTTACTCTATCCCACAACGGTATATATCTTGCGACTAGTTTGGGCAGAAAACTAAATTGGAACATGACTACGCAATTCAGAATCGCAAAGTCGGCATCTGCTCTTTATTGTTGTAAGAGAGCAATTATCTAAATTGAGGTAATAACCCCAAAAATTTGCATTGGATATACGGTTTTGTATTTAAATAATCTCTATTTCATGGGGTCGCGGTTTGATGCGATTCTAAAAAAGGAATCTTCCAACGCGTCTTAAATGCGTTCTGATAGTGATGTCAATCGTGATAATAGGTGCTCATATAATTACATCATCGGAAAGATTGTTTACTGCTATTAGCTGGCTACCGCCAGAAACGCAAAGAAACCCTGTAAAAGCAGATATAGATGCTGCGTTAGTGTCAAAATTTTGGGTGTAGTAGGTCTCCATATAGCGAATTATAATATGTTGCCCTAAAATGCTTTTTATTCTGGTTTTTTAAAGCAAATGCCGTATAGATCCTATTATTATAATTAAAATATTCATTGATAAACTCATATCACTCGACTGGTGTAATAACTACTATTATTTAGACTCAAATAATGTCTGTAAAGGCTGCCGTTAAGTGCAGCTATCAGAGTACATCAAATGAAGTTATACTGACATTTTATAAAAATTTTTCAATAATGCCGAGTATTTCTAGAGGAAATAACAAAACATTCGATGGTTACCTTCATGTGTATACATACATACATACATAAATGGTCATTACAACCCTTCAGTCAGGATTATGGACCTAGTTTCTCACACCGCTTATGTTGTGTGTGTTAATTATATACATGAGTGGCGGGACCAACAGTCTAACTTCGACTCCGAACGGTAGATTTTTGAAGTAATTGTCATGGTAATTTTAGTTACTATCAGACTTTTTTCCAGAGAACTGCTGAGAGAATGCCGCCGAAAATTTTTTTTCATATTTTCGTTTTGATGTCTGACCTGGGGTTTGAACCGTGACCTTACGTCTAATAAGCTAACACACTACCTACGGCGACTTCAGTGGGTTGATATTGATCTTGATATTGGGATCTTGAATGTAAAAACTAAGCTGACTCACTTGCAGAGATTGCTGCAACAAAAAATTTAAATGAGATTTTGCCTTAGATTGGCATTTCCCTACAGAAAGTTTGGATAATGAGAGTTCTACTACTTGTATAGAGACCGGACATATCTGGCACGCTATAAAATTTGCCCTGAACCCAAGCAGTTATAATGTAATGTGGTTCGATACTGGACCACGATTGGAGGAATACCTCACAACGCTACGACGAGAAATAAGAGAAGACTGTAGAATACCCTTTTCGTCTTTCTGCGGCTCTTCGGAATGTTAACATTGGGATTGATGAGCATCTAGGATTTTCGTGTCAAATCACATAATCTCGGTGAAGAATATCCAATGTGGCATAAGCTGTATGACATATAGCCCCTCCCTATTGGAACCACACTTCGTTGGTGTCCATATAATACAATGTCGGCTAGACGTATCCATTCATCTAACTTCTTGAGAGCTTTTTCAGCGAATATCTCTAGTGTCGTTTACCTTTAGGGCCTGTATCAGTTGAATCTTGTACGAGTGGCTAATTCCTAAGGCCAAATTTATTGTAGTTTACGAAGGACTGAATTCATGTAAGTATTAATTTTAAGCTTAAAGTTTTATTGAATTTAATAAAAAATTAATTTCTTACTTTATAGATCTTCTACAGCTTCTTTCCTTAATATTAAGTTTTATTTTTTCTTAAAAAAAAAAAAGAATATGTGTGTAAGAGTAAAAGAAGCCAATATTTTCTTTTGTTTTATATTTCTTTAGATATACTTGCCACTTTTTCGCTACTTAATTCCCGGTACATCATTTATCATTTGCCAAAAGAATCACAACAACTTTATTTCCTTCTCATCTAAACGTCGCCTTAAGTCAGCAATAGCGTCGCTATCATTAACCCCAAGGACAGATATTTTCTGATATTTTGCTGTGTAATGAACAAGCCACTTGATACTTGTTTAGATTTGTATTGCACTTGTCTCACTGACTCCACCACCACCACAGACAGAAGAATAAAGCACAATAATTTTAAAATCTTTTAGCAACTTCATTAATCAAAATCCTTTAAGTGGGGGAGAGGGCTCGGGCCAAATAGAATTTTTATAATTAATTGTTAACAATTTTTAAGCGGTTTTCAATTTTCTTGCAAAATTTATTTTTTAATTTAAAATTTTCAAATATTCGTTCCGTACAGGCGTTGAAATGATAAAGACACAGAGCGGATGAGTAATTTTTTATATTTTTTATGTAAATACATCATATTAATCATACGCAGTGTGGTAGTCAATAGGAAATAAAATTTATATTACATGGCCCTGTTACGTATGGGTAATAAATAATATTACTTTTAAAATACTTTGGAAATATTGAATAAAGAAGTGATTTATGAAACTAAAAAAAATTTTTGTTTCTTTTTCTTTAAATTGATTTAAAAGTACGTTTAATATACGAAATGAACGTGAAATTAATTTTAGAAAGATTCTGTGCAAACAAGCCATATGAAAATTACCATCATCTACTTGAACTCCAATATTAGATTATTAAAGTCAGAGTTCAGTGAACTATAAACAGAATCAGTTTGTAATGGGTGGGCCATTTAAAAGTTTAAATTTAAAATGCAATAAAACCAAAACGTTTTGAAATTTTGCTAAATTTTTAAGTACAATTGTCCCTATTAGAAATAGAATATCACTTCATTCATATGACTGTCGCGGCTCATAATTTTTGGACCAATTTTGGTGCACTTTTTCGAATGTATGGAATCTTATATCCGCAATGGCATCACGAATGTTGGACTTAAAATGTTCAATTGTCGCTGGTTTGTCGGTATAACACTTTTCTTTAATGGCGTACCAAATAAAAACAGTCCAACGGTGTCAAATCGCAGGTTCTTGGTGGCCAATTAACATGACCATTTCGCATAATTTAACGGCCATCAAACGTTTGACGCACTAAATCGATTGTGGCATAAGATGTGTGGTTGCACCATCCTGTTGAAATCAAAAATCGTTCACATCAATACCATGAAGTGCGGGTATAAAAAAAATCGGTTATCATAGTGCGATAGGTGTCTCCATTGACCGTAATGGTTGGGCCACCCCTATTTTCGAAGAAATATGGGCCAATGATGTCTTCACACCACAGCCGTTCCAAACAGTCAGTCCTAAACACGGCAATTTTACTTACTAACGTACCCACCAAGGTGAAAATGAGTTTCAACCGAAAAGATGATTTTTTTTTGTCAAAATCGACATCGTCGTGCAAGGTATTGTTGGCATAATAAATCACAAGGTTGCTCTAGCGTAAATCGATTCATAACGTTCAGCGGAGAAAATATACTGAATTTGGTGACAGAATATAATGACATAAGTATTGTCAGATTCTAAATAACCGATGATTTAAATTTAAGCCGATAGATGGCACACCGTATGTATATATAAGGAAATAATAAGTAGTTTTCAATTTGAAGTTTAAAGCGTTATCTTCTTTTTTATAAGATCATCGCTCAGAGGATGGCCTCTATTCATGCAGTACTTTGTGTTGGAATTAGGAAAATAGCAGGACAGGGGGAGTGGTGTTTGTGGACATTAGATTTGAATCTTTTTATATTCGAAGTGTCAGAAAAGAACTCTGGGGCAGTGTTGCCACGAAAAAAAAATATTGTAACCAACATTTGTGAAAAAAATCACCAAATAAGAAAAAATATAACCAAAATTAAAATCGCAGTTTTTTATTTTATTTTTTTCAAATTTAAATTACAATTAATACAACAGAGTAAGAAAAGAAACAAAAAATAACAAAATAAAATTTTAGTCTTACTAATTAATTCATTTCTACAAACAAAACAAAAGCTTTTTTTATAAGAAAAATAGATAACCAAAACCGGAAAAATCTACATATCTACACATTGAACAAAAAAATAACCAATTTTGGTTAGAAATAACCAAAAACGGCAACACTGCTCTGGGGGTAGGGAGTTCCACATACAGATATTTCGATTAAAGAACGAATTCTGTCTGTAATGTGGCCAATTGACCACAAATAGATGTGCACAGCTAGAAAAACGGATGCTGCGTAAGAATATAGGATTTTCGGGAACAAATTCCTTTATCTCGCTAGTGCAAAATCGATTGTAAAGACTGCTTGGGGGTAGTCACCGAAAGAAGTACATTTTTTGTTCATTTAAATTTCTTTTCCTCAAGATGTATGAGCTGGTGTTTGAACTGCGAACTGTTTTCCATAATGTTACCACAAATTAACCATACAAATTCGTTGGTTGCACTGTTTATTATTAACAAGACTTTAATTCTTTTATGTTTCATTTCTCTTCAATATTACAAAAGTGTTGTGAATAACTTCAATGTACTCTAATCTATCCTTTACAGCATACTTAACATTTTACAGTCCCTAAGAATACTTTGTGACCCCTTTTTTATTTATACGAACCACCCCATTTCAGTTCAGGATTCTGCTACTCGTTAACCATAATAATTTATAATCGCTTAAAATTACCCCATAATAGCCTTATTAAAATAAATCAAAAGTTTTTGAGAAACATTTTATTTTAACTTGACTTGGTTAGAACAATCACAAAAAAAAGGATAGAAGAAACAAGAAAATTAGAGAGAAAAAATTAGTCATTGTAATGTATTAAATCTACTTTGCTCTACTTTTATGCGACTCATTTCCGTTTCCTTGACATCACACTCATTCACCCTGTGTATGGGTGTGGTAAGTCGTCCTTATTTTCAATGTTTCCTACCATTAAGTTGCGTTACATTACGTTGAATGTGAATAACGTTTTTTTCCCGTTTTTGATGAATATTATTCTCTCTTTTGAGAGCTGCAAGTTGTTTTTGTTATTTATGAAATACCGTTCATCTAACGTGCCATTTTCTTCCATCATCATCATCATCGTCTTGATGGTTTTCTTATGGGAATTTATGTTTCACATCATAACCTGTAATGAAGTGTAAAAATGAAATGTCTCATGCTATCAAATGTCCTTTATAACGTATATGCTTACCACCCTCCCACACCTGATATTTTTTCTGTTGTTCATTCGTTCGCTTATTCATTCCAATGTATTCTCATTTATATGCCATTGCTAGGGATCATAGAATTTGTTTTAGGCTATACAGGTGTGTATGCAATAATAGGGACAGTATTTTTGACGTTACCTACATTACTACATACCAACTTCTCATATAATTCATGTTCTAATTTTTAATTTCATCGATGAGTGGTAGAGGCTACAGTTTACGGCCGACATCGCACAACCGATTTGGGAAGCTTATTTTTAACGTCTATTGACTCTTATAGCTCTTGCAAGAATATATAAAAATAATATAAATTCCTCTTGCATCTAAAATGAGCATGGAAGGACCTCAACAATTGAACTCCATATCAATCTACCCATTACAAGTGGATTCATTACATTCCATATTTTATTTATCATCATTGCGTCTGTTTCATGGCCAATCCATTTACACTTTCGCAAACGTCTGTTGATTTCTATTAGAGCCTGCCTGGTTTGTAAAACTCGGGTAAAATTCGAAAAAAATTTAAAATGGAGGCTTTACGAACCTAGTAGCTATTGGACCACGGATTCCAAAATAATATTCTTTACGGTCTGGTAACCCTTGGGACCGAGAATGTATACGCAAATTAGCAAAAAAAAAAAGGTGCTCTATTTAAATCGATCAAAATAGGATAAAATAAGGACCTAGTGGTGGAAATTGACCAAGTGGGCTGGATAGCCATAGTCTCCAGGATTCCAAAACAGGTTTCCTTACGGTCGGGCGTTACTTAGAACCGGAGATATAGGCGACAAAGCTAATATAAAAGCAACAAAAAATGAAATTTTAGTTAAATGGTTCAAAAATTTTTATAATTCTCATTGAGTTAATATGCATTTTTATATATAGAGACAAGAAAATGTCGTATTTTTGGCAAGTTACATTTCTTAGGTGGATGATTCGCATTTTTCTGATCGATGACTGGATTTTTTTTGGGTCGGTGACTTGTTTTTTTTGGACGATGACTTGCATTTCTTGGGTCGATGAGTCATCATTGCATTTTTCGTAAATGACTTGCATGTTTTTTGGTTGTTGACTTGCATTTTTTTAGACGATGATTGACATTTTTTTTTGTCGATGACTTGCATTTTTTTGGTTGATGACTGGCACTTTTTCTTTGATGACTTGTATATTTTTAGTCGATGACTTGCATGTTTTGGTCGATGTATTGCATTTTTTGGTTGATGACTTACATTTTTTTGGCCAAAGATTTGCAGCCGTCATTTAGCTGTTTTTGGTACATAAAATCCCATTACAAAATTACGATAAAGCGTCAAATCTTCCATTATTGCTTGTGGTGCAAGAATACAATCAGTGTTAACAATCCGTTCTAGTATACCTCTGCAGCGAAGTGCATTCTACATGACGTCCCAAAGTTGACGCTATCATTGGCTATTCCCCTAGTTCTATAATGTTCCGTGAAGAAGAAATTCCAAAAATTTATAATTTATAATCATCAATTGAATTTTAAACTTCATCTTATAAATACATTGATTGGCAAATTGTACTTATTTTTGTGTTGCTGCTAATATTTTGTTCGATGCTGCCTCCATAGAAACTAATATTCTCTGCATATTTTCCATTTCAAGGCAAAAAATTTATTTAATGGACTTACATTAGAGCAGGTGCTGATGGTGGTTTTCCTTTGTACTTTGTTCGATAGGGTATACATAAGACCGCGTGTTTTTCTGGAATGGACAGACTGCGGTGAGTGATGGTATGGCTTCTATAATTGCATTTAAAAGAAGATGCAAACTTTAGCTATAAAGGGCTAATTCTATATCATAATACTTTCAGGAAGGCCTTTTGTTAAGGTTAAATTGATACTTTTGTATTATAGGACGAGGAATTCAAAAATTGTTGTATGATGAGCACGTGTTTGCTTCATTCGAAATTTAAATTATAATAACCCGCGCTTGAAGTCGAATACTGCAACACCATGAAACCACCTAGTAGTTGTAATAGGTTGTATCATCTGGAGTTCCATTGAGACTTCCAGCAGGAAATGTTTTTCAACCTTTTGTTTAAAACTAATCAGGTAAAGAGTAATGAAATACTCCCCAATGGCCAACTCCAAAGATAACTCCTATATGAAGTTATAAGACAAGTGCTTAATTAGAGTCCACAAAGCCATAAAGGCCCAGAGTATGTTTTGAAATAGGTGGTAAAGATGCTATAAACATAACGTGGAATCAAATAAAAATCATATTAAACGCTTGTGTAAACTGGAGAGCATTCTCTTGTTACCCCTTCAATACTTTTCGCTTGATCCGCATCTGCATTTGTTTAAAGATATGCGTTCAGCTTAAGTTTTTCAAATTTTAAATTTTTTTTAGATGGCACCTACATTAGAAACTTTCTTTCTTTTTTAACTTTTCTTTTTTTTTTTTTTTTGAAGAAATTCAAATTTGTTTGGCTGAATCACTTTTCAGTGACTGTGTGGAAATTAAAACTGTACACACGAATAGAATTAGCATGATGCCTATTTTATTTCACCAAATATTAGAAAACATATGGCACAAACAAATGTGATTTATCATTGGAATAAATTGGAAAAATTTTTGGTTTGAAAAGGTCGCTAAAGCTTAACAGCAAGAAAAAATAAAAAATGATTTTAATGTGCACGACCTGTGTATAGATATGACTTTTTTGGGTTTCTAGAAATTCTAATTCTGGAGCAGTTTAAACGCAACAGCAATATATTGGCTTCCTGCAGCCATTATGTTCATGTAACGATATTTTATGCAAAGAATAATTTAAGTGCCATACAGTGTGTTTAGTAGGAGTAAAAAGAAATATAAAAAACTCTTGATTTTTCAAAATGGCTGCAAATATGTCTCCTAGAAATTACAGATAAACTCTTGATCCTCATCCAAATATTCGAATTTATAGACCATATGAATTTTACAAGTCGAGGTTTGTAAAAAAAAAAGATAAATAGAAAATTGATTAGAAATTACTAAATGACTCCAATGATGATCCCAGTTTGTTAAAAATATTCAGAAATGGTATCAAACTATCTTTGGACATGATGCTATTTCGACAAAATGAAGACACTAGAGATGGTAAATGTTACGGTCTTCTTTATTCCATACATGTATTGAGCGCATAATACAGGGGTCGCCGTGGTCCAGTAGGTAGTGTGCTGGCTTATTAGACGTAAAAGCCAGGGTTCGAGTCCCAGGCCAGACATCAAAAAATAAAAAAAATACAAAAAGTATTTTTTCGGCGATTTCTTCTCAATTTCTCAAAAAATCTGTCGTTCGGAGTCGACTTTAAACTGTAGGTCCAGCCAACTATGTATAAAATTAACACACACAACATAAGTGGTGTGAGAAACTGCGGGCTTCTTGGGGATGATTGCCTGTAGACTGTCTAATGGTGAAAGTATAGCACTGGCCATTTTATAGTCACCTAGCAGCAACTCGTTTCCTTGCTGTTCGCATCTTCCCCCTTTCCATCTTTCCTAAAAAAAAACCTGCACAATGCACTGCATGAGTAGGGGCCATCCCCTGAGTGCTGGTTTCATAAAAAAAAAAATTAAGTATTTCAGAAACCATAGCTACGAGGGAAATAGACATTTCTGAGAACTCTAGAGATTTCAAGTTAAGATACTCAGAGATATACCAGGTTAACCGAAAACCTGAACTACTAATGGCTAATCTAATAACATACATATACGCTGACGTGAAAAATAAAACAGAAACCAATGTGACATATAGAGAATGGATAAGAAAGTGTGAAATGAGAAAATTATTGATAAATAACTGCAGTTTTTCTCAGCTTAAATAAGATAAAGCTGTAGTCTAGTAGATAATGTGTTGGCATCTTAGACGAGAGGTCACGGTTCAAACCCTAAGTCACATATCTCGAACAAAACGAAATACGAAAAACACTTTTTCGGTGACTTCCTCTCAGCATAATTCTGGCAACAACTATGAGAGTAAATAAATATGCCATTTCCTCAAACATCTGTCGTTCAGAGTCAACTTTAAACTGTAGGTCCCGCAATATAAAATTACCACACACAACATAAGGGGTGTGAGAAGCTAAAATCCTGACTGACTGCTAAAACTTCATAGCATCATCTGGGAATATACTCGACAAGGTTTTGGCACACTGAATACGGTATATCTTCCCAAAGTTTATCACAATAGGACACTTTCTCTGATTGTTGTTTTTACTGTATTCAATAAATTTTCTATAGGATTTGTATCTCGAGTATGGCTAAAGTTTAACACATTTTGGAACCATTTATTAGTGGCAATTGCAGTATATTTGCGGTAATTGTCCGGCTAAAAAGAACATCAAAGTATCATGAAGTTGCGAAGGATTGCAACATAAATGCCTGTATAAGGTATAGTGACCTAAAAGCGTGTTTGACCCAAAAAAAAAACACTTGCATTGCCATTATGGTATACCGGATAAGAGTAGAGTAAAAATATAATAAATTAATTATTTAAATCAATCCAATCGTGATCTTAATGCCATAAGGAGATCAATAAACACAGTGCATACTTCCAACAAATAATTCTAAGTCTTCTCCTTATGAGGTTCAAAACATAATCTTTTCCGAAACTGTTTGAAGTGGAGTGAAACTGCACTAACTTCTTAAAGACCGTTTAGATAATGTATCGAACAACCGAAGATGTAACTAAACACTTTTCCATGACGTATAACATATTAGGTATACCCAGCGAAAACGTACTATGGTGATTTTATTAAATAAATATGTCTTATACAGTGAAACTCAGGGAATATGCTAAAGATTAGGACAGAACAAAATATGGCCTTTCAATCACTTTAAGGGACCGGTATGCTTCCTAATTTTCAAAAACTTAATTTTTTTCACAGTTTCGGTTTCAGCTACTTTAGGGCCATAGTATTGAGGTAGATATCTTCTTTCCTCTCAAACGATACGAAAAGAAGGAGAGAAAAGCATTAAGGTGCGTGCAATTTAAAGTCGCACAAAATAAATCACTTTTTTTGGACCTGATGACCACGATTTAGCTAAAACTACTTAACCGTGTTCGCTGAAGTTTTAGGATAATGTTCCTAAGACAAGTAGTTTTAGTCCGAACTAAGATATTTTTGATCCATCAACAATTAATAATTTTATTAAACAATTAATGCAGGAAAAATAGGGGAAAATAGAAAAAATCAAAGCGCCATAATTTTGTTATTTTTTTGATTTTTTCAGGAATTAACCAATAAGATATTTTATAAAAATTAATTACAATTTTTTTATTTCAGACCCCCTAACTCCTCAAATCGTGGTCGCCTGATTTCTAGATGGCCCTCTTTAGGCAGCCGTACCAAAGCCGGATTTCACCACGACTAAAACAAACATTATAACAAATGTCTTCTTTAACATATAAAATGATTCATTTGTTTAAATAAATTTATCTTTGCAAAACTATCCTTAAGATGTATACTAACGCCTTAATATAACTCCTCCTTCATATTGCATTTGATGATATTTTAAACAAATCCTAACAATGCCTCTAGCAATACAACTGCATGTCTTTCTTATTCCCAACAGAAAAGAACGTTTCATGGACGGTCCAAAATTTAAAATAAGTTTTTAATTTGTGTTTTTCGAACTTGAGTGCATAAGGAGAAGTCGTAAAAAATGTTTCTTTTAATCTCTTCTTAACATTTAATTTTTTTGCGTGCATTTGCGGTTTAAAACGTTAATGTTAAACAACTTTTAAGTGCACGTATTATTTTCAATTTTAAGGAAGAAAAAAAATTTTTCCTGAAAGATAAATTCTTTCTTCAAGCCACTATCCTTCCTTCTTCAGAAGGAAAATGAGCAGTTCTCTTCATTTAATGAGTTTTTGTCGGCATTTTTTATTACACGTTTTTTTCATAGTTTTTACTAATTTTTCTCACCGGTAATATCAAAAATTTAAAAAGTTTTGGAGTAATGAAATAGTCATGAAATATTTCAATGCGAAAATTTTGCGAAAGAATAAAAATTCATTTGAACATCAAACGAAGTAGGTAAAGTGTTGAACAAAATATTTGTTTCGGAATTTTGGAAACTTGAATTGAAATATACCAAACCATTGGATTGTGTTGAAAATATTTCAATTGAATATGAAATATTTTCAGTACTTCTATAAAACCTCATAAAACATTGCAATTTAATTGAACAACGTAAATAATCTTGTAAATCTAGACTGTAGTTGATCCTAGCTGCAAAACGTTTTCCAATTATTTTATTGTTGTCTTTTGCTGAAACAGTACTACAGTTTATTAGCAATAAATCAGAAAAATCATTATGAAGATTCAATGCTTTCAAAGCGATATTCCTGCAAGAGTTCTTACTGCCAAAATTACGTAGTTTTAGATCAAAATTAGTTCACTCGCGAAATTGGACGGTACAAGCCTCTATCTGTCTATAGTGATCATATCAGTGCTGTTAATCACATTCTAAAAAGTCTTAAACCATCTGATTTAATTATATTCACTGGAGATTTTAATATGCCATCTGTCATTTGGGAACATGCTGCGGATACAAATTATTTGACACCATCTCGCTCTTCAGATTCTTCTACAGAATTCATACAAAATTTATTATCGAGTTGTCTTTTTCAAATAAACTCAATAAGAAATGCTTTCGGTAAAATGCTTGATTTAGTATTCGTAAATGAACCAACTGAATTTTCTATAGAACGTCATAGTCCAATATCCACTCCTGAAGACATATACCATCCAACTATTGAAATAACTTGCTCGTGTTTTTATTCTTCTCAGAACGTAAAACAAACATATTGTATTGCTTCAAACGTACTAATTACGCCATCTTAAAGCAACATATTTAAAGAATTAATTGGATTGAAGAATTATCTACTTTTAATAATCTTGATGAGTGTTTGTCAGCTTTTTATTATCACCTTAATATATGTTTTTCCGCTTCTATACCTCTGATTTATCCGAAAATTGCAACTGGTCCTCCTTGGAACTCGAAACATCTCTCTCGTTTAAAAAATAAAAAAAATACTTCATATAGAAAATACAAGCAATCCGCCTCATCTTTAAACTATATGAAATACTCAATTTGCTAGATCGGCATATAACATTGCAAATCAAAATGCTTATAAACACTATTTGGTGCAGGTAAAATATAGCTTAAAACATGACCATAAATCTATACTATATATTCCTCTGTCATTAATTTTTAACAAGTCCCTTCAAATGGGTTATTTTCCATCACACTGGAAGGAATCATATATCATCCCACTATTTAAGTCTGGTTCTAAAGTAAATGTTTCTAATTACAGAGGTATAGCAAAATTGAGTACCATACCAAAATTATTTGAAAAAATTGTTTATGATTCTATTTCACACCACATCTCATCGATATTATCATCCTGTCAACATGGCTTTCGTAATTCCTGCTCAACCGTTACAAATCTATTGAAACTTACTACTCATGTTAATAAAGGCTTTGTGAATAGAAAACAAACGGATGCAATTTATACTGATTTCAGTAAAGCGTTTGACCAGGTCAATCGTAATCTTCTGCTGTACAAATTGGATAAGATAGACTTCAGTACATTATTTCTTAAATGGATGAGATCATATTTATATAACAGAAAGCAATGTGTAAAATTTAGAAACTCGTTTTCCAAATATATTGAAGTTTTATCTGGTGTTCCACAAGGCAGTCATCTTGGGCCTTTGTTATTTACATTATTTATTAATGACCTTCCGTCCGTAATAACACACTCTACTACTTTAATGTATGCAGATGATGTAAAAATTTTTTTATCATTGAGTAATCAAAATGATCAAATACTTTTGCAGAATGATATTAATCATTTAACTAACTGGTGCAGAATCAACTTAATGAAACTTAACATCAAAAAATGCAAGTATATGATTTTTTCCAGATCATCTCCTATTAATGGTTGCTATGTAATGAACGATATTATTCTCGAGTTAGTGGAGTCATTCAACGATCTTGGCATACATTTGGACAGAAAGTTGGACTTTAGATCCCACGTAAATTTAACAATTAATAAAGCTACAGGAGTACTAGGTTTCATCAAACGCTGGAGCAAAGAATTTTCTGACCCATATGTTACTAAACAACTATTTATGACGCTTGTTAGACCAATTTTAGAATATGGATCTGTGGTATGGGACTCTCAATATTCTGTACATTCAAATGCTATTGAATCCGTTCAAAAGCAATTTTTGCTGTTTTGTCTTCGAGGTTTGGGTTGGAGTCCAGATGTTAACCTGCCCTCTTATCGACATCGTCTTGCACTCATAAAATTACCTACATTAAAAAGCCGTAAACAGATGTTAAAGATTTTGTTCCTATTTAAATTACTTAATGGAAGTATTAGCTCACCGTTTCTTTTAAATAAAGTTAATTTGAATATTCCGTTACGTTGTTCAAGATATTATGAATTTTTAAATATTAAGGGCCATTATTATAACTTGCCGTTAAACTTGGGTTTAGTTAAAGGTACCTTAAAGGGAACTGTAAAGTTATCTTTAACTGATTTTCGTTATTACAACTTACAGATAAAATAAAATTAAAATATGGCAGTGCCGGAGCAAAGTCGATAAAACTGCTCAATTAAACAAGTTTTTTTTTTAACGCAGTGGCAACAGCGGACTCGGTTTTTTTGTTGTATATGCTTATTTTGTTTAAATTTGAAGTTACCATATCGAAAATAGTATATGATATGGCAAGTTCAAACATAAAGTGACCTTTAAATGTTGAAGGTAGGATGATCTTCCCTTTAGCTTAACGATCACTTCTATCTTATTGGGTACTCATAATAATGAAAAACAATTTATCTGCCCGTTAAAATCCTCCCTTTAGTTAACGTCAAGTTGTAATAATGGCCCTAAATATTATACATCTAATTATGCAAACTTTCATCCATTCCGTAGAATTTGTAATGAATTTAATTTATTGTTTCAATTAATTGATTTTAATAAAAATTTAGAAATTATAAAAAGAGATGTAATCTTATATTTAAACTCTTTAAATTAAATTAATTAATTAAACTTTTGTATAGTATGTATTTTTAATATTATATTAAATGTCTGTACGGATTAAATCCATAGACTTAAATAAATAAATAAATAAATAAATGATATCAGCATTGTCGACGATTTTATTTCAACATTTTTTATTAAATTTTTTTCGGTCTCTTTAAATCCACTCTTTTGCGTGAAGAAATTTTTTTTTTCATGTCTATTCCTCATGACGGCAAGAAAAAAAAGTAACATACTTGCAAGCGCTATGGCGACCATGAGCAATAATATCCCAATATCAACAACCCTATCTGTTATCTGCTCAAAGCTCTGCTATAAGATAACTCGAAGAGTGCTTGCAAAATTGGCAGAGCATCTCCCTCAGTCTCAGTGAGTTAAACTCTACATCACAATGGTACAAAAAGGGTCTCCACTAAAACACCACCACTATTCCGTTTTCTAAAGTATAAATCAGTTTGGTGACAATTTTGCGAAGGAGTCTACGGAGCATAAGCAAAACTATCTCTTCCTTGGTCTAAAATGGACTAAATTGAAAATTCTTTTGGCAAAGACTCTGAGAGTACATAAATTTGCCATGAAAAGTTCCCAAAAATCTATCGTTCGGAGTTGACTTTAAACTGTAGGTCCAGCCAATTATGCTTAAAATTAACACACACAACATGAGTGTGAGGTGTGAGAAAATAGATTGTAATACCGGCTTAAGAGTTGTAATGACCAATTAAGTATGTAAGAGACGTCTCATTTGTGCATCATTGAAAGCAATGTTTTCGATGATGTTTTTGAAAATTACAACAACTACATTCACAACTATTTCCGCTTATGGCTTGCTTAGATGATTGTTCAGCGTTACTATACACAACACTTATAGAATGTTCTAAGAATTGGAAACGAAGTTGAAGTAGTATACAAGGGCGATTAAATGGGTCACAACCTTTATAAAAAGTGTCATGGTTCCGAATCTGTTATGTCAGCTGAGAACGGGAAAATCCAATCGATCCTAAGGACTATGTATTGCTTTTTCTTTTTTGACGTTATATAAGATACAGATAATAAAAACCTCTTAGGTTTGGTTAGCGGGTAGCTTTCCGTTCACTGGCAAGTTCACTTGGTGGCTCATATGTCCCATTGTGGTAGCCAATGTAAGGTAAGTTGGCTTAAACATCCTCGAGTAATCGGCCAGTTCCCTTAGGAGCGCGTTTGCCACCATGCCCAGACCTTTAAACGTTCTGTCAACCAAAAACCGAAAACGTCTCTTTTGAAGAGCAGGGCACTTACATAAAAGCTGTTGTACTGATTCCGTTTCTTCCACATCCAGGCAGCAAAAACTGCCAATAGCACAGGGTTCCATTTGATTTCCTGTCCTGAGAGTCGTTCTTTTGTGGAACTCAAGTAGTTCTCTGGTTTTCCTGGAGTCTACTGCTAGATAAAGCAGTTTTGAAATTGATCAACCATGTATGTTAGACCACCTATGGTTTGATGAAATCCATGCCGCTTTTTCCAATTTGAAAAGGTATTCTTATATATATCCCCTCTGTCATCTGTGCCTCAGACATCGCCGATCTTTTCCGTTCCATTTCGCCCGCCCTTTCGTTTCCTTACATGTCGCAGTGGTTCAGAACCCAGTTGTGGTAGGTGTTGTGTCGACGTATACGGTGTAGAGAGTCTATGCAACTGCTCACGCCTTTTGATTTGACCAGATGGATTCCCAACACTTTGATTGCTGCTTGACTATGATGAAGTTCGAACGATGTAGCTTCCTGGTTTCAATTATACGAGCAGCTTATTCAATAGAAAAAATTTTTGACTGAAATACCCTGACTTGGTTAGGTAGTCTGTATGATCCTTTCAGTACACTCTATTCTCTTTGAGCTGACATAGTGCGGCAGACTTTTTATGACTCAATATACAACAAAGAAGAAATCAAGTGTGTATTAACTGATTGATTTAGTAACCGAAGAAATCAGTCTAAAATCTGGCAGTCTAAACTTGCATTCAACGATCACCAAAAGCGTGTAATGCATTTACAGGAATTTTTTTGCTTTCCACTGTTGTGTCAATGTTATACACCTAAACAATTCATTCTTATTATTCTTCTCTTTTTTTCCTAATACATAATTAAAACACCTGAATATAAATCTGATCTCTGTGGCTTTTTTCTTCTTCTTCTTCTTTGGTTTTGTGCTTCATTTAGAAATTTTAATTAAAACCATATTATACACGGAATTAATACAAAAAAAAAAAAAAAAAAAAGCAAAAAGAAGTGAGTTTGACTTGAAGCAATAGAAAACAAAGGCATCTATTCAAAGCGTTTATTATGTAAATGTGATTATGCTCAACCCTAAAGTATTTGCATAATTTAAACAAATTTGCACAAAAATTTCCAGGAAGAAAGTAAAGTGAAGTACAATAATATAGGGAAATGAGATGAGATAGAGCATTTGGGTCACATTACACAACATTTGCATAAAATTAGGTGAATAAAAGGAAAGAAAATAATGCCAGTGTTAGGGGGTGAAAGAAAGAAAGTGAGAGATGCCACCATTACTAACACACAAAATGACAAACGGTAGCAATGGCTTCTTTTATATGAGACAATTGAGTGGAAAAAAGTAATGCCTCTTAAAAGGCAATTCAATCTCATGCACCACCCACTAGAGATATTTATTTTTCTTTTGTTTTGAATGCCGTATAATTTTTTCTCAAATACTTTTCCATTTAATTGGTTTTATTAAAGACTTAATGCCGGCCTATTCATTATCAGAATTTTATAATTTTTTTTTTTTAACTCGTTCTACTAGTTTGTGTGGCTTAAATTTCTATTTAATTGGCTGCATTAGGCTAATGCTCATTAGCTTTGTAAGGCTTTTTTTCATGAAAGCCAATTAAACGCATTAAAATCCGTTATTGTAAGCAAATTTGCTACAATTTGTTTTAGTAACTCATTTCTTTTGTGTGGGTGATTAAAAAATAATGAAAAACTTAAAAGATATCACTTTATTGTATGCGAACACTCGTTGTGAGATTATAAGAGATATAAGGAAGTATAATCGGTTAACGGTATATCACGTGGAAACTACCAACATTTATAGCCTTATCACGGCAACAATAAAATATTCAAACTTTAAAACCCAGGACAGACTCTTCACAAAAACGAAATACGTAAAAATATTTCATTGGCGACTTCCTCTCAGCAGATTTCTGGCAATAACTCTGAGAGTAAAAAAATTTTGCCATGAAATTTTTTTTGTTTAAAGGACCACCTTTTTGGCATCCATAGGCGCCATAAATCTTCGTCACAGTTGTTCTGGTTAGAGCGAATTTAGAGAATTTGACCGATGGCATGGATTATGTTGGTTTGAGGAACGTTGTGGTTTGCATGCTATTCGCAAACACCACTTAAGATACCCCAGAAAAAAAAAATCTGAAGTCGTTGTTGTCTAGTAGGTAGTGTGTTGGCTTATTAGACGTGAGAACACGGTTCAAGTCCCAGGTCAGGCATATCCTACCTAACGAAATACAAAAAAATATTTCTTCGGCGACTCCCTCTCAGCAGATTTCTGGCAAAAACTCTGAGAATAAAACAAAAATTGCCATGAAAAGTTTCTCAAAAAATCTGACATTCGGATTCGACCACTCATGTATAAAATTAACGCACACAACACAAGTGGTGTAAGAAGCAAGGTCGTAAACCTGACTGAATGGTTGTAAGGACCAATTGTGTATGAATGTATGTACAGAATTTAAGAATTTTTAATTATTAAAGTATGTGAATGTACTCTGGATGTCTCTGGAATCGTCGCAGTTTATTAGGTATTATGTTGGCTTATTAGACGTGAGAGCACGGTACAAACCCCAGGTCAGACATCTTCATTAAAACTAAATATGAGAAAATGTTTCGTCGGCGACTTCCTCTCGGCAGATTTCTGAATAAATAAAAATTCCATGAAAAGTTTCTCTAAAATTTGTCTTTCGAAATCGACTTTAAACTGTAAGTCATGCCACTCATGTATAAAATTAACACACACAACACAAGTGATGCAAGAAGCTTGGTTGTAATCCTGACTGCAGGGTTTTAAGGACCAATTATGTATGTATGTATGTATGTATGTACAGGTTTAATAGATTAAAGTGTGGCTTATTGAAAACTATTCTAATTAAAGTTCTTTTAAGTTGAAGCCTCCGCCTGGCTTTAAAGCTAAATTAGCAATTCGTTCGCAAAATATTTTTTCGAATTGTAATGGAAGTGAGAGAAGAAAATAATTGAATACAACAGTATTATTATTAATTTTGACAGTTACAAATGAAATGAAAACGTTTGAGAAATTGAAAAATAGCACACATGTCAGAAACTGCACTGTATATGTGATGGCATTCCTTACAATACTACTGAAATTTCATTCGTTCGTTCGTTCGTTCGTTTTATTTTTTGTGTTCATCTCTTCAATGTAAACGCGTCGTAGCTGTGATGGAAGTGTGTTATTGTGTTTGTAGTAACAACCACAATATTTAACCTCAAAAACAAAACCATTATGCCACATACGAATGCCGAATGCATTCCATTGGAAAAACAAACAATTCTCTGTACAACTACATACGTATGCATTCTGGACGCGTATGTAAATGGTTTCTCTCGTATATCTATGTATATAACTGTGAGCGTGTATATTTTCATTGTATAATTTTTCAGCATGAAACATCAACAAATGTTGCAACATAAAAACAGTTTATTTATCTTATGTGTTTGAGTTCCTTCTATTTTGCTCTCCATTTTGTTCTTCCCTGCTATTTTATGCAGTTTCTTTAGATTTTGTTATTTATAATTTCTTGTTTTTGTATTTTCGTTTTTTTTTGTGAATTTCCGAAATAAACAAAAAAAAAAAAAAATTTTGAAGACAAATTTTCTTGAAGTGGTTTTCGTTGTTTGCATTTGTTTTGTCTTGCATGTATTTTTTATGCAACTTTGAATAGCAAGAAGAGAAAGAATAAAAAATTTCTTCTTCTTCTTTTTTTATATCAAAACCAACACAGAAAATATGTGCAGTATGAAACATACTCGTACGAATTGAAGAGTTTATGTTTTATGAATGTAAGTGTACGGTCGTTCATAAAAGTCTAAGGTTATCAAAGCAAATCTAAAAGAATCAAATGATTACTTAGCACTAAATAATAATAAAATTATAAACAAATTCAAACGAAAAGGGTTAACGCTGAAAAACATTTCATGGTATTGTCGTTCAATGCTTACAGTGCGAAATTGACTAGAGGAGAAGAAAAATTCACACAAGGGCATATTTGGCTGTTGTATCTGTCTCTCAAAACCATCGCTAGTTATTAGTCACATTGCAAATATTGCAGGTTGTCTGAAGAGGAAACCAAATTGCTAGCTTTAATGTACTGCAGAGTCATGTGTGTTTATTAAGTATAAAGCAGAGAGTTATTGGCAGCTACGAACTTCCCAAAATTCATCAGGGTAACGACATAGAAGGGAACATTATAGCGAAACGCATTTTAAGTTGTTTATTCTCAGTGTTAAGGGCATGCATAATTGTGTTTGAGGAAGTAAATGCTGTAATAAACTTGAAGATGCAAAAATATATCATCGCGAATGAGCTAATATCTTTATAATACGTAAGGTGCAACACGCGGGAACCGAGAACAGAGCATCACTAACGATATAAGTATTACAGCACGACAGCAATGTGAGTGCCATATTACATGAACATACTAAATAATCATATGCTTTCGTATTTAACTTACTTGGCCACTACAGCCTCTTAGTCAGGTTTAAAACCTAGCTTCTCACACCACCCATGTTGTATGTGTTAATTTTATCCCTGAGTGGCAGGACCTATAGTTTAAAGTCGACTAAGTAAATTTTCATGATAGTTTTATTTACTTTAAGAGCGTTTTCCCAAAAACTGCTGAGAGGAAGTTGCCGAAGAAATATTATTTCATATTTCGTTTTGTGCGAGATGTCTGAGCTAGGGATTGAACCACAGGTTCGTGTTTAATAAACCAACACACTACATACTACTACTACTACTAGACTACTACGACTTTAGTGCTTCTATATTCTTAGTAAAATTGTAGATTACAAGACCGCAGGGGGAACTGTATTATTATTGTTCGGTCATAGATGCTTTTGATAATACCTGCACAGTTGGGGCTAGATTCCAGCAGTAGCTAGACACGTAATGCAACGTAACGAGTGTTACATAAGATGCAATTAACATAACAGAACGTATGTTTGTTTTCAGCATACGAGAACAATGCAAATGCTAATCGAACTTACATTAAAGTTTGGTAATCGTTGCCATTGCTTTTCAATAAACAAAAAGATTACAACTGATATGTTAACATTACGTTACTTTTGGTTAATTTTACTTACAGAGAGGCCATTTTCTATTTTAAAATTTTCGCATTTCATTTGACTAAAGTGAAATTCTATGAGTGCCTTCCTTTACATATATGGTGCAATGGTTTTGAATAAATTCTAAAGTAACCGCACTATACAGTACAACGAAAACTAATTTTGCAGAAATTCTTCAAAGGAAACCAAACAAAAATGATTAAAACAAACACAAATAGACGGATTGTGTTTGAAATAAAATTAAATAAAAAATAAACGAATATTTTAAAGATAAATAAGGCGAATATATTTAAGGAAGTGGTAAAATTATCAGGTAAAAGGAAATCATTGTTTTCAATTATAAAATCAGAATATCTATTCGTTTTCGAGTTGTTAACAAGAAACAGAAGTACTTTTTAAAGCCATCATGTCCTTATACCACCGATTTTATATTCTAAAGAAAAAATCTGTAAATAATTGAAATGAGTCAACAACACATAAATATTTTTAAATTAAAAAAATGAAACCCCGTCTAAAACCGTTGATACAAAAAAAGTAGGAGAAACACAATTGAAAGAATATAAATATTGTTTTATAATCCTCATTGTATTTGGTTGTCTGGAGCATAAAGGTTAAATTCGCATGGCTTATAAAGGATTTTTTCCAGCAACACAAAAAAAGAAAAAGACACTCAATGTAAGCACAACCTAGTGAAAACATGAATGAAAAACATTAGACAATGAAATACACAGAAATACAATACCAACCCCATTTCGAAAATACTCCAAAAACAAATATGAACCAACAGAGGCAAAAAGTGTAATACATGTATTTCTTTCTTTTCTTTTTTTTTTAATATGTTTCTGTCCTTGTCGCCGTGATAATAAAAACAATTCAGACCACAACAACACCTGTATCTATCTATTGGGGACACTTTTGTTGCACAAAAATCTCTGTATGAGGTTCGTTACAGAAATGTATACGTTGGTAAGTATATATATGCGACTAAACTTTGTAATCTTCTAAGCCGATTTTGAAAGAATTTTAGATCGAGAGTATGCTCAGTATAAATTGGATTAGGCGGGAACTTGATAAGAGGAAAACAAAGAGTTCAGTTGAAATAGATTCGAAAAAGTGTGATTTTGATGTGAGCTTAAGGTATAAAGTCTTAGCAGGGATGTAACTGTTTCTCCATTTTTAACATCATGTTAGCTTAAACATTTCATTTTATTTCAATCGGGATTTAAAATACAAGAGTACGACCCAACAGACCACATAATTACATGCACACATACATAACTGGTCATTACAATCCTTCCGTTAGGTTTACGATCAAGCTGCTCACACTACTTGTGTTATGTGTGTTAATTTTATATATGAGTGTCGGAACTTACAGTTTAAAGTCGACTTCGAACGACAGATTTTGTTGAGAAACTTTTCACGGCAATTTTTTATTCATTCTCAGAATTTTTGCCTAAAATTTACTGAGAGGATGTCGCCGAAGAAATAATTTTTCTTTTTTCGTTTTGTTCGACATGTCTGACCTCGGGTTTGGACCGTGGCCCCACGTCTCATAAACTAACATATTACCTACTAAAATACGGCGACTTCTGTCAGGATTTTACTCATTTCATTTTTCATTGTCATAAAGCTTCAGGAACTCTTGTTATCGATACGATCTATCCGCTTAGAAGCTTTACATTTCCTAGTATTTTTTAGAGAAAGTCTTCAAACTCCAACTTAATTATGTATTCTTAACGCTTACAGGTCCCATGTATTTAATAAAATACGTTACGTATGCAAATTTTCTGCAATATCAATTTGAAAGATTTTAGCGGCAACATCCGCGGTTAGGCCTCGAAATTCAGGTGTGAAGAAACACACCTCCATCCAACTACACGTACGAGTACGTGCATAAACAAATTTTATCCCGTATTGCAGATTCCATGATCATTACCATCTTTGTTTATATCAACACCAAAAGGAGCTCTAGCAGACTGGCATCCATTCCCAGTACCTATCCACCGTTTTATTATATTACATGTGCGACAGAATCAACAAGAGGTAAATAACTAGAATAGTATAAAAGCGAATCAGAAAAATACATTTTAAAAGCAAAACGAACGAAACAGTCTCTAACGAAATTCATACGTTTTAAATGTTTTTTTTTCTGATTGTATCTGTTTGTTTACCGGTGTCTAGCTGCACAATACTGCAGATATTTATGAACATATACAAGCATAACACACGGACATATGTACATATGGCAAATGCGTATTCTCATACTCATATGAGCACAAAAATACAAGTCCATGGGACATTAATAAATGCATATGACACTTCCGGGCGTTTGTTGGTTTCCGTTTGGATTATTGTTTTGCGAATATTTGTTTGTCTGTCCACCACTGTGACATGACGAAGTGAGTCTGGCGTTTCTAAGGGTGTATGTTAAGATATAAGGGGTAGTGTGTTTTGTGCTTTTGTGTACCACATAAAACACTCTCTCTGTAGCTATCGGGCATTATCGGTGGATTTATGAGTTTGTGACAGGAACACGCAGTGAAACATGTGTGCAATTAAATCGTTTCGTTAAATCGCTTATTATTTGTGACGTAAACATCGATTATTTGAATTAAATTTGGATAACATTAAAGAGGAGAGAGAATAAGGTCTAATAAATAAGAATCTTTACACGAAGTTGTTTAATACTCTGTTTATCGGTAGTCGCTGTCATTATTGAATATTTTCGGTTTTGAAAATTAAAAAAAAAGTATACAAAAGTGGAAGCAACATTTATGTATTTGAGGCAATGAATGAATGCTTGGCATTTAGCTTTTAATGATTGGTTAGGTTTTAGTTAAGTTCCGTGGAGGATCCTCTTGAGTGACCAGATTCCACATAGACTAGCGTTTTGGCACATTGTGATAACACAAATTTATATCCAACCCGGGGATCAATGAAGTATGCTCCAGATGAAAAAAACCAGAATACAACGTAAATATTGCTGTTGCAGAAATCTTTATATTGGAGAGCTCAGTCAAGGTTGTTAGAAAATGACTTATTAATAACCTCTGTCTCTTTATAGCAAGAGCAATTTACACATGATTTGAAAGATAACTTATCCCCCCTTCAGAAGTCATTCAACGGAATGTTATATCATTGTTAGAGATTTAATCGCAGTCTAGCTGTCTGTGCAAATTAAGAGATTTTCAGGGGAAATCTTCTCGCCCAACGAGCATTGCGTCGGTATAAAAACGGCCCTAACCTCCGCCTGCACAATACTGTAGTGATCAGGCACCAAGTTTAATATCAGAACCCCTATTAAGTACACTACAGCCTACCCTGTCTAGCATTTTTAGCGATTATTTCATGCGAATAATTCACGTTGGTTCAATTTTTCCATACTTCAGTGAAACTTCCCGTATGCCTACAAAAAATTATCTAGTGGGGCCTTTATAACAAATGGTTTGCTCTATGCTCTGTGCGATTAATTGCTGACCATACTCAACTTTAAACAGGCCCATGATATTGTGTGTGTTAATTTTAAGCATGAGTTTAAAGACGACTGCGAACGACATTTATAAGAAAATTTTCATGGCAATTTTATTTGCTCTAAGGATTTTTGCCAGAAGTCTGCTGAGAGGAAGTTGCCGAAGAATATTTTTCCATATTTCATTATGTTTGAGATGTCCGAGCCAGGAGTTTGAACCATCAAAAATAACAATTGACTTAATAATCAACGTTCCTCACTATCTACTACATTTAAGTCAATATTTCAGTTGATAGTAATTTTCAATTAGAAGAAAACTATATTTTAAATGGTAGTTAGATAGGAACCGAGATAGACGATAGAGAATGTATTATTTTGTTATTATTACATTTGGGGCCTTAAAAAGTTTGCAAGTTCCACAAGCTGAACTTTATACCATAAGATATTGAAATTGTGACGAGTATATTCGTTCTAGCAGTGCGTAACAACTCGCCATTTCTGAATATAACGCTTGGTAACGAATGTGTTAATTTATGAATTTTTTATAGACGTCGTTGTTTCTTGTTGCAGAGGACCTCGGCTTAGCTTCAAAAACTTGATTAATGAACCAAATCTAAAGAAGAAAAGAAAATGGAGGAATATGTTGTATGCCGTCACTTTGCTCTTTAACCTTCTCATTTACATGATTGCTTTTTAGGGGACTAAATTTTTTGCATTTTTTATTATATGCAATGATCCACTTGAAAACGAGTAATTTCTATCAAATCGTTGCATGCCACAGATTTGCGTTTAATTAATTTTTTCGTTAAATTTTTTTTCTTATTTGGCAACAACACTGCCGTAAAGCAGGATATATGAAGTAGGTGCCATTGTATTTGGATGTTAAAGTAACGAAAAGATATGAAGAGCAAAAATATGAATTTGAATATTAATGGTTCTATTTGGTAACTCAGTTAAATCCTTATTTGTGCCTAATATTTCTATTTTTTTTAAATTTTTTATGCCATTTTTTACATAAAATTTTTTAACATAATTTTTTGAACGAAAATAAGTGGAGTATAGAATCATTTTATTTTCGTAAAATATAAAGTTTACATACATATTTTCTTTCAAAACATTTATATGTGCAATATGTAAACCTCAATTCAGTTCGGTTAAAGGAAATCCATTTAAAATATTTTTGTTGCCCCACCAATGTTTTAAATTCATTTCGAGACTTGTATTTGAATAGTTTCGCTTAACAAAACATCATCAGTGGTAACCGAGTATTTTCATGGCAGTTTTTTTAAATTTTTTTTAAACTGATACGAGATACTCTGTACCTATTGTTACCTTAAGCCATACATATATGATGTGAAAAATTTGGTATTTTCAGAACATCTAACAAAACAAAATTCGAAAGCAAACGAAGAACAATGATAACAAATTAAACATTTTTAAAAAATACAATTCAAATTTGAATTGTAGATTGTTGTAAATTTTTAGTTCACTTCGGAGCAGTACTAAAGTTGTATATTTTAGTAAATTAGTCTTAGAGACGTTTGTTAAAAAACCAAGATGAATTTTGTCCTTCTTTTTTGGAATATCTAGTATTGGCAGTATCACAGTATTTTTGCATACACTTACGACTTAAGAAAATCCCACAACAAAAGGTCCAACGGGTTTAAATCGAGCGATCTTTCTGCCAAGGTCACATCGCCTCTACACTAGATGCCTTTGATCTCATATCCGTCGTGCAGAATATTCAATAAGGCAAGACCTGTGTGCCGTTCTGCTGAAACCACAAGTTAAGTTGGTTATCAGATTATAAAATTCAGGGCAAAAGAAGTTTGTAATCATAGACCAATTGAACTAGCCATTGACAATGAGTGCCTGCCAACGTCGTCCTCAGAAAAACACGGACTGTTGTCGTCACATACATACATAATTAATCATTCACCCTTCAGTCAGGATTACGAACAAGCTTCTTACGCCACTTATATTGTGTGTATTAATTCTATACATGAGTGTCGGCACCTAAAGTTTAAAGTCGACTTAGAATGACAGATTTTTAAGAAACTTTTCATAGCAATTTTATTTGCTCTCCGAGTTTATGCCAGAAATCTACTGAGCGGAAGTCGTCGAAAAAAAAATGTTTTTATATTTTCGTTTTGATGTCTGGCCTGGGGTTTGAAGCTAATACGCCAACACACTACCTACTAGACTACGGCCACTTATGGACTGATGTCATCGCCCGCCCAAAATCCACACCAAATAGTGACTTATTTAGAGTGTATTGAATGCTCTTGAGCCTCATGTGGGTTGGTATCGTACCAAATTCGATAATGCAGTTCTTCTAGGCTGCAAAATTCAGTGCATTTTTCTGTGGAAGCAGAATGTTTTTTTGAGTATTAAGAATGCACTTCAGTACATGTTTCTTGCTGATAATAATGCAGGAAGTTATCATCCCCTCTGACCATTTTATCATTTACATGATTTGTTTCCGAATGGTAACAAAATACACTTCCTTGTGTGGGCCAGTGCTTCGATATCTATTGGAATGACTATCCATTGACCATCATTACACTGGACGTATTAAAAGGCGATGACAATTTTAATGTTATATCTAGTTAATACAGCAAAGATACCGTGAAACAATTGAACCTGAATGAAATGTGGTTTCAACACCGAGATTTGACATACAGCATCTCACGCAATATCATAAATAAGTTAAGTTTTGCTAAGCAATTAATCACACTTTTCGAGCAGTCCATTGGCCAACAAAATTGTGTGGTTTGATAAGAATATTTTTTTAAGAAATATGTACAGTCAGTCACTTGTGTACAATTTCAGTCCTGAAAGACAACATTACATCTGTCGGTTGGTGAAATAAAGCCCAAATTGTTGAAAAAAGTGTATCAAAATTGAAGTTCGTGAATGAACCATCTACGGCTATCCAAAGGCAACATTTACTTGAAATGAGAAAGGAATTTAAATCAAAAAGAAAATGCCATTATGCACTGTTCTTTTGTTTTATTTTTCGAAAATCTAACTGTAAAAAAACACCCAACTGCAACAAAAGTTGATAATTTCGTAATACAGCAGGTGCTAATGGTAGACTACCACATACAGGTTTTTCACATAAAAAATTTTTATCATTTTCCTACCACAGTCGATAACATGACATTCCACTTAAAAAGTTAAGAAAAAAATTCCTGATGTTTTCTTATAAAAATGATGTCTCACTTCTACATTCGTTAAGTATGTATGTAAGAATAAATTTTCCATTCTATAAAACGGAGAGTACATGCACATATACTATATGTATGTATGTACCATATGTATACAGAAAATATATTATTTTTTTATTTGTCCTTATTTTTATTATTTCTACCAGACAATTTTTATTTTTCCTTTTGCAAAATATTACTGTGAATATTGAGGATACGAAGGAAGGAATATTATTTCTTTTATACTGGCAGATATAGTGTGTCATATGCAAATATTCCTGTGCGCCATTATCATAAGGACATTGTACTGACTGAAATATGTTGGTTTAGATGTGAATGTGTGTGTTTTGAATTTTATGTCCGCTTGAAATACCATTTTAATGGTAATGTCATACAATAATCATGGCAATTATGTTAAAATAATGCCATTGTCATACGAAATTTTATTGCCAACTTTCTACGTTAAATGGCCCTCTTTTTTTTCATGCAATCATTTGCCACATGCTTCTTCTGGGTGTCGGTATGTGTGTATTTTTGGTATGTGCAAATGCTTTATTTAAAATTACTGAGAAACCAAAAAAAAATTTCTCTTTCGCCGAATTAATGGTTTCAAAAAAATTTGAATATTTTTTTGTTTGTAATGAAAAATGAAAGAAAAAACGAAAATAACAAAAATATTGTTTTAGCACCCAATTTGCATAAGACATTAATAGCATTAACGAAGAACTGACTTAAAGGAAATACACAGGGAAATTGAAGATGATTAACACTTTTTTCTAACTGAAATAATAATATATTAATGGAAAAAATTGTATATCAACTGGTGCGTTACAATCATTTGCCAGACGTACAACATTGTCACATTGTCTTCAACCATCTTCCTTCTCTTTTGTTTTTGGAATTGGCTTTTGTAATATGTATTACGGACTGCGTAATTAGATGCGACATCAGAAAGATAGTATCCTGTAGTAAAAGCTTTTCCTTGTGATCCCTTAACAAAACATTGCAAATTGTTGGAATTGTGATGGAACTCTTAATTTTTACTCGCACTGTCAACGATTGTACCAATAGAAGAATAATTATATTTATTTCAGTACGACCATGACAGACTCCTTATTCCATCTGTGCCTAAAGCTCTAGAAAATTGTCTGAGATACACATTGTCATCCACAAAATCTGAAATTAAATGATTTCGCATACAATCGTTCACTAAAGATGACAAAGATGTCAATCAGCGATCAAATAAGTATAAAAGACGTGTATTACTGCCAGCTCTAAAAGAGTGGATTGGATTGGGTTAAAATGTAAGCAATAGAGTTGCAGACAGAACGCTGGATGATCTGGTAATGTAGTATGTAGTGTGCTAGACTTTAAGCGTGAGGGTTAAGTGTTCAATTCTCAATCAGATCTGCTACATTACACCATGTAATGGTCGCAGTTACTCTGCTCATAAATAATTAAACATAATTTGTAATTGCATTGTAATTAATAAACAAATGAAATTAAATAAAAAAAATAGAACAGAACATTGTGATTCTAATAGCAATTTAATCACTACATTGTGGCATTGAAATAATTTTTTCGATAAATAAGATTACAAAAAAGCATCAGTTATGTTGCCTTGTATAGCGCCTTCTATTAAACGTTTCGTGTCTTTAAGTTTAAATGAAGCAGTGTGTGTGAGAGATTTCATTAAAATTTTACGTATTGTTTGAGAGACCTATTGTCGCCATTTTCTAAGGAACATATCAGCGTTCAAATGTCCACCACGGCTTTTCTTGATGGAAAGCAACCAAAATGGCCAATTTTCCATCACTCTGGCTTATAAATCAGACTGAATTTGATCGATGGTATGGGTAATATTGTTTTGAGGAGGTTTCCCATACACCACTTATGATACCCCAAAAAAAATCTCAAATCAGCGTAATCTAGTAGGTAGGATGTTGCCTTATTAGATGTGAGGCTACGAATCAAACCATAGTTCAGACATTTACAGCAAAACGAATATTAAAAATTAATTCTTCGATGAATTTTTCTCAGCAGATTTCTGGCAAAAACTCTGAGATAAAATAAATAAAATTGCCCTGATATTTTCTGCCATATGGAGCCGACTTTAAACTGTAGTTTCCGCCACTCATGTATAAAAATAACACACGACATAAATGGTGTGAGAAACTAGGTCGTAGTCCCGATTGAATTGTTGTAATGACCAATAATGTTTTGTAGAAAAAATACTAACGGGGCCCAAATCACACGACATAGGTGGTCAGTTGACCTTTCTTCCACGTGAGATTACCATGTGGTCAAATCGATCGTGCAGAATATCCAATGTCACACAAACTGTGTTTCAAATAGTGCCGACCTGTGGAATCCACAGTACTTTGATATCCAGATCTTGCAATTCAGACCAAAGGGCATGTGAACATAAGGACTGATGAGGCTAATAGCCTAAAATGCACATAATACTGAGACTTTTTCGGAAAGTATTGGACGATATGTGATTCCATGTGAATTGATATCGCTCCAAATTCGAGAGTTTTGTTTTTTGACGTATCTGCTCATTTAGAAATGAGCCACATCGCTGAAGAAGATTTTTTCGCATTATTTTGCCCGAACAGAACACCCATCCATCCATTTGTAGTTGACGTTGGCATGTAAGGGACTGCATTGCTGATTATTTTTATCGTTGGCTAGTTTTCCCATTATGTGGTCAATACATCTCCATCTTCTATTTCGAATTTAAATAGCAATAGGGCTTTGGAACGTTCTCTACAATAGCCTCCCATTAGATATTATTGTTGATCAGATATTGTTCACGTTTTTTCAGTCATGAAATACAGGTTTGTACAGTGCTTACATATCTTCTGGTTCCATTTCATGATTCTCATCCATACGAAGATCATCCAACGAAGATTTCACACAAAAGTTAAAAATTCTCAGTTCATTACTGAGTGACTGAGAACTGCAGAGCGCTGATAACTGCCAAATAAATTTCAATAGTTTTTCTAAAATATTTTTCATTCTCTTGACCTATTTTCGTTTCTATATATTAAAGGCTCATATGTTAATTTTTTTTATTTTGTTTATAAAAAATATATTTTTATTCTTCCTTATTCGTTACCCGATATGACTATTTTAAAATTACTTTTCTTTTTATCATCATAACCCTGTAGTTCATAATTGTGTTCCGCATAAAGCACTTCATTATCTTTATAATACCGGACATTTCTGTTACGTTTTAAAATCAACTTTTCCTCACCAACCGAGCCGTCTTCATTGAGAAATTCAAAAGAAGCTTGAGCTATGCTATTCGCTTTCATCCAGGGTTCGTTTAATATCATTATATGACAGGCTCGTATTTGATTGTCGGCATCCTCTAGATCGGCAATTATGTCGTAAAGAAAAATACCAGTTCGCTTAGCAGATTCTACGCAAACCGTGTTATAGGAGGGACCATTGTATGCTTCGAGAGTTATTAAAGCCTTCTCTAAAGCCTTTGCAGCTATTTCAAGTTTTTCATTTTCCAATATTACGGTAGACACGTAGTCCTTTAAAGAAATTGTTTTTATTGTAGCTTTAATTATGGATTAAATTTTGAATGGAAAATAAAAAAAACAACTTACTGGCCATTTAATATCTTTTGTTGTCGTAATAATTCTATAATTTGTCATGCCGTTGAAATATTATCTTGACACTTGCGTTTATAATGAAGAACTGATAACTTTGGAAGTCGCTTACAACTGATTACAGATTATTGTATAATAAAAATCGTATATGTAGTATGAAAGAACCAAAATAGAAAATAATAATAAATGTTTTTGTGGTTTTGAAGAGGGAAAAATGCTATATGCGGACGGCATGACTTATCAACTTACAATACAAATGCGTCACACTAGCATTATGAATTTTAAACTGCAAATTTTTTCAACTGTTTATTACAGGGATTGCAAATAATTTTTATTGATAAATTTTCTAGAGAAAGAAATCATGCAATGATTTTTATTTTTTAATTTTTATTAAAAAACTCAACAAATAATGATTATTTTCTGAGTTTTATTTTTTGTTCAGAGAATAACAGTTATTGTGAGAGTTTTATTTTTCGCTCAGAAAATAATAGTTATTATGTGATTTTTATATTTCATTCACAAAATAACAGTTATTTTCGGATTTTTATTTTTCACTTAGAAAATAATAATTATTTGTTGAGTTTTATTTTTTTGCTTATAAAATAAGTTTAATTAGGACCGTATATGTTTGTTGAATTTCCTGTTTTTAAGTTACATATTACCTAAATTGCAAAAAGTACCAATTGTAGAATGAAAAAGTACCAAAAAGTACACTCATATAGAAATGAGTTTAATTAGGACCCTATATGTTGAATTTCATATTTTTATATTAAATATTATATAATTTTCAAAATTTACCAGTTGTATAATGAAAAAGTACCATAAGGAATCATATATCTTGCACTAAATATCTTAGTTTTCTCCTATATTATCAAAATTCTAAAAATAATTTTATTTTATAAGCAAAAAAATAAAACTCAACAAATAATTATTATTTTCTAAGTGAAAAATAAAAATCCGAAAATAACTGTTATTTTGTGAACGAAATACAAAAATCACATAATAACTATTATTTTCTGAGTGAAAAATAAAACTCTCACAATAACTGTTATTCTCTGAACAAAACATAAAACTCAGAAAATAACTGTTATTCTCCGAACAAAAAAATAAAGCTCAGAAACTAACAATTAAAAAGTAATTTTTTTAATAAAACTCATAATGATTACAGTCCCTGGTTTATTATGATTAAAAATGAATACGGAAGTAATTGGAAGTTGGTTCTGCATATTTAACAAATAAAGTTAGGTTTTATAAAATATAAAACATATGGTTCGTATTCCAAGTAAAATACTTAAGCGGATAAATTTTCTCCAATTCGTTACGAGCAAATTATGAATCAACTCGTATGTATCAAATGTGAAATAATAAAATAAAATTTAATTTAAAATAATGATCCTCATATGCTTTGATCTCAGAAACTCTGCCCAAACAAAAAAAACAAAACACATTTTTATACCATTAACAGACCAATTCAATGTCGGAAGCCTGGGCCTTGACAAAAAAAAGAGCCTTTTAAATCGAACGAAACAAATGACAGAAACTGAGTACAGTTTCCAGGCATTGCTTACACTCACACTGTGTGTCAAGCAAGTGCTCTCTTCTACGTAATTTATAATTCCCTGATTTCCAGCTTAAAAATTGGTCTAGGCGGCCCTACGTCATAGGTGACTCTGGCCAATTCGTTCACAACATAGTATTCAATGGCCATAGATACAAATATAGAAATTACCCAGAGCAATAGACCAAACGCATTGACACATTAGACATCGAAATGACGTTAAATAAAGACTTTCTGACAGCCTGTTCTGCTACTGAGTGTCTATTTAATCGATATGAGAAGTGTCCTGAAGACACTGTAGTGATTTGGGATTCTCAGCGAGTACCTAAAATCCAAGGATCAAAACTGGTTTTCTCACCCAACCTTTAGACTTCGAAGTATATTTCCAGAGAAATTGAAAAAGAATCTAGTCTTGCTTTCTAATACTTTTCAATTGCTAACTGTGTCCAAGCACTGGTTCCGATGATTTCCAGCTTAATGGGCCAAGGTTTAAGGGCTCTTACGTCAACCATGACTTTTCCAAATTCGCACGCAATATAGATTCCAATGGCCGTGGACACAAATATAAATACTTCCTATAGAAATAGGCGACATTAAGTAGAGACTTTCTGGCAGACCGGCTACCAATGAAGATACGAAAAAGCTGTGCTTCTCAGCGTCCATTTGATCGACATAAAGAGTGACTTGCGTCATGACTTTTGAGTAGAAGACACTGTAGTGACACCTTGGGTTCTGCATGAGTGCCTGAGATCTCAAAAGTAGTTTTCTCGTTGAACCTCCAGCCAACAGAATATATTTCCAGAGCGTTTGAAAAAGGATATAGCCTCGCTAATAGATCTTCAATTGGTAACAGCTTTTAAGCACTTGTTCAGGTTGTTCTACGGAGGTATACTAGACTATGATTCTGTGCATCCAAGCGGTTTATCAAGTTCAACATGATAATGGAGTTGCTAGCTGATACTCTAGGCTAAGCTCAATCAATTCAGCATGGCGTAATTGGTGGCAACTGATTTCAATTGGTTGGTCCATAATAATCGTTTTGCTCGAATTCAGCAGCTTATAACATATGGAACCCTTTCAGTCTGGATGCTAAAACTACATTTTTTAAAAAGAAGGAACATACTCATAACATAATGAAGTTGCCGTAGACTAGTAGTAATAGCGTGTTGGTTTTTTAGACATAAGGTAACAGTTCAAACCCCAGGTCAACATGAAAGGAATATTTCTTTGGCGACTTCCTCTCAGCAGATTTCTGGCAAAAACTCTGAGAGCAAATAAAATTGCCATGAAAAGTTTTTCAAAAAATCTCAGTCACGCACTCGCGGATTAAATTAGCAAACACAACATTGGTGATGTGAGAAGCTAGGTTAAAGGATTGTAATGACCAATTAAGTTTCTACCCAAGCACATTGTATTAATTAGTTTGGTGGCAGAGCTTAAGAGATGCTGTACGATGTAACAAGGCAAAACACCATAGGGGTTAACTAATTGAAGTGTCTACGCAATCGTACAACTTTCCTCTGACAATGAGCAAATGAGCGCGGGTAATATATAAAATAATTTTAAATGTTTTTTTCCCCCATTTTTGTAAATTCTTTTCCGTTTTATGTTAAAAGCGCACATTTTTAGTTAAATTCTTCAATTACTAAACAGGAAATTGTTGAAATATATCCTTAAATTCCTTTATAACTCTAGTGCCACTGATTTAAAAATGCATTTTCACGTAATTCTTCCATTTCATATTTATCATATTTTTCTGAACACCAAAAAAAAAAAAAACCCGCAACAAAACTGTTGAAAGCATCAGTCTCCTTGTCTTATTTGCGCCTTGTCACATTTAAAATGTAAATGAAAATTTTCCTGCCACACAGCCAGACGGACAGACAATGTCTGCATAGAGAATAAGAAACAAAAAATTAAAAAAAAGATGAAGAAATAGAATGAAAAATTAAAAAAAAGAAAACAAAAATAATAGTAAATGAGATAATTTTGTGACAAACATTTATTATTTGTCACAAAAGCTTGCTTTAAGACACAATAGAACTATACCCAGCTGCGGAGGAGGCATTCGCTATAATAGCGTCATTTAGTTGATGGTCGCTCTGCTCATTTCTGTCTTTTGGATGGTAGAAGATGTGGTTACAGCAACCGAAATCTACTCCTGCAGTTACAGGGTCTTATCAATGAGTAAATGATGTGAAATTTGTTAAAGGAAATGAAAAGATTCTCCTTTTTATTCTTATTTTTTTCATTGCCTTTTTGAGGAATATATGTTTAGGAAATTATAATAGAAGGAAAATAAATGTTGGGTAAATATATCATAGGATAAGAGAATTGCAAAATGGGAAAATAAATTTTAATACCGTATACAGATGATCATTTATATATGTATGTATAATATGTGTTGACGCAGCATATAAAATGATGGGCGTTAGTTGAAAGAAATAAATTACTGATGAGTAATACTATGTTCAGACATGCACTTTTATTAAATCAATATTTGGTTTATTGAGAACAATATTATTAGCGTTCAGACATATAATATACGAAAATTTATTTGACAGCTGGTAAACAAAACAGCTGATTGCTTCAACAACATTGCTTTTAATTTAATCGCGAAAATTAGTGCCAAAAATTTTTTTAGAAAAAATGGAAAACAATTTAACATTTAAAAAAGTATTGCTAATGGTTAACTGAAACGCCGAGCTGTTGCGGTCAATAGGAACTACTTCTGACTCCAAAGTGGCTTTTCTCAGAAGGATGAGAAAGAAAAATTTGATATGAAACTCAAAATAAAATACAAACCTTTCTGCTGACCTTCCATTTTTTGTTTGTCGTTGTTTACACTTGAGTTGTCAAATATTAATAGAAAGCGTTCGGAAAAATGTAATCTGCTCACTGAACGTACTTATGACAGTGTTGTATTTAAAGTTTTTATCAATATTATAACAATTTATGAATTTATTGACCAATAATTAATTGAAATTTTATATGAAATATTGAGATCAATAATGCCGTTTATTGCGATTTACGCAATAAAGGTGCATGTCTGAACCCAGTATTAGTCATTGCAGTTGATTCAATTCTTTCACATGTTTTGAGCACTGGGGTTGGGTCTGTGAAGTTCTTTCGACTAAAAAAGGCTAACTCTGAAGTTCTGTTGTCAATAATCTTGCTGATTTGTTGAAAACGAGGAGTATGCATATGGTTATGAGACAGAACCCAAAGTCCAATCGTTCAGTCTAAGAACTTTGAGAGTAAATAAAAAATTGTCATGAAGAGTTTCGGAAAAAAAATCTGTCGTTCGGAATCGACTGCAAACCGTAGGTCCCGCCACTCATGCATAAAATTAACACCCACAATATAAGTCGTGTGAGAAGCTAGGTTGTAATACTGACTGAAGGGTTGCAATGACCAATTATGTATGTGTGTATGTTGCTCGATTAAACCGATTATTATTTTTTATCCTTTGAAGCCTACCCACTGCAAAAAATTCTTAACAGGTCAGGTTAGGTCATAAGCGGGTTAGGTTCTCATTTAGTTAAATTCATTGTGACAATTGTACAAACACGTCTTTTTAAAAGAATGTAAATCGCTTAGATCGCCTTTAATAGCCTTTAATTCAACTCCAGACAGTTCCATCAGAAGTGTCAGGAATGTAGTTCGCAGTGTTCTTAAATGATGGCCCGTAATACACTAAGAAACAGACCTTCTTTTTCCCCTCTTTCAAGTTGCAAGTTCGCAAAATCGCCCTAGCGAATGGATATTTCTTTATTTTACCACGTACCGTAGTAAATATCCAGTCGGGAGAGAAAAAATGAATTGCCGGATAGCTCAAACTGACAGTCGACATGTGTCTAGTTTTCTACTTTCCTGATTTTCAGTTAAATAAAGGAGGATCACATAGGTGGTTCTGGCAAATTCATAAAACATAGTTTTTGGATGTATCCTTATCCCTTATGGCAGTCTGGCTGACCAAGTAGAACAGTAAGAACTCAGTAAATATTTTGATACTGAGCAGCCACTTAATCATGAGAATAGTTATGATTTTTGCATGGAAGACACTTCAGTGATCCACGACCCTGTGCGATCCTATATACACACCACAACAAGTGTTTCCATGCAAGTTCTTATCATAATGAGTGCATATATGCAGGGAATTTGAAAGCGGATATAACCTCGCTTTCTATTTGTCAAATAATCTACATTTCGCGTAAATTAGACCTCCGCTAGGTGGCTAAAAAGTACCTAATTAAACTCACAATTACAGGGCAATACGACTCTATGACTTACAAGAATCTGCTAAGACCAGCAACATATCGTGTTCAAAAGGATTGACACAAGAGTTGCCTGCTGCCATAAACTCAGTTAGAAGCCAAATCGGAATGGCATAAATGCCTTAACGGATATGCAAAATTCAGAAGATTTTTTAAATCAATAAAGAAAAATTGGCTTTTAAGCCTAATGCTGTAAACACAATAAACGCAACGCAGCAAGCACAATAATTTTGCAATTGCAGCTTAAAGTAAACTGCATGCATAAGCAAATAAAACAAATAAAAAATAACAGTTCAGTTTAATTATTTATCAGTGGTGATACTAAAATGTATTTACGCCTTATATTTCATACGTCACATTTCTTAAAACCTCTTGTTCATGCATGTTATTGTTTTGACAGCATTAATCCTCGCATTGCCAGCACAAATGCTCTTGCTGTGAGTAGTAATTCGCTCATTGCTGTGAACAAAAATAGAAATTAGCGTAAAAGCAAAGCAGCAGAAATCTACTTGTTGTAGCGTCGCTTTTAAAGTAATCACGCTCATATACACCCATGTATTATATATCTGAGATATTGCTGCGTTTATTGCGTTGCGTTTATTGTGTTTATTGCACAAGATTTTATAAATAGTCAGTCACTATTTCAGTGGACAGCAAAATTCTTAGTACTCCAATATATTTTGACAAAAAAGTTCCCACAGGCTTAATACACAAACACAAAGTCCCGATATGACTTCAAGAGAGTATTTAGGAAATCATTTGAAAGAACGGTTACGTAATTCCTAAACCTTAAACAAAATTCAACCGAAAAACTTCCACATGGTGGTGCTCGACCTTAAGAAATATTCTACTAAATACAAGGGATAAAATTTTCATATATTAGGCCTTTGAATTTTAAATTTACTCAGGGTTATCCTTGGGGGTACCTATGGAGTCATCTGAAACTTTTCCTTATTTTTTCTCTTGTTTTATGAAAAACATTAAAAAATTGTTTGTTTTATAATAAAATAAAAATAAATGAATAAAATAAATATAAAAACTTTTAAAACCTTGAAAAATCTAACCAGTCGAGTTTCGTTTCGTTGTATCCGTTGTAGACACACACAATTAAGGTATGTGTTTACCGACAACCTTTTCCCAATAGATGTCCAGACCGCCTGTCTGTCACAGACCTTAATTGTGTGTGTCTACAACGGATACAACGAAACGAAACTCGACTGGTTAGATTTGTCAAGGTTTTAAAAGAATTTGATTTGATTTGATGAGAAGAAGCAAAATAAAGTTTACAAAAAATAATAAAAACTTTAATTTTTTATATAAACTTTTGGTTAAAATTCATGAAATTGCTAAAATATATTGCTGTACTAAGACTTTTGCTGTCCACTGTATATATAGTATATACAGTCACAACGCGTAATTAGAACTTATATTTTTATGGTTTGAAGTCAACATTCAGCCTTAGGAACGGTAACATGATAAGTGATGTGGAGTCAACTCAACAGGCGATTTGACTGATCAAAGCATATCAGCCAGTTTGAATTTTACAAAAAATGTGGTAAACTTTCTCAGAGTTATGGGGTTTTACCTCTTTTAGCCGAAATTTTATTCGTTAGAATCCATATTTAGTTTGGACAATCGGCTCTAAAAATTCGTTGTATTTTTAGTTGTGCTTTGATTATTTCAATGGAATTAAACTGCATGCCAGTAATTTGAAGTTCTGATTGAATAAAATAAAAAATAAAATAAAAAGAAAAGAGAAATATGAAATACCTTACAGTTATTTTGCTGTTTTAAACAAATACAAATACCAGCATAAAGTATTTTCTGTTTTTTTATAAAATTATCAAGATATACATACTCTGTGGTTAAATTCTAAAATAAAAATGTTTGCATTTTTTTCTGTTATTTTTGTTGTTGGTTCTTCTGTTGATTTATTTTATTTAGCCATCGGCAACATGAATTATTTTTAGCTTGTGTAGTATTTAAGATACTCTCTCTCAAATAAATTTTTTTTTTATTTTTTTCATCAGACACTTTAGCACGTTTCACAAGAACACCAGATACAGTTTTCGTTTTCGCTCATGTTTTGTATAAAATTGTAAGTACTTAGGAATGGCAGGCATTTTAGGTTTATTATTGGAATTGTTTTCAAGCTCCATACGAATTATTTCAGGCATAAATTTCGTTTCTAAAGAAATTGTAGCTGAAACGAAAGTAATTTCAGAGGAACACTTTAAGGCCTTTATCGTGGACGTTGTGGTTTATGAGGTAGTATTTTTTTTAATTTGCTAGACGTCATTTTGAGTTCATAGGTAACATGAGCTATATATCGGGTGGGCCATCTATCGATTTAAAATTGAACCATCGGTTATTTCGAATCTGGCAATATTTATATCATTCTTTTCTGTCCACGGAACGTGGATTTACGATTGAGCAACGATGGAATTTATTGGAAATTTATTTCCAAAACAAAGACAAAGGCAGAAGTTGCACGAAAACGTCGTACTAAATTTGATCGCAGAGAAAGACCAACAATGCCCGGTAAACGTAAATTTATAGCTAAAGTCCGTGAAACTGGTTTCATTATTGATGCGTCAAGACGTGCATACGTACGAAAATATCGAAGCTGTGGCTCGTCATCGTTCTCAACAATTGAACACTTCACGTACCAGATCTCAGTATGACGCCTTATAAAGTTTACTTGGTTCAAGAATACAAGCCGATTCAAAAGGATGAATCTCATTTTCATCTTGGAGGGTATGTTAATAAGCAAAATTTGCCGTATGTGGGACTCAGAAAATCCACACGTGGACTTATAGAAGCAAATGCAGCCATTAGGAGTGACTGTTTGGTGCGTTTTATTCAGCGGAGACTGCATTTGCCCATATTTCTTTGAAAATGAGGACGGCGCAACCATTACGGTCAATGGAGACACCTATCGGACCATGATGAACGATTTTTTTGTACCCGCTCTTCACGGTAATAATGTGAACGATGTTTGGTTTCAACGGGATGTTGTAACTTGTCACACATGTCATGCCACCATCGATTTTTTGCGTCATACGTTTGATGGCCGTTTAAGTAGCCGAAATGGTGATGTCAATTGGCCGCCAAGAAGTCACGATATGACACTGTTGGACTAATTTCTGTGGGCCGCCGTTACACAAAGGTGTTATGCCGACAAACCAGAGAAGGCCAACATTCGTGATGCCATTCCGTGATACGACCCCATACACCCGAAAAGTGCCCGAAAATTGGTCCTATTGAGTGAGGTAACGTGAGGCCTGCTGCGGCAGCCATATGAATGAAAAATATTCCATTTCTAACCGGAACAATTGCAATTCACAACAAAAGGATAAATTAAGCAAAATTTCAAACCGGTTTTGTTTTACAGCATTTTTAAGTTTAAACTTTTAAATGGCCCATACTTTATATAACTGATAGTTACTGTATTCGCAATTCGATTACAATTGAAATTTACCACACAATATTACACAATAGTAACGCATAAAACAAAATGAAACATGCAGTAAAAGTTGCATGTGCTGCACGATTGTGGATGTGTTCAAAATAAAGAAACTTACGAATCATATTTCGCATCAATTCATATGAAAAATTATGAAAAAAAAAACTACAAAATATTATGAAAAATTTTATTTTTCATAAAAAAATAAAAATAATGTACAATGGCCCCAACGTACATTTAATTGTATAAATACAGGAACGTGTTGGAGTATGAATTTACACTGATGGAAAAAATTCCAAAGAATTCAGATTCAAATTACACGGATGCCTTTTATGGTTTTGAACAATATTGGAATTACAAACGCAATAAAATCAAATAAAAAATATGCTATACGTGCAGTTTTCTGCCAAAACATTATTGAAATCATTGACGCATATGAGCTATAATGAAAGTGTTTGTATTCAACACTATATGAGGAGACATTTAAGCTTGAAATTAAAGAACATTCAGCAATGTGCCATTAAACATTTTAAAAATAATTTCAAAGTTTATTTGATTAAAATTCTTTATTCAACATTGATATGACGACGTTGTTGTCGCCGTAGTCGTGGGTAGTATGTTGGCTTATAAGACGTGAGGCCACGTTTGACAACTGTAATAAAACGAAATTTGAAAATAGTTCTTCGGCGACTTCCTCTCAGCAGATTTTGGGCGTAATTCATGTAGAGGTACTACGATTAGGACAAAATACTCTGTATGCCATATGGGGTACAGCTAACGAGATACTATGAAATGATTAAAAAAATCAGAGTAGATACAATATTGGGTATCTAATAAGATTTCTCAGAGGTGTAGTTTGCTATCAAGAAGGATGTGAGACGCTCGTATAAAATAAATGTGAAGCTATTTCAATAGCTATGAAGAACATTGCAGGGCTATTGCTGTATTACACTATAAACAAGCTGGTGAAACACATATTTTGCTCGCATATTGTAAAATTTTGATCAAGTAACTACGACTTTAAATTCATTATTTTTTTTCCTTCAAACACTTATCAGTTGTAATTTGATTATTTGCTGTCGATAAAATATTTTCACGAATTTTATTTTCAGTGTATTCGTTTACTTTAATTTCTTTGTTTTGAAAAAGTTATACGGTTCTCCCTCTATCTGTATTTTTCCACTTGATGGGTATTATTTTCTAGATTTCAGTTTTAATTTGTTTGCATGTATGAGTAGAATTCAGCCAAATAATGTCTGTTCACATTAATGTGAGTACATACTGTGTACCATAAACGGAGGCTGTTTGACAAATAAAAGAAACAACGTAAATTGATACTCGTGTAAAATATTATTGTCAGGATTTCTTTTTTTTTTTCAATCGAGGTCATGTCAAGAAGTTTTAAGTTCCGTATTTTTATTAATTAATTAATTTTGCAAAATTTGTAGAATTTTATGCGTGAATAATCTCAAATAAATATCATTTTAATTCGTGCATATTGGCGTTGAATTTGATAAATTAATTTCAATTGTCCTGACAGATTATCTTTCAAACAAAATCAATTTTTCTTTACGTATTCAAGATAGTTGAGAAAATTGATTTTTTCTTTGTTAACAACAGCAGCAGCACAGAACTTTCCATAAAAGACTTCGTTTACAGTCTAATTACTAATTATTGTTTAACTAAAGAGTGTCGAAGAATTCTCATTTTTAAGTGCCTAAGCTTCGAATAATGATAGAGAAGATGTTTTGCAGCCTCCTTTTCTTGGACATTTTTACAGCTTCTGCAGAAGTCTTTGTAAGGTATTTCCAATTTTGTTAACAGAGGACAATATTATATATCCACGTCGGGCCAAATCTGTCTGGTCTTTACGAATTCATCGTCCCATCTTTATTTTGGAAATGAATGCAGTTAGTCTAAGAATATGTGTTTGCCTGTAGATGAATGCTAATCCTATTTGTATATTCAACTGAATTTACCATATTGCTAGCTTACTCTACTTTCAGTGCCCTTTGTTGTTGATACCTTTATTGTTTCCAGGTCCAGGAGACCATATGAAGGCAAATGTCTACTGTCTTGTTATCTCCTTTACAGACGCGCAGCATTCTTGAACAATCTTAGATGTGTTAGATAATTCTCTAAGGGTCTAAAGGCCGTTTTACTGTCGGTAAATATGGGTATTTCACTATACGATCTACTCTGATACCATATTTGCATTTCAGCCTGAATAGTGTTGCAGTAATCGACTAGTGCAGAGGACAATGTAAGATTCCACATCCGACTTTAACGTTCCCTGGGAGGTGTACCTTAAACCATTATTATAAATTGATATATTCGAATCTTGGCTGTAAAACCAGAAGTGGAAGTAGGCAATAGGTACCATATACAGATTAACAATACTCAAGATTTTGGCATGACTATAGCTTCTGTACTTTAATGGTCTTGTTGCTCATGGCCGTGTTCGCTTGTATTTGTTTCATTATACTCACTAAATAATCTTTGTGATCTATAACGGATATCAAAAATTGAACAGGTTTTGGCAGTTTTTGATTTCTTACTTAAAAAATCCAGAAAATACTTCACTGTTTACCGTTTTTCTTGCATAAATTCAAAGCCCATGCCAGTTTTCTACATAAGTGAACAGTAGTTAAGGCTTTGATTCTGTACAGCACACCGATTTCGTCGATTCAATTTAGATCATTTTGACCGGCAAGCAAATTCTGTTCGAGTAGAATAGGATATAAACATTACGCAAAAAACCTTTTGTAATCAATACAAAAAAGCCTGACACAAACCGCAATTTCATGAATTGACTTCACAGACGTTAATGCAAGAAAAGCATATTGTCCATAACTCCATGGCTGACCTCTGGAAAGTTTTTTTAATTTTTTTAATACGTATCATTGAATTGCAGAAATTCTTCAAAAACGGTAGCCAATTTGGAATTTAATGACGGAAAGGTTTTGCTGTGTAATTGATAGGATAAGTAGCGAATCACATACTGTGAACTCCTCTTTAATAGTCAAGCTTTTAATTTCTGAAGCACCTTTGACAATAAAAGACCCAAAAGCACAACGTAAAGCCAAACACAAACTTGTTTGAAATTTTTGGAGCTTGTTTGGGGGAATTTAATCCATTCGCCTCTATGAGATTACAATTCATCAATTACATACATACATACATAATAATCCAACACACTACCTACTACGCTTACAATTCATTCCTGACAACATTGATGCAATGGTTAGTGGTTGTCAAACAGCACTGTGCATATATGGGATCACTTTAAATAGGAAATTATTTATTTTTTTTATTGCAATACCTTACAAGACAACCCTCCCATATATGTATCAAGACTATATACTGTATATCTCCAGTTTAGCACTCTGGCATACGCAGAGTCTTAATTGCAATTGAGAATAAAGTGTTGCAGTGTTGGTTGTTGCCTTAAGGAATTGTGTTTATGCGTGTGGCGTAGGAGAATTTACTTGTGAATTTGTTTGAAACACCAAAATACAAAATTTCTGATATCAACAGACACATACATACATACACACGCACATACGCATATAAATTTATGTTCCATATAACTTTTATTGTGCAGTAAGTTCTTTTGTTTCTATTTTTATGCATATGTACTCAACAATATTTATTACAAGTTAAACTTCAGATGAATAAAAATCAACAGCAATCGTTTTAAATAAAATAAATTTAAATAAAATAAATTATTTATTATTAAATTATATATTCATATAAGTTTATATAATCTATCGTTTTTAAGAGAAATCATCGTAATCTAGTGGGTAGTCTGTTGGCTTATTAGACGGGAGGCCACGGTTCGAGGTCAGACATTTCCAACAAAACGAAATATCAAAAAAAAACATTTCTTCGCCGACTTTCCCTCAACAGATTTCTGGTAAAAACTCTGAGAGTAAATAAAACTACCATGAAAGGTTTATCAAGAAAAAATCTGTTGTTCGGCGTCGACTTTAAACTATAGGTCCAGCCACTTTTGAATAAACAAGATCGTAATCGTGCCTGAAGTGTTGTAATAACCACTTAAGTAAGTAAGTTTCCAAGAGAGTTTAATATTGCTGTACAAAAGAGGACAGATGACGTCACACTTTTTTACTTTGGAACTTTCCAATCGCTATTATCTTTCAATCATATTATATGATCACCAATAAGTTTTTTATTCAGATTAATCAGAAATTTTTATTGACATAAGAGAGCCTTATTTTTAATGTGTTTTTCCTATGCTGAGAATAGTTGTCATAAATGCAGGTCCGTATCAAAAAACATCTTTTCAGCCAAAATACTCATTTTATTTCCTTCATTCATGTCAATTAACTTCAATTAAATGTTACATGTTTTAAGAAAATATTTATTGCGATATATTTTTCTGTAATACAGATACATACATAATTGGTCATCGCAACCCTTCAGTCAGGATTATTGACCTAGTTTCTCACACCACTTATGTTGGTGTGTTAATTTTATACACAAGTGGCGGGACCTACAGTTTAAAGTCGACTCCGAACGACAGATTTTTGAGAAACTTTTCATGGCAATTTTTATTTATTCTCAGAGTTTTTGCCAGAAATCTGCTGAGAGGAAATCGCCGAAGAAATACTTTTTGTATTTTTTTGATGTCTGGCCTGGGGCTCGAACCCTGGCTTTATGTCTAATAAGCCAACACACTACCTACTAGACTACGGCGATGACACAAATGTAATACAGATGTTATAGTTTAAAGTTTGAAATCTGTAACACGAAAGAAAAATTTAAAAATATGTTTTGAAAAAAATTTTTTTTTATTGTGTTCTAAACATTTGTATTAAAAACCAGAAACATGAAATTGCTCCTCCATTAACTTGAGCAATTTGTTAGAGGAAAAATATTGTGTGTTTTCAAAAATTTTTGTTCTTACACACATAAAAATAGAAAAAAAAAAAAACCTTCCATTGCATGTTTCATATCATTGGCTTTTAAATCACTGCATTTGGTGCCCAATTCGGTCATCAAATATACTCGTACACTGTCAAAATGGTACTCATACTTTCTTTTGTAGTAAGACGAGAATGTATACAAAGCTCAGTAATTTTTTTCATTTCAGTAAACATATAAATTTCAACTAATTGGACATCAATTAACCAACAATGGAAACAGCACGTTTGAAAAAAAAAATTGATTCTGTATCGGAAAATGCCAAAAAAAAAAGATTTTTCTTATCAATTCTTCGTAGTTGCCAGCCTCGAATGAAATGAAACGAAATGAAAATTTATTTTTCTACTAAAAACTTGATGGGTACGTCGATAAACAAAATTGCAGAATTTGTTATAAAAAGTAATCATAGGTATTTCAAGAGCTGTAAGCCGGTGCATCATTGTTAATCCTAGGATTACCAGCGAACTTCATACCACTAATTTCAGCGGTCCAGACCATAACGTGACTTTTGGTAAGATTTTGGCTGTTGGCGCTGCTCACATAGAATCGTTTGCAATTTGTTTGAGAGTTCTGTATACACATATATACATACATACATATGTATACACATAATTGGTCATTACAACCGTTCAGTCAGGATTACTGTCAAGCTTCTCACACCTACAAGAAGAAGGCGGATCCTATAGTCTAAAGTCAACTCCGAAACTTGAGAAACTGTTTTAATGGCAATTTTTATTTACTCTCAGAGTTTTTGACAGAAATCTGCTGAGAGACAGATGCCGAAGAAATATTTCTTCATATTTTCTTTTGTTGGAGATGTCTGACCTGGGGTTGGAAATGCGCAGTCACGTCAAATAAGCCAACAAACTACCAAAAAGACTACGGCGACTTCAGTATACGGTATACGACGAGTGCTGTATACGTTAGCAATATGTGGAACACCATCATTACCGTAAAGAGTAATTCTATTTTAACAATACATCCAACTTGTTGTAAAACAGCATCCGTTGTCCTCGATTTGTCTTGACAAATTCCTTCTTTGCGGTAGGTAGGTAGGTTGAAGTGGTAGTTTTGATACCAAAAGCTCACTTGAGCATACTTAGCGATCAGTTGTGACGCCACAGGTAAACGCAGAAGTTGGTCAGTCATGTAATGGTAATAATCATGGTAATAATCCAAAAATTGTATGATCTAAATGGCTCCTTGTTTGGTTCCTTTTTATTTCATTGCTACTGAACTAAGCATAATTTTTTCTTACTTACCTACTTACTTATTTAATTACAACTCTTCAGTCGGAATTACGACCTAGCTTCTCATACCACTTATGTTATGTGTGTTAATTTTACCCATAGGTGGCAGGACCTACAGTTTGAAGTCGACTTCGAACGACACATTTTTGTGAGAAACTTTTCATGGCACTTTTCTTACTGCCCCTAAATTCCAATATAAGCCTTTGCTAATTCAATTTTCTTTCAGTGTCTTAACATCCAAAAACTAATGGAACGTGAGTGTGTGTTATTTGGCAATAAAATGAAATGGTCAGTTTTTAATGTTTTTTTTTTGTTTTTTGTTTTGTTTTCATTTCAGCGATATGTTTCGCTCCGTTTTTATGTTCATTTTTTGATTGATTACTATGGAGCATGCTATGCCAATGTGTTGGCTCGTAATGTCTTAATTTTTTTAAAATGTTTAAAAACAAAAACATTTTTTAAACGCTGCCATCATTTAAATGTTCGGGTGTAATGCGAATGTAATGAACTTAAAAATTATACTCGTTTGGAAACCAACATATACACCTATTCACACTCACGCAATATAAATATTTCTTTAAAAGAAAATTCCAAAATAAATTATGTTTGAACAAAACAAAACCAAATGAAAAAAGAGAAAAAATTTTTTTTCTTTTTATGATTTTCCAATTTTAAATGGAAATTTCCTGTAATAGAATTCTAAGAAATCAATTACAAACGCAATTCAATTTAATCAATGTTTATTTATCATTATTTTGGCAGTGCTTTGGTAGCTTATTTGACCACGTACAAGTTTAAATAAATTATAAGGGAGCATATAGATAGAGAACTGCGGGTCCGCGAGGTTAGTAGAAATGGAAAGAAATTTGTTGAAATATTTATTGTATTTAAATAACATGACAAATAATTCTAAGAAGGTATTCGGCTGGACTTCTACAGTTTTAGTTGAGACCCTCCAATAGCCCGTTTTGTAGAATCACATACATACATATGTGTACAGATGTTTCTTCGGAATTCAAAGACCTACCTTGTAGTTAGTATGCATTGGCGTTCTGGCGAGAATATTATATCTCCCGCTTTTGTAAATGGAAAGGATCCTGAATAGGCATGATATAAGCTATATTAGATAGCCAGACACGCACGCTTATTTCATATCCAAGCTCAGGCATTTCGAACGAAATACGAAAAAATATTTCTTCGGCGAATTCTTCTCAGCAGTCTTCTGGCAAAAACTCTGAATGCATGCGGTGAAGACATTGAAACGATAGGGCACTTTTTGTGTCATTGCCCAGCTTTCTTAAGATCGAGAATGCAATATTTTTCCTATAGAAGGTAAGGTGGTATTCCTAATGGCGATCCTAAACAAGCCTATATGTTGGTTTACGTGTGTGCCAAGTGGCATGAGATCCTTGGTTGGTGTGCTCTCTTTTAACCTACCTACATAATATATAATTTGTCATTACAACCTTTCAGCCAGGATTACCGACATAGCTTCTCACACCACTTATGTTGTGTGTTAATTAAATACATATGTGTCACGACCTACAGTTAAAAGTCGACTCCGAACGACAGACCTCTTCTTTTTTTGAGAAACTTTTCATGTCAATTTGATTCTCAGAGATTTTGCTAATATCTGCTGAGAGGCAGTTGCCGAAGAAATAATTTTTTATATTTCGTTTTTTTGGAGATATCTGACCTAGGATTTGAACCCTGGTCTCATGTCTAATAAGCCAACACACTACCTACTAGACTACGGCGACTATAAACTGAACAGATTAGCTTGCGTCAATGTACGTCAATATGTACGTTTGTCTTCAAAATCGATTTTTTTAGATAAATATATAATCTCGATTAGCTGTATGATGACGTACATAATGACAAAACTCACCAAAACTATTTATTAAGAATTGTTTTAAATATGTGCGAAGCTTGCACCGATGTCTCATGTCTAATAACTTACCACACTACCTACTAGACTAGGGCGACTTCAAATATATACATATATTTATCGCCAGCACCTAATTGGTTACTTCAAAGTGACCTGCTTTGTCTCCTTAAATGTCTTTCAGTACAAAGCAGAGATACATATATTGCAACTAAACAATGAACTGGTATTTCTGGTATAAAAATTAATCATAATTGTAATACAGGCACCAACTCTAATAGTTTGGTTTTAGGTTTTCAATAATTTAGGAGCGTTAACCTTGTATAAGTCTACTAATAGTAAAAAGCAGCATTAAAGTTGACTAATATCTAATAAATTTCTTCTAGAATTTTTTAAAATTATTTTTCGCAAGAAAGTTGTTGCTTAGCAAGCGTAGTTATTATTTAAATACATATTACAGTCGTTACATTTTCATAACAATAAAAAATAATATTGCTTTTAATTGTTTTGTAGTTCGTCTAGAAATATTCTTACTATTTTCCTAATTTAATAGCTTTTCGTTTAAATTTTCTTTTCCATTTTCAGTTGTTGGTTTTAATTTCAATTATTTTTACTTTTTCTTTTTACTGTCTCAGGTCGTTAAAACCGAACACGTGCATTGGCACCAGCTTAATAGATTTTCTGTTTTTCCTTTTTCTTTTTCATCTTTATATTACTCCAGCAATAATTATTATTTCTCTCTTTTGTCCCTTAATATTGTTTCTTTATTGCTTTGCATATTGTTTTAGTACTTCATAACTTTTATTGCCATGAATAAAACGCAAATGGTGCAAAAGGAAAAAGTTTGGCTTATTAAAAGAAATACCAGAGGATACATATTCATTATTTTGATTTTTATTTGTATTTTTATTTTTTTCATTATGTAATCAATTGTTTTGGAAATAAATTTCATTACAAAAACCCACTTCTTTTCAAATCACACTTCTATTAAGGTAGGACTCTCCACTTTAGTAAGAATTTCTATACCATGACCTCGAAATTTTCATCACATGCCTCCGCACATTTAAAGCATTGTTCCAATTTATCTCCTCGCACTTACATATTTCATTGTTCGTAGAGGTTTTTGATGAACAAAAGTTTTTAGCAAATCAAGGCCATAGTTTTTCCAATAGAACAGATGATAAAAAATGAAAATCTTCCAAACGGAAAAAGTTATTTGATTCACATGTGATTCGAATTTCCCTTTTGTATGATTTTCTCGGAATTTTCATTGTTTAATTGAAACAAAAGATTATTTACACCCCCTTGTACCTATGTATGTTTGCAACAGTTGGAAACACGCGAGTTACTATTTTTATTATCTTCTTTAGGGAAAACATCAAACAACTGTGCAGTGTGTAATAAAAGAAATGAAAACGAACAAAGAAAAAATACTTGGCATTGTAAAGCAACAAATTATTCGCGAGAAATAATTTTAAAAAAATTTACAAAAAATTTCTTGGATTATATCACACCACTGGAGGATAATTTTGACTATAAATAGACTCACACAAGGATAACGCTCCTAAATTGTTAAAATCATTGCTTGGTGCCCGTATTACAATTATGATTAATTTTTTATACCTGAAATACCTCTATATGTCTTGGTTGCAATATATGTATACACATCTGGTTTGTACTGAAAGACATTTGAGGAGACAAAGGAGGTGACTTTCAAGTAGAAAAGTAAGTGCTGTCAATAAGGATATGTATATATTTGAAGTCGTCATAGTCTAGTAAGTAGTGTGTTAGCTTATTGACATGAGGCTTCGGTGCAAACACCGCACATACACACATGCATACATAATTGGTCATTACAACCTTTCAGCCAGGATTACGACCTAGCTTCTCACAACACTTATGTTGTGTGTGTTCTATATTTTTATACATAAGTGGCGAGACCTACAGTTTAAAGTCGATTCCGAACGACAGATTTTTGAGAAACTGTTTTCATGGCAATTTTATTTACTCCCAGAGTTTTTGCCGCAAACCTCCTGACACGAAGTCGCGAAGAAATATTTTTTCACATTTCGTTCTGTTGGAGGTGTCTGACCTGGGGTTTGAAACGAGGCCTCATCTTTAATAAGTAAACACACAACCTACTAAACTACGACACATTAGCATTAGTCAATGTGCGTCAATCTGCGTCAATGTTCGTTTATCTTCAAAATCGATTTTTGTTGTCTTATATAAGCTTGTCTAATACATACATACATTAGTGGTCATTACAACTCTTCAGTCAGAATTACGACTTAGATTTTCACGCGACTTATGCTGTGTGTGCTTAATTATACATAAGTGGCGGGATCTACAGTTTAAATTCGATTCTGAACGACAGACTTTTGGGAAACTTTTTCATGGTAATTTTATTTACTCCCAGAGTTTTTGCCAGAAATCTGCTGATAGGAAGTCGTCGAATAAATATTTTTTTACATTTCGTTCTGTTGGAGGTGTCTGACCTAACTACAACTACTATAAGCTCAACACATTAGCGTGAGTCAATATGCGTCAATGTACGTTTATCTTTATAATCGATATTTGATGTCTTATATGTATATGCTTGTCTAATACGATATTCAATTAAATTTATTTGCAATTAAATTATTCTATTTATTATTCGAAATTTTTCAATTACAAACCTACAAAAATTTGCATTTTTCTGTGAAGGGATTAAAGACTTCTGTGTTGTTTCTTTTGCCACTTCTTTGAAAACTCATTGCACCTTAACACTCGAATGAGTAAAAATTCTTTCGAAATTAAAACCAAAATATGGAAACATCTCAGTCTTACATTATGAAGTGTGAGTGTGTATACGAGAAAATGGAAAGAAACTGCATATTATTGCATATTGTTGTTGTATTATTTTTACCCTCATATACAAGGCCAACACTTTTGTGCTCTCTTACACATATAATCACTTACACATACTTTTTTTGCACGCACGTTCATATGCATGAACAAAAGGAGCAGAGAAAAAAAGAAAAAATAACGACAACAGCAAATGGGGTGACAAGTGCAACAACTACGATTTAATTTTTTTGTTTCGTGTTTATTTTTGTTGAATTGCTAAATGCAGCACTAGTGTTGGTAGTTACGTAAATAGCTGTGTTAGTGTTAGCTTAGTTAGCATGTAGTCGTGCAAGCAGTGTTAGTAACCTTAACATACATTTTTGATTGTGTAAGCACAAGTGCATGTAGAAGCATATGAATAACTGCATATCTACGTATGTATGAGATTACAAATAAACATATACTGTGTAGATTTCAACACTTGTATTCGTATTTGTTTGCCTTAAAACTACAGTAATAACAACAACAAGAACACTTTTTCTTACTCACAGGAAAAATTCTTAATTGGTTTGTGTATTTGCTAAAGAATCTGCATGAAATGAAATATGAATGTGTCGTTATTAACAAACGAATAAACTGAGCAATACATTGCAGGAAAGGAAATTTACTAGTCTGTCAATTTTTATGCCTTGTCGGTCCTTAATAGGTTAACTCGAATATACAATTGAACTGTCTGGGGAAGCTGGATCAGATAGGAATGGGAAATACGGAGAAACGTATGCGTCCTTGATGATATAAAAATACAAGGAATGAAGCTTTCATGCTGCGCATAGATGGGAACAGTCCTACAGAGTGGGAAGAGATGTTTGAAATGGTATACTCAGCAAAAGGGAAAATAATGGAAGACAAACCAAATGGGTTCAAGCCAATCTAAACTATTTCTGAGAAATTGCAATAAGAGGAGAATTGGGATTGTACAGCAGACTATGCATGAATAACCTGAGGGCAGCACAATAGATCATACAGACAAGGTACTATCACAATTCTGCAAGACAACAATATTAATGGGCCTTTTGAAAGACCTTACATCTGCGAGTTTCCACTCTATGCTAGTGACAGGATAGACTTCTGTAGGAAGGGAGTTCTACATACGAATAGTCCGGCTAAAAAACGAGTTTTGTTTGTAATGCAGTGTGCGATCCACTTGCCAATCGACCAGAAACGGATGTGCTCGGCGAAAAAGGTGAGTGTTGCGTAAGAATACACAATTCTCGGGAACAAGTCTCCTTATATCGCTCCAGCGTTGTATTAGCGATAGAACAGTAAAACACAAGCCTCATAGAGACGATGCTTCAATGAATCAATAGAGTTGGATACCTTACCGTCATTAATGAGCACTTTCATCCTCTCCTGTACGCTATCGAGAAGCCTCAAAATAGACTTCGAGGCACCGGCTTATACAAAGAAATTGTATTCTATTCTCGTTCAGGTACATATGTAAGTGGTGTAAATAGTAAGAATATCAGATAGAGTTAAGTATTTCTTGCACTGTCTTAAGATACCGTGGATGCTTCTTTCGACACTTGAAAAATATGGTGGTTCCAGCGAACATCACATCGAAAAAAAATAAAGGATAAGTGATGATATTCTTAAAGTCTGTTCTCTTGTGAAGAGATTGAGTCATCATTTGATCAAATCGGACAAATATTACCGTAGTTATTATCTAAAGAGTCTAACAGTCGAGTGATATTTTTTATATATGTCATCTCATCAAATGAACTTTTAGTTCAAACATTTTCGGAATTTTTGATGGATCTTGATTGCTTATCACAAAATGAGTCGATTTTACGTTTGCACGACTTCCAGAAGTCGGCTTATATTTGTGTTTTTTGCAAATATTATTATTTCTCTTTGTGCAAACATTAGCCAACTTCTGGTGGTTGCTCAAACGTGAAATTGACACATTTTCCGATACACAATCAAGATCCATCAAAAATTCTGAAAAAAAATTAAATACACCCGGCTAATGACATAGTATTAGCCGGGTGTATTTAATTTTTTTCATTTTGTCGCATAGTGTTATGTATGTATGTATGTGAATGATAAATATTGCTGTCATCTGCATAATAGTAGATAGGATTAGAAGTTAAAATGTAGTTTCGAATAGAGGAATTTAGTTCCGGTAGTTATATAGGCTATGTATACATATGTTTATATGTGATGATATACTAATGATGATAGTTATAAATGGCATCAGGTTGTCATTTCGAAAGCGCTGCAAGATCAAACGTATTGACTAAAGGCCTCTACTTGTAAAATTAGATATAAAGATTTCATGTGATCATAATCTTAATCGCAACTCATCAATAGTAAGCCAACGCCTTATTTGAAATTTGAAACAAATTGACATTGAAGTACATAATCAGGTGACCGTATCTCTACAATAAATACAATAATGCAAAAACAACAGGCATTATCGAAACAAAATACACAAAAAACAATAATTTTTTTGACGACGACGATACTTTAAGGCCACCTTATATATGAATTCGCCTTGTACATAACAAAACATATTTTGTTGTTGTTTTTATATTTTCTGGAAAATAATTAAAATTTCTTTTGTATTCATTTTTATTTTTTATTTTTTATTTTTTTATAAACACTTCCAAAGTGTTTACTTTTTAATCAAATTTATGTTGTTCCTCTATTGCCTGTCACTTTTGAACTTTTCACGTAAATAATTAAATAAATAAATGGAATAATTTAATTAAATCAACCAACCAGAAAGAGAACAAAAAAAACGAGAAATAAACCAAAAAAATACGAAACATCACCGTAGAGAAGAAGTTAAAATGAACAAATTTTGTCATGTTTAATCTCAATTGATTCAAACGAATACACGCCGAAATTGAATTTGAAACTTTAAAATGAATTTTAGATTTGACTCCTCCAATTTTGACTAATAATACCCGGGTATAAAGTTAACATAAGCAATAACAACAACAACAACACAGACAACCATAAAAGTATAACAAAAAAAAAATTTGTTGAACTTTTTGCGAATGGAAAAATATTCTGCTGATGAACACACTCACATGAATAGACTGAAAAAGTTATTTGTTTACTGTTGTCGTTGTCGTTGTTGCCATCAAAGTATTCGTTATACCAAGTTTCTCCTGCAAAATGAATTTTAGATTTGTAGTAGCCATTATTATTGTTGTTGTTGTTTAACAAATTTAACGGAAAACGAATTAGAAATTAAATTTTTTGACAACGGCGTGAATAATGAATGACTTTTAAGGCACAGACAAATTTTCTTTTTCAATAGTTTTTAAATGGTTTGTGAAGATTTCGAAACTAAAAACAAAAAGTTCACAAATAAATGCCCGAATTTTAAGGGAACAGAAATTAGTTTTCTTTGTAGTCTCTTTTATAAATCATAAATAAGTATTGCAAAATTTTAGATATTTTATTAGAAAGTTAGAATCCCCTGACAAATTTATTTCTAAGTCAACCAACAAACAAACAGTGACAGTAATAAGGCACAAAAGTAGTGAACCAGCCAAACATCACTGATGTTGACTCTCAAAGGCTTTACATTTAATTGAAATCAAAAGGCATAAAATATGAAATGAAATTAAAAACGACAAACACTTAAACAAATACCATGAATAAACGGCGTTGATTTTCAAGCAGATGGAAAAGAAGAATTTGTGAACTTTTACTAGAAGCATTGTATAGAAATTGAAGTGCTGCTGAAGGCCTCCCTGGTAGTCTAGTGGGTAGTGTGCTAGACTACAAACGTGAGGGTTAGAGACCCTCGGAAACTCAGGTCTGTTACTTTACACTGCTATGTATACCTTTTCCATGATCCGTTCACAATCCACAGAAAGCTTTAGCTCCTATCAGTGGCGTAGAAGCTCTTCTGCTTGCAAGCTCACCAGTCTTCTTCGAACTGGGTGCCCTGGTAGTCTAATGGGTAGGTTGTTGGTCTACAAATGTGAGGGTTAGAGACCCTCTGAGACTCTGGTCTGTTATACTGCTTTGATGCGTGTACCTTTTCCATCATCCCTTCACACTCCACAGAAAAGTTTGCCCCCTATGGAGTAGAAGCTCTTCTGCTTGCAAACTCACCAGTCTTCTTATTGCCGAAAATTTCTATGTAACCTAAAATACTTCCAACAAGTATTTTCGAACTATGTGCCCTGGTAGGCTAGTAGATAGTATGCTAGACTATAAGAGTGATGAACAGAGGCTTTCAATGTCTCTGGGTTGTTAAACTACACTGATGCGTATACCTTTCCAATCATTCGTTCATGATTCACAGAAAGATATAGCCCCTACCAGCGGCGTAGAAGCTCTTCGGCATGAAAGCTCACCAGTCTTCTTCGAACTACGTGCCCTGTATGCTAGACTATAAGCGTAAGGGTCAGAGGCTCTCAGAGTATGTGGGTTGTTACACTACACTGATGCATATATCTTTCCAGCCACACGTCCACATTCCACAGAAATGTTTAGACCCTATCAACGGCGTGGAATCTTTTCTGCTTGCAAGCTCAAAAATTCTCATGTAAACTGAGACCCAGCAAAGGTAATCTGGTCTTCTCCTTTCAACCTCACCAGTCTTCTTATTGTCGAAAATTTCTGCGTAACCTGAGACCCAGCATAGGGTGGTAATCTACTGATCTATTTAGTCTAGGCTCTGCAGACAGTTCCCCACTATTTTCGCTTCAGCGTTATAAGAAACAAGTGCTTGAATTGCAGCCTGTCATATCGTATTGCTAGGTCCTGTCTTTTACCTCCAATCCAAGTTCAATTGAGCTCATCTTTCGATGACATAGACTTCCGCTTGGGAAAATACCTAGGAGTCTCCCCATAGCCTTGGGAATATTGGCCTCAGTAAAGCCAATTTACCAGAACCAATATATGAATATTATCAAAAATGCGTACTTCTTTTCCCCTTGCTTTTTCTGTAGCATTTTTTCAATGCAAAGAACCACATAAAAATCATTTAAAGTGATTACAATTCATTTTTCCTTTGCTTCTTTAATATGACAACAACCCTCGTCATTTAATTTGAATTTAAATTTAAAAACATTCTAAACGATAACATTACTGTGGTGGTAATTGTGTTTGTGTGTTGTGTCTGTGTATGAGATTTTCCATTTTATTGTGAACAACAACGTTTTTTATGCGATTAAAATAATCATAAAATAAAAGAATATTCAAAATAAACACTTACAAATGCTGACGACTATTCACAGATACCATTGGCAACAAAAGTAAAGAAATTAAAATTAAAAAAAAAAAATTATAAACGAACAGACCAGTTACGTCATTGTAGCCAATACTGAATTTAATTGGAGATTCAGCGATTTGTACTTATGAGATTCTTGGTGAGGTTTCTTCGTATGTTTATTCGGCGTCATTCAAGGCGGGTAGGAATGAGTACATTATTCATTGATCTTTATATCCTCTAATACACTTGATTTTTTGATTATTTTTATTGAGAAAAATAAAGAACATTCCATTGTTCATATCGGAGTATTGGATATCATCGCAATCTTTTATTCGTTAGAAGATAATTTATACTGATTTCAGTAAGGCTTTTGATAGGGTTGATCATGAAATTTTGCTTCATAAACTGTCATTGATCGGTATTCCTGATACTATTCATCGTTGGCTGGGCTCCTATCTTTCCCTTAGGACTCAGAGGGTATTGTTTAGAAATGTATTATCTAAGACTGTGTATGTTACTTCTGGTGTTCCGGAGGGTAGCCATTTGGTTCCTTTACTGTTTTTATTGTTTCTTAATGATCTTCCTTGTGCTATTTCTGATTGTAATATTCTGATGTATGCTGACGACGTTAAATTATTTTATACTTTTGATGATGACCATGGTCAGGCTGTTCTTCAGCGAAATATTGATTCCTTTGTAACTTGGTGCGGAATTAATTTGATGCATCTTAACTTGAGAAAGTGTAAGTGCATGGTTTTCTCTCGCGGGGGCGTAGTTTTGTCCACTTATGTGATTAATTCTTGCCCTTTGGAAACTGTTACTTCATTTCTTGATTTGGGAGTATTATTGGATATTAAACTGTCTTTTATTGATCATATTAGTATGGTGATTGGCAAGGCTCGGGCTGTTCTTGGTTTTGTGAAAAGATGGGCTAAGGAATTCACTGATCCTTATATAACAAGACTGCTATACATTTCACTTGTTAGGCCTATTTTGGAGTACGCGTCTGTTATTTGGAATCCATACTATCGTTGTCATAGTGATTCAATAGAGTCTGTGCAGAAGCAGTTTTTATTATTCTGTTTACGTGGCTTAGGATGGGATTATGCCAATGGGCTTCCATCTTATGAGGCTAGATTAGATCTGATAAAACTTTCAACTTTGGAACGTAGAAGGGCTGTGTTAGGCGTTTGTTTTGTCTATAATCTGGTTAAAGGTGATATCAATTCCGAGTTTTTGCTTTGTAACCTAAATTTCAGTATTCCAGCAAGATTTTTAAGGCACTATCGTCCTTTTTCTTTAGATTTTTATAGAACAAACTAAGGTTGTAATTTTCCTTTTCGTAGATTATGTAATGATTTTAACATGTATTATGATTTTATTGATTTTAATTGTACTGTTTATAATATTAAACGTAGATTATATGCTGCCATTAATTTGTAAATTATTATAGAAAAATATATTCTCGTTCTTGTCTTAGGTAGTTATGGTTTATTGTTGCTTTATTCAGCTTGTGATTAAGTTCTGTAGCTGATTTATGTTGTCGTTGCCTTTACTTTTCCCTAACCCGCTATAGTCCGGACTGTAGTGTGTACGTGTCCCTACGTAAAGGGGACGAGCCCTCCGCGGTCGGGTGAGGGTGGGTTAGTGTGAGGCCGGGGACGTTCGACAAAAAAAAAAAAAAAAGAACCTATGGATGCCACCGTGTTTGGAACATAACATAGTTCAAATATCTTCCACTGCTCTTCTGCGTAGAAAACATCCGAAATGTTTAATTCTTAATGACTGTGACGTATAAATCATACTACATGGGACCGATGGCGTTCATTTTTACGGCTTCAACGCCCTCTGTGGTTTGTGGCGACTTAAAAATCCCACAAAGAAGAGTCTGACAGGGTCAATTCACACGATATCAGTGGTGGATTTACATCGTCTTAAATTCGAGAGTTTTGTTTGTTCACTTACTAATTCATCCACAAATGGGCCTCATCTCAGAAGATAATTAGGGTTACAGATAACACCCATTTTTAGAGAAAATATTTTATTATTTGCACGTGATGTGAAATGATATATCCTTTCAGAGTGAATTAACAAAACAGACTTAACACGTTGACTGCCAACTACGAGATAACTCGTAGATTGCGTTGGCACCCTAAAAGGGAACGCAATCTATGAGTTATATCGTAGTCAATTAACGTAAATTAAATCAAATGGTAATTTTTGGCCAGTTTTCTGAAAATTGCCGTGACAGTCAACGTGTTAATGAATGAGAACTTTTCGGACAGATTTAGCACGATGGCCGTTATCAACTGTCAAAATTTGGAAAATTCTTTATATGCTGACACACCACCTACGACCTATGTTAAACAAGCCGATTTCGATCTAGTTTCTCATACCATTTATGTTGTAAGTGTTAATTGTATAAATGAATGGCAAGACCTTCGGTTTAAACTTTTCATGGCAATTTTATTTACTTTCAGATATTTTGCCAGAAATCTGCTGAAGGGAAGTCACCGAAGAAATATTTTTCATATTTCGTTATTTTTTTGGAGATGTCTGACCTGGGGTTTGAACAATGGCCTCACTTCTAATAAGCCAACACACTACCTACTAGGCTACGGCGACATTTCATAAAAATAAATTTAAGAAAAGTAAATCAAGCAATACTTTTAACTGTAATGTACCATCACTTTTGTCATACACTATATTTTCAATTCCTCAGACACACCAGTAGCAGTTATACTTGTAATAATCAAAACTTGTAGTGGGTAGTTGCAGGTTCTCTCATGCTATTAACGTCGTTGTATTCAACGCTGCTTGTTGCTATTATGCCAACAATGGCATCATTTTGTAGTTGTTATTGTTGGATGTAAGTAGTACTCATTGTAACCATTTTACAATTTAATTATATGCTGAATGAATAAGAAATTAAAGTAGCTAATGTTCTAAAACAAAAACAAAAAAAATTAAAAAAAAGAAAAACAAATGACAACAACAAATGCAAACAAAACGCGCACCAGAATAGAAAAATAAACGCAACTAAAACAGCCGCCTATAGAAAATAGGGATTAGAGACAGAGACTGTGTAGATCCTTTGCCAAAGTATACATACATACACACACAAAACACAACAAAATACCAGCCAGTGAATATAGTGAGATTTGAACACAAAGAGAATGTCCTGGCTGGCGGTAGACAATCAGACACATACACATACACAAAACAAACATTGTTGCAGAGAATAAAAGATTTATTTAATTTAAAATTGTGTGTGTGTGCTTTTTTAACTATTTTTTTGCCAATGTATAGTCTCTTGTTAAAAGCTGCTGGTAGGGCTGTTGCTTACACGATGGTTACAGTGGGTTGAATTTGGGCGAAGGAGTATATGACATTGGAATAGCTTCACATCGATGTAGTGGCTGTTTTGAATTAACATTATAGCTTGGATTTGGCACAAAATTTAACAAATCCCCAAATAATTTCATTCATAATAAATTTGTGTTAAGTAGACCGTAGGGAAATCGATGCGACAGTTTTGCTCTTCTGGTTAAAAAGACATCTTATGTCTGAAATCATTTTTAAAATATCGATAATTGTCTGAAAGATCGGTTCATACATGAGCTGAATGCTAGCGTTTGAATTACGTTAAATCAAGTCAAATTTGAAGACGCCGTAGTCCAGAAGGTAGTGTGTTGGCTTATTAGACGTGGGGCCACGGTCAAACACCAGGTCAGACATCTCCAACAAAACGAAATGCGAAAAAAGGCTTCTACGGCGAATGCCTCTCAGCACTGTTCTGGCAAAATCTTAGAGAGTAAATAAAATTGCCATGAAAATCTTCTCAAAAATCTGTCGTTCGGAATCGATTTTAAGCTGTAGGTCTCGCCACTCATGTATAAAATTAACACACGCAAGATAAGTGGCTGACTGAAGGGTTGTAATGACCAATTATGTTTTCGATAAAATAAATATGTTAGTGCAACGATTTCATAGTTAAATTCAAACTTTTTTCCATCAACCCTTTTTACCAGGATTGGAAACAAAATACTCGTATAGTCACTCGCTGCTGTACGTAAATTTTTAGCAACCTTGCACGAAAGCCATTTTTATCGTTTTTCTCTCAAATAACTCGTAAGTCTATTATCGAATGCAATCATAAACAAATTAAACAATACGTCTAATAAAAATTTTGTTGGGAGTTCAAATGTCAGATACCTGTTGAGAAAAGGAATCTTGAGTTATATTTAAGAAGTAGGAAATGCAAAACATTACATATTGACTTTGTTGGCCTAGTAAACGAGAACTCGAGATCTCTAGATATTAACCTTCCAAACTATGACAGTTAATAACGACCATCTTGTTAAATTAGCGTTAATTTGTACAGTCTGTTTTGCCAAATCATCATGGACACTGAACGGAATATGGAGCAGTTGGCTACCTTAATTTTTTTTTTTTAAATTAATTTAAAAATAATCTTCAATTCCAGAAAAATTCGCACTTACACAACAAAATCGTCGAATTTACGACATCACCAATCCACATGAGATACAAGAGCGTCCTATGAATCCGTGAGAAGCCGCTGCTAGCTAGCCAATCCATCACTGTTAACGGCGAGCACCATACGTCGATGGCTATCAACTTTGGCTTGAATTAGATGGTCTGAACATCAATGTAGTCCTGTGGTCTGCCACACAGTTCATGCCGTATTGGATAATCTGCAAAATCGATGTGAGTGCGTAGATGGCATATGAACTGCCAACGAGATCATGCGATTTGACGACGTTACAGTTCTTCTTGTAGTGTTTTCTTAAAACCAACATTACCCATGCCATCGATCAAATTCAGCATTACTTATATGCTTGAGTCCTGGAAAATTTTATTCTTCGGATGTGCGTCACCTAATGGCGTCATATAATGGCGTCAATAGGTCTTTTAAACAAATAAAAAATTCCGAAATTTCGAATTCCAAACACACTAACATCTAACAAACCAACATATTACCTACTAGACCAAGGCGACTCCGATTTCATACGCACATATTTAAAAATATTTTTAATTAATATTTTTTTGTGATTCTTGTCATTATATACGTCATCATACAGTTAAATGAAATGATGTATTTATCTAAAAAAAATTAAATTTAAAGATCAACGCACATTGATGCATATTGACGCACATTGACGCATTTTGACACACTGACGCATGATTTTAAAAAATTGTCCTCAAATGCAAATTTAACATATTTTTCTTCTTTTGCAATCGCTCCTTCTTGCAACGTCGAGAGAGCTAAATCTGCTAGATAATACGCGAGTAGAAGAAATTTAACTCATTAGTTTTAATGGATGTACATGCATATATCCGAAGAACTGGTTTTTTAAAAGGAGCAAACAGTTCGTTTATCTCATAACCAAATAGCTTGCCATAAAAACATTTCTTGTCAATATTTAGGAATTTGATCTAGAAATCTGTAAAAAAAAATCACCCAACTTGTATTTATGTTCCATTGTCCTTTAAGCAGAACTTATATTTAAAGGCGAAAGGTTCTGACGAAATGCTTAAAATATCATTTCTTGGGCTACGTTTTTTACAGAGAGGTTGAGTTAGATTTGATAAGATCCTGGAAATCCTTGCTCACACTTGCATGTTTTGTTAATACATTTGCTGACTGATACTTGCACATGTGTCCTGAGGTTTTGTTTATTGTAATTGAATAGAATTTTTATTGCAAATTTTAATGAATTTTTCCATTCTTCTTTCGTAGCCATTCTTTAACAAAAAGCAAAGTAAAGGCAATTATTTTTTTGCTATCACATTTAGAGCTATCAGTATAGCAGTAAGCCGAAGTTTTGTTTCGTGCTTTCTTCCCACGGAACACTTTTCAGATATGTAATCATGCAAAATTACAACCACTTTGTTATGGTTTACAGGAGTATTTCATTTTTATTATTATCCCACTGTATAACGCGCGTTTTTAAATTACAATACACAACATCACACATCTTTTTTTTATTATTTAAACAAAAAATAGAATATGTATTCGCTTTTTCTCTTAAACTGTTCATGTGGCAAGTACAGCAGAATTCCCGTATTGAAGCATAAGAAACGCATATTCATACATTGGTTTTGTATGCAAATTAATTAGTTTTAGTGTTTGCATTAGAAAATGCGCTTAAAAATAAACTCAATGTGTTCCTACAAGTGTTGCAGTGTATGATAATATAATTATAACTCGGAGGGCATACCGTACCTACCGTATGTACTTATGTATGCGAATATATTGTTAAAGGCATGCATAATGCAACTTCGTCGTATAATGATTACAAAACAAAGGAATACAAATGATATGAAAATCTCATATAGAGTGGGGTGTACAGAGCAGAGCACAGTACAAACTGAAAGGCTTATGATGAATAAGTCCTGTTTCAAAATAAAAATTCACAAAAGAACCTGCATGAAAAAAACCACGAAGAAGAAGAATTAAAGAATTTAGTAGCAAACGAAGCATCGTGCCTTGGTGGCACGGTTTTAACCTTATAGAGGTGGCACATTGGTAATTATGCAAAAATAAAACATATACACTCACACATATGCACACAACTCGTACTGAACGAAACGTGGAAAATAACTGCAATTTTAATGAATAACAGTATGAGAGTATGAAATGTAAAAATCGTAACAAGGCCGACTGTGCCTCCTGGTTACTTTGTGAATGAATTATCATCATCAGCACCATCATTATTATTCATGCACAACCCATATCTAAACCTTCCCCTTTGAAACAAACCCTATACAGATAGGCAGTCTATCTTTATACTCTTTTGTTTTATATCCCCGTATATACTGCATTATGGTTAAACTGGAGTGTGTATTTGTTTTCATTTTATTTTTAATATTTTTTTTTAATACAATTTAAGCCTTATTTTTTATTTTTATTGCACCAACAAACAAATAAACAAGCAAACATATGTATAAATTTAGCTGCGTTGCATGCATTATGCAGATTAGTGCCATCATATTATGCTGACTGCATTTTTATTACACTTATCTGTTCGCGTAGTCTTGTTGGTGTGGGATTTTTGAGGGGCAAAAGTTAATTATAGAACAGCCATTCAGAAACACATTTTCTGCTGTTCAAACTTTAAATCACAACATTTTTCTCTTTAATTGATCTGTTGAAGTATGAAAACATGTTGTATTTTGAGACGTTAATAAGCATGTTGAATGGGAATTTCACAAGTACATACAGACTCAAGTTTCTCATTCTTATTGTCTCCGCCAGAGTGATAAATAAACAAAATCTGAATTATAAAGTAATTAAGAATTAATTCTATGCCTACATGCTTCGCCATTTTCGGACTACATAATTCCTCTGGCTGTAAAGTCCCAATGGTATGGACTTGAATATTGGTTTCCAGTGTTTCAAGAGTTATTCGTTTGTTGGCATAAACCAATACTAAACATAAACATAGTCGCCGTAGTCTAGTAGATAGTGTGTCAGCTTATTAGACATTTCTGGCAAAAACTCTGAGAGTATAAATAAAAATTTATTCCGCATGGCTCAATAGTGCTTGCCATTTAGCGCTTAAACCCAAAAAAAATGAATTAGAGGCAATATTCCCTGGACATTGTTGATAATTTAAAGAAAACTTGCGAAATGGTTTGGAGTCACTAAAACGACTTTTGCAAGCAGCAGCATCCATTTAAGAACAAGTAAACAAAGTGTCCTACGGGCAGAAGCCGAGCGACGTTAAAACATAATTATTTGGGTTTCAAATGGCGTCTGAACGTTTTCAAGATTTTTGTCTAATTAAACTACAGACTATATTCTAGAGTAGTCTGGTCTGAGTACAGTACTTTGATTAGAGTAGAGTAGTCTGACTAGAGTAGAGTACTCTGAGTAGAGTAGAATACTCTGAGTAGAGTAGAGTACTCTGAGTAGAGTACTCTGAGTAGAGTACTCTGAGTAGAGTACTCTGAGTAGAGTACTCTGAGTAGGGTATTCTGAGTAGAGTACTCTGAGTAGGGTACTCTGAGTAGAGTACTCTGAGTAGAGTACTCTGAGTAGAGTGCTCTGAGTAGAGCAGAATAGATCATTTTGAGTAGACTCTTCTGAGCAGAGTACTCTCAGTAGAGTACTATGAGTAGAGTACTAGTAGTCTTTGAGAGTAGACTACTATACTAATCAGTGTTGCAAAACTAAAATTTTGAAATGGTACTGAACTATGACTGAAAAAGTACTTTTTTGCATCAAATAGTACTTTTGTAAAAAAAATGCACGCATATACGTACATATATAATTGGTCATTATAACCCTTCAATCAGGATTATAGTCTAATTTTCGTTGCACCATTTATTTATATAATTATATTTTATACATTTTATACTGTTTACAGTTGACTCCGAACTACAGATTTTTGAGAAACTTTATCTTGGAAATTTTATTTACTATCAGAGTTTTTCGCCGGAGAAATATTTTTTCATATTTAGTTTTGATGTAAATGTCTGCCATGGGTTTTGAACTGTGGGTTCACGTCTAGTAAGACAGCAAACTATCTACTAAACTATTTATTTATATTAAATACACAAACAGGACAAAAACAGCTGATTTGGAACGTAACAACGCCGATGAAACGTAATGTGACATACATACGTTCGTTTTTAGCGTATAAAGAGCAATGCAAATGCTTACCGATAATACATTACGTTTTGGTAAGCGTTCTCATTGTTTTTCGTATTCTAAAAACGAACCTACGTTCCATGGAAGTTTGGCTAACCGGGGCTAAAGTTATATTCTACCTTTAGCATGATAGCTAATGCATTAATAGTTGCATTAGTGTAGTCTAGAAGTTAGTGAGTTGGCTTATTAGACGCGTGCCCGTATATTTATTCCTTCGACTTGTTTTTTATTCTGTTAAATTAAATTGTGACATCGAATTTTATGTGCATTCTTTTAAAATTCTGCTAATATGTATAATAAAATTATTTATAAAATCGCCGCAGCTTAGTCGGTAGTGTGTTGGCTTCTTAGACGTGAGGCTACGGTTCAATCTCCAGGTCAGACATCTCCAGCAAAACGAAAGAATAAAAAATATTTTATTGGCAACTGCCTCTCAGCAGATTTCTGACAAAAGCTCTGAGAGTAAATGAAATAAAATATGTATCAATAAAAAAGTACTAAAAGCGGAGCGGGGGTACTGCGGTATTTTGGAAATGAAAAAGTACTGAAAAAAGTACTAAAGTACTGAGTTTTTCAACACTGATACTAATCTAGTACAGTAAAGTTGACTACTCTAAGCCAGAGTAGAGTAGAGTAGACATTTGTATGAGTAATGAGCAATGAACTGCATAATGAGTTAAATTTTTTCTACGAGCGTATCACCTGGCAGATGTAGCTTCCTTGACGTTACGAAGAGTAGCGGTTCAAATTGCATTTGAGGACAAAAAACATGCGTTAATATGAGCCAATGTGCGTCAACCTGCGTTAATGTGCGTCAAAATGCGTCAGTATGTATTTATTTTTAAAATCATTTTTTTTAGATAAATATATTATTCATTTAGCTGTATGACAATGTATATAATGGTAAGAATCGCCAAAAATATTAATTAAGAATATTTTTAAATATGTACGTATGAAATTCGAGTCGCCGTAGTCTAGTAGTTGTGTGTTGGCTTATTAGACGAAAATTCGAAGTTCAACCCCCTGGTTCAAACGTCACAAACAAAACGAAATATGAAAGAATATTGAAATCTTTGGTTCCGAACTGACTTTTAAGGCGTAGATCTCGCCTTTCATGGATAAAAATTAATTAAATTATTCCTGACTAAAGGGCTGTTATGACCAGGTTAGTAAGTAATATTAGTTTGAATGTGCACAACTCTTACTACAAAATATATTTGATATCTTTAATTTAGAACATATTATGCCAACCATTCGTCAGTTTCCAGTATAATTGAAATGTACTTTCAAACAATTTTTAACACAATTTTTTTTTAAATTAATAATGAAAAGCCTTACTAAATAGCATTGCACGAAACTATTCATACAATTCCATTGTACTGACTGACTATCATTTAATGTTTAATTTTCAGAATCAATCATCAAATTTGTTAAAACATCAAAAGCATGTCATAGAAACACATACAATTTGAATAGGCAAACGAATTGTAACATTTTTAAGCCTCTTTGTAGGAGAGATAGAAAAATAAAAAAAGAAATGAAAAACCAAAAATGAAATCCATTTGTCTGTGTTTATTCCAATTACCGCCTTTTTCAATTAAATTCTCCCAATAATTTAAAATTCTAACAAAAGCTTATTTTCAACTACGAAATACAATATTTTGGTAATTGACTACCAAGGCAAGAGCAAGCATTTCAAAAGAATTTATTGTAGAATTGGCAAAGGCATTAAAGGAATTCTTTATGTTTATCAAATTGAGAGTTTTTTTGGCTTTATGATGCCTGGTAGTAGCATAAACCACAAGCACGTTATGTTGTCGATGTGAACCAATTGATACCTTCAAGTCTCTGATTCACGCATGTATTGATTGACAAATAAACTCACACATAGACAGTGTCAGCATCCAATACACTCACATATTTAATTGATTAAACATTTAAAACGCTAAACATTCATCAATGCGAACAAAAATGAATGAATGGAAGAATTTTCCAAATACAACAAATGAAAACTGAATACAAAATCGAATGCAAAATGACAACAAAAATTAAAAAAAATAAAAAGAAACGAAACGGGCACACCATACTGTAGAAATAAAAAGGAATACGACGACAACAACATAATAAATGATGACAGCAATTTCAGTTGTGCAATCAAAAATTTAACAGACCAACCGAAGGAACGACCAAAAAGACCGACTAACCAACAACATACAGTCTAATCATTTTGTATGCCATATAATCTATGATGATGCACATGTATTTGTGGTTAAATGGACATGCATTCTGTTGCATGCATGCATACATACTCGTATATGCCTCTGATGTATTTATTCATGCATGCATGCATGAATATACATTGTATTATATATGTATGCGTATGTATGTATGTTAGTTGCATGTGTGTGTGTGTATATATATATCTCTAACTACTACCAACTAATACACATTGATTATGCGTTAGTTAGCAATTCAAATGTTACAAATTGCATTTGAAATTGTTTTGGACTTGTTGTTGGCAAGCAAGTGGCAGTCAAGCAGGCAGGCAATAATATAGTAGCAGCAACACCAACAGCAACATCAACATTATAGAGAACAATAATAGTGTTAGAAACTATGTTAAAATAAAAAAAAAAGAAGAAAAAAGTAACATAAGAACTCAAACACTAATTTCAACACACACACTGCAAAATTGTCAAAAAAGTTGATTTCCGTTGAATAAAAATTATACATATTGACATATGCATGTTAAATACATACATACATATATATGTGTAGCGATTTTATAGTTGCATATGTATGCCATACATTCAATAAAATGTTGTAAAGCATTGCACATTTAGATTGTTTAGGTTTATTGAACACATACAAGGTGCTGAACAACATCTAAAATCTGGCGGACCTTGCAGCAATTTCATTTAATTTTTCTCCATGTTTGTCTGCAACAAAGATTAGTTAAGCATCTGCTTTATAAATTTAACCAAAGTATGTTTGATTTTTACAGAGTTTATGCTACATTAGCTTCTAGCAATGAAGTAAGTGAATGAACGCATATTCGTGAAGAAGAACTGACTTTAAACAGAAGTGAAGTTTATGCCGCTTACATATCGTTGAAATATTTCAGACTTTGAAAATCATATGCTGCTCGTGAGCATTTTATTTTTTTCTTACATGTTTATCAGCCCCACCATCTTTACTTATACTTCTAATTCGCGATGCCATTTAGAAGCAGTGTGTTGTCTAGTGCGAAGTCTAGAGCATGAAGCCGTTCAGTTCAGGTGACATTAAATTATGTTAGAGACCGCTAAGGTCTCTACTTTTGTGACCTTTAAAGCGTACTTTACAGGCTCAATTTCAGTATAATATCTTCATGAAGTTTGTCAGGCTGTATGCTATAGCGGACAATATTATATTATGTTTGTCATCCCAAAGAAACTTTGATGTTATATCGATTTATCATAAAATATTTCGATGTTTTCTATTCATCGATTGATGGAGTGCCTCGAAATATGTCATATATCTTCATAGTGTCTCAGTAAGCCTGTTGTCCTGGCAAACTTCAAAATACAGAAGGCATAACTCCCTGCCTCTTGTGTTATATACAACCAGGAATTTCATTCTGACATATATTAACGCCAAGTAAGTGTGCAACTTCATCATGGAGAGTGTCCTGCGGAGGGCGGGAATGCATCACTATTTTCCAAAAAAAAAGTGTGCAGTTGCTTGCGCACGCTGTCGACATTGACATCAAAGGGCTTACCAAGCAAGATGTTACTGCTGCCTTTAGTCCTATTGAACGGTAGTCTATTTAGATGGGGCTGGCATGCGTCGTATCGGATCTCAGATTATGGCGATTACTATACTTTCGACATACTCAGTGAGTATGTTTTTCTTGGCTCCGCCATTACCACCTAAAATTATGTCATCTGAGGATTAAGCGTAGGATCACTCTTGCTAACAGGTGCTACTATGACCGTAATATGCAATTGAGTAGCACTGATGCAGCAGCCTTAAGAGTACTAGAGAGAAAAGTCCTACGAAAGATCTTCAGTCCAGTCCGAGTTGGCGATGATTTCCGCATCCAATCCAACAATGAGCTACATAAGCTCCTCAACGACGTGGACGTTGTGCAGTGTATCAACATCCAGTGGCTACGCTGGCTCGGACATGTCGTTCGAATGGAGGAGGATGCTCCGGCGAGACGGGCATTTGATGAGCTGAAATTAGCGAAGAGGACAACCCTGACCTGACATCGATTGGGGTGACCAACAGGCGAAGGCGCACAAGAAGTAGAAGTGCCTGGAATGATGTATTAAAGCGGGCCGAAATCCGTCAATGGGGTTGTTAATAGCCAATTAAGTAAGTAATGTGTGCTGGTAAGTAAATAATATTGGGCATCCCTACTCTAAACAAGTGTTCCTTGAGTCTACGGTGCCCAGTAAAATGGCGGTTACTATCCTCAGGCTATTTCCCGAGAGTCTGATACGTTATTTTAATTATTTTTCATTGTATTTACCCAACAAAAATCGTGGTCTCACCAGCGACGTGAAAGCTATCCTCCTCCTAACCTGATCTGTCTGCTTATTGATGCAAATTTTTTCATGATTCAGCTTTCCATTCTATACTTGAGTAAACTTTATAGAAGCTGAGTGTTAGGATGGCGGCCTGACTGTCAGATAGTATTCCTATCTCTCCTCTATACTTGCTTTTCAAGTTGACTTGAGCACATCTTTCGATGTCGCCAATTTTCACTTGAATTACATTCATTACATTTTAAGTGCGAGCATTCCATCTTCTGTTCTACTATATGTTAATGACCTATCTGATAACATAGAATTCCTCTTTAAAAAAAATATGTAAAAAGTAAACTATTCTTCTCACTTTAATTACTCATTTTTGTTGCAAAGTATTTCCCAAAATCATAGATTTTTTTGGTATTGACTTGGGTTGGGTATAGTTAAGGATGGAACCTTCATTCAAACGATTTATCAGATTACGATCATCAGTGTCAGGTTGAATTTCTGCCCTTAGAATTATTGCGCTTAAGGTACAAATAATTTTCACAAAATCCTTCGCTGGTTGTACTTTCCTGTCATTGAATAATGCAACTTATATTCCGACTGAATAAAATTTCTACTACTGAAGGCGTTGATTTAGAATGTTGTTCAAAGTATACATACGTTCAACTACATTACAATTTGCCTTTCGGCCAACATCGTTAACACTTGAAATAAATCATACGCTGGTTATTTGTAATACAAGTGATGACAATCATTATTGAGAACCGAATGAATTGAAATGTTAGCGAATATTGTGTTCCCATTGGAATTTTTTTGGTAGAAAACAAATTGAGTCTTTGCGTTTGAGTTGAGAAGTTGAAAGTATTTTGTAATCAGCAACATTTAAAATTATTTTATGATACACAATTTTGATTAGATCTTCTTATAAAACAATAATTTTAAAATCAATAACTACACGTTAATATGCTTCAGAATGTTTTAAATGAAATTTGGACACACTGAATATCTAAGGCAAAGGAACAGGCAAATCAATAGACTAGATTAGAAAAAGCAAAAAATAATGCTGTTTCGCCACTACCGCCAATGAGTTAAATTACTTCTACGAGCATATTACCTGGCAGGTTTAGCTTTCCCGAAGTTACAAGAAGGAGTTGTTACAAAAGAAACAAAATATGCTCAATTTGCGTTTGATGACAACTTTTTAGAAGCTAAATTAGCATGCGTCAATGTGCGTCAATATGCGTCAATGTGCGTCAATATGCGTCAATGTGCGTCAATATGCGTCAATGTGCGTTTAGCTTCAAAATCGATTTTTTTAGATAAAAGGAGGCATGAAGTTTGTAAATGTTATCTAGCGATTAGTACCAATAATTAATTTAATCCATAAAATTGTATATTTACTTACGTTCATTTTACATATGATAGCGAACAGTTTGTTTAAAGCAATTTAATTTAATAATGTAGTAAAATGTGTTTCAGAGGACCAAATTCTCAGTTCTGCAGAATTCTCAATTTAATATTGAGTCATCAAAAAGGGCCAGAGTAAATTTTTTTTTTTTAAATTGTTTCCTTCTGAAGTCAAATTGATAATACAAAATTTAAATTGGTATTAGTGAAGTCGCCATAGTGTAATATATGTGTAGTGCGATGGCTTCTTAAATGATAGTCCGTAGTTCCAAATCCAGTTCAGACGTCTGGAAAAACACAAAGTATGAAAAATATATTTCTTCTTCAGTCTTGTAACAAAAACTTTACGAAAATATTCTCGAAATTTGAAGTTCGAAGTCGACGATAACCTATAGGTACCGTCACTAATGGATAAAATTATCATACACAACATGTATGGTGTGAGAAACTTGGTTGTAGTCCTGACAAAAGCGTTGTAATGATCAATTAAATTAGTAATTAGTTTAGAAAACAGAAATTATGCAAACAGTAATGATATTGTTGGTAACATGTTTATGAGTTAATGCGATACTTCTAAAGTTTAAGTATCATTTGAAGCTGTGCAGACTTACATCCTTACGACCTAGCTTTGAAGCTGTGCAGACTTACATCTTTACGACCTAGCTTCTCACACCACCTATGTTGTGTGCGTTAATTTTATATATAAGTGGCGGGACAGTTTAAAGTCGAATTCGAACGACAGATTTTTGAGAAACATTTCTTAGCAATTTTATTTACTCTTAGAGTTTTTGCCAGAAATCTGCTGAGAGGAAGTTATCTGATCTGGGATTTGAACCGTGGCCTTTCGTCTAACAAGCCAACACACTACCTACTAGACTACGGTGACTTCTGAGAAGCTGGAATAATTTTTTCAACATTTATAAAATTCCTAGTAGCTCTCCCCAAAGAATAATTTCGTTCTGATATTATGAAAACGTTTCAGGCACCAAATGCCGAGCAACAATTTTGCATTTGTTAGTTTAGTCAAGCAGAATGGCTTTTAATTATTTTAAAGGTGGCAGCGGCAAAGAAATTAGTTTTAGTGCGCAGTAGTCGCATCGAAACTTGTTTATCTTTGTCATTTTCATACATACGTCTGAACTATACTTTTGATAGGTTGCTGCGCAGCACTTTGTGCTTCGAATGTATTATTAGCATGATGTGGCATATATGTATATCTTCGAAATATTTTGTAAGGATTGCAATACTTTGTGATTCCAGAACTATTTTGAGATGTTTTATGCAATTTGTTTCACTTTGCGTTAAAGAAATCTGTGCTACTGTCACTATTTTCAAGCTCTTCTCTTATCAGAAACTATTATTTCTCCGTCACCATATAAGCTCGACGTTGGAACGCTAAATTATTTTTATTCATTGGGATTTCTGTACAACTCTTTTAATGTTAAGAATTTAAATTTCATAGAGGGCAGCAAAATACAATATATTGCTTTCGATACAGTGTACTCACGTCTAATGGCAGTTATTTCCGTTTAATAAACTATGCCTAAATATTTTAAAAACGTTTAAAAATCTTAATGGGGCTAGACGTTAAAGTTGTATTCTATTTGTGAGCTGACTTGAACACCACCTACTACTAGTTTGTTATACTGCAATAAGCATATTTAAAAAAAAAATGGCTTCTAGGCATTCATGAAAAATTCTGCACTTTATTGTTTGGTAGTTATACTTCCCTAATAAACTTTAGGTTAACTCTGTAACTTGAAAATTATTCGATAAAAAAATTAGAAAAGTAACCACAAAAGTCAGTTTTATTTGTTAAGAAAACTATATACAATATAAGACAATAAACTACAATACAATACCTGTATTTAAATTCAAGTTTTTTAATAAAATTCTCGTAATGTCTGTTAAAATTTCTTCAATTTTGAATCGGCAATTGAAACGTGTGTTTAGCTCCACACAGAATTCTGTTGACAAAGAAGTTTTAGATGCGGCCGTTAAGAAACTTTTTGCTGAACATGATAGCGTACCGATTGTCATCGGTAATCAAATGATCTACACGGGTGATGAGCAGCATTTGTATATGCCACATAATCATCGCCGCATAACGGCTAAATATTATTATGCCACTAAAAATCACATCCAATCGGCCATAACAAAAGCGATGGAGGTTAAAGAAAAATGGGCGAATACGGATATTAAAACGCGGTCTAAAATACTTCGCATGGCAGCTGATAATCTGTCGCAACCAAAGAAAATCTCACGTCTAATGGCCTCTATAATGTTGAGTCAGGCTAAGACGCGTAAGGACACCGAGAAGGATGTGTCCATGATGATTCAAATGCTAAGAGAACATGCCGACTATGTCGAGAAGCTAGGGGAATTGAAACTAATGCCAACTAATAGTAAATACAAAAGCAGGTTTGCATTAAGGCCGCTCGATGGTTTTGTAATTGTTTCTGGTCCCATTTATATGTCATGGCAAGCGGCGTGTTTAGCCATAGCACCGTTAATAATGGGAAATATTGTCCTTTGGAGGCCACCTGTCAACTCCGTTCTAACATCGTTTTTAGTATTTAAAGCTCTCATGAAGGCAGGTGTGCCGCGTGGTGCCTTCAATTTTTTGCCAGCAAATTATAGACTGTTTTTCAATACGGCAATAAAATCACCTGAATTGGCGGGTATTAACTATGCGGGTAAGGTGGTTACTTTACGGCAATTGTGGTACGACGTGTCCATCAATTTGTCGAGATATAAATGTTTTCCCCGCTTGGTGGGTGAGTGTGACGGCAAAGGATTTCATTTTGTTCATGAATCCGCAGATTTGGAAAAAGTTTTGAAAAGTACGGTGAAAGCAGCATTTCGCTTTTCGGGCCAGAGACCTTTATCGTGTGCTCGCTTCTATGTGCCTAGTTCAAAATGGGATGAAATCAAATGTGAATTGCTGGAATTGGTGCCATGTTTACAAATCGGCGATCCTTTAGATGAGAATTCATTTGCCTCGGCTATCCTGCGCCGGGATATATTTGATGACATAGTTAAGGAGCTCGATCGTGCCAAATGCTGTAAAGATATTGAGATTTTGTGTGGTGGTAACTATAATAAATCGCATGGCTTTTTTGTAGAGCCTACTGTAATTTTGTGTAAGAACCCTAACGATCGTCTAATGGTCAATGACATACTGGGTCCAATTCTAAGCGTATATGTTTATGATAATAAAAAGTTGGATGAAACATTGGAAATTGTTAAACGCACCCAAAAATTTGGAACGTGTGGTTCCGTCTTCTCTAAGGACCCTAAGATAACAGATAAAATTTTAGCAAAATTACGTATGACAGCCAGTAATTTGTTTGTAAATGAACAGTGCGCCAGTCAGGATGATAATCATCTGCCATTGTCCGGTAATCGTTTATCGGGAACAAATGATAAAAACGGTACTGCCTACTATCTTTTACGTTTTGCGGCCCCTCAAATAATTGAAGAAATTGTGGAAGTGGCCCAAAAAGATGCCAACAAGAGGACAGTAAAATGCGAATAAATATGTGTAGCTCTATAGCGCAATATAATTGAATTTGAGTTTTTATTTTGCTAATATTATATGTGTATTGGAATATATTTGTGTGTCCTTAAATATGTAATCTTTTTCTTTTTAATTGTAATTCTTTTATTTTAATAAATCATTTTGATACATAATTGGTCATTGCAACCATTCAGTCAGGATTATTGACCTAGTTTCTCACACCACTTATGTTGTGTGTGTTAATTTTATACATAAGTGGCGGGACCTACAGTTTAAAGTCGACTCCGAACGACAGATTTTTTTGAGAAACTTTTCATGGCAATTTTATTTACTCTCAGAGTTTTTGCCAGAAATCTGCTGAGAGGAAATCGCCGTAGAAATACTTTTTGTATTTTGTTTTGATGTCTGGCCTGGGGCTCGAACCCTGGCTTTACGTCTAATAAGCCAACACACTACCTACTAGACTACGGCGACTTCAAAAAATCATTTTGATGGTGTATAATAATTGCCAAATGACTGATGTGTCACATAATCGAGTTTAAATGTGGTCAATAATGTGTGGCAGTTAAATTTGTTTTAAAACCTTTGTTTTTATTGCTTTTACAGTTTTATCACTGTTTCCTTCTATTTGTCCAAGAACTACACTACAATAAGAGCATAATTTAGCTGGATTAATTTAAGGCCTGTTGCTTCATACTCTTTTAATTTATAATGGTTCTTCAGCACATAATTGTTGCAAGAAATTTAAAGATTATTCATCAATGATACCTCTTAAACAAAAAAAAAAGCAACTAAAAAAACTTCTAACGTTCTTAATGTATATATAGGGTGGGAGATTTAAAAGTTTAAATTTAAAAATACAATGAAACAAATGAAATTTTGCCAAATTCATTTTTGTTGTTGTGAAGTACAATTGTTCCGGTTAGAAATGGAATATATTTTTCATTCATATGGCTAATGCGCATGGCTTCACAGCATCTCATTCGATTAGACCAATTTTCGTGGACTTTTTCGAATGTAAGAATGTTGGCCTTCAAATGTTCAATTGTATCTGGTTTGTCGGCATAACACTTTTCTTTAAGCGCGCCCCAACAATGTCAAATGGCAGCTTCTTGGCGGGCAATTGACTAACCATTTCGCCTAATTAAACTACCATCAAACGTTTGACGTAATAAATCGATTGTGGCATGAGATATATGACCAGTTGCGCCATCCTGTTGAAACCAAACATCGTTCACATCAATACCATTCAGAGCTGATACAAAAAATCGGTTATCATGGTGCGATAGGAGTCTCCATTGACCGTAACGGTTGCGCCGCCCTCATTTTCAAAGAAATATGGGCCAATGATGCCTTGGCTCCACAAGCCCCACCAAAAAGTCACTCGGTAATGTGTGCATTGGCTTCTGTAAGATTACGTATGAGTTTTCTGAGCCTCAAATACGGCAATTTTGCTTATTATCATACCCACCAAGATGAAAATGAGCTTAGTCCGAAAAGATGATTTTCTTTTTGGCAAAATCTATATCATCATGCAGTTTATCGTTGGCCCAATAAATCCCAACGTTGCTTAAACGTAAATCGTAAATCCGCTAGCACAGATCCGCTAGCCACAATGATGCCATCATCTATTCCACCGATTGAATTTGAACGTCTAGACAAAAATTTGCACAAATATCTGTACTTTAGATTAATTTTGAATCCTGGAATTTGAAATGAGAAAATGAAAGCGGCATTGTGTTCTATAAAAACATACAACGTCATCAGAAAGGTCATGTATGAGTTATAGTTCTGCAACAGCTAATTTAATATAAAACAGAAATGAATCGAAAGTTTCAGATTACCAAGGCAGAGATCTAGATTTCTCTACATTGAAAGACTTCGTTTGATTTCTGAAAGCAATTTAAACTTTGTTGTTAAATTATTTTTTTCTTTTTTTGCTTCTTATTGCACCTGCCATATTCTGACATATTTTTTATTCTGCATTAGTGCTACTTTCATGTCGTTCTTCCTAACTTACGTCCTACTGACATCTTTAACCACCAGACAATCGTTGCGAATAGAAATAATTTTAAAGAATGCAAGTGTTGGCAAACTTAAATAATTTTGTGTTCCTGGTTTTTTTTTGTTTGTTTCTGGTCCTTTTGTTCCTTTCATCGTTGTTTTTTATTTTTTATTAAGAGACTACAGTTGCTGCTCTTTCTACAGTCTACGGCCATTATACATGTTGTTATGCTCGATCATAAACCAATTTATTGCTATCTAATCTGTTTTATGTGAATTTGAATTTATTTCTTTTTTTTTTTTATTATTCAGTTAGTAATAATCTAATTTTAAATTTTTTATATTTTCTATTAATCGTATTGAATTCTTTTTATAAAATCAGTTAACATGAATTTGTTAACATGTATTTATACTATAGTTATTTAAATTTAACAGAATATTTGTTTACTCTTACATTCCACATTGTGATAACTACTTAACATCTACATAATGTTATTGTATTTAATGTTGGTTGAGTTCTTGGATGAGGACGGATAGTATGGATATATTTTGTGCACAAAACAATAGTAGGATCATTTTGAACATTCTGAAAAGAAAATCTCCTCCTTACTCACATTTTTGTTCATAACATAAATTGGCGCCCAACGTGGGGCCCGGGAAGTCAAGAATTTATGGAATATTTGTAATTATATTTATTTATTTGAATATCTATTGCTGCAGGCAATATACTTATAGTTGACTTCTTGCGCTCTACACACTTTTCATATTTTTTTTTAACTTAGATTTCAGTAACTTACAATATTATATATTATATATTTAGTTGAAATCTGCTTTTGTAAATACTTTGTGGCCTTATGTGGATTTTTCGTTTATCTAAGGATTTTTCAGTTCGGATAGTTCGACCCGTAATGGACTATGAATACTTTTGTAGACAGTTGGATACTTTATGTATGGTATATAACATTTGTAGTAGTTTATGAGAACTTATTTCACCATTTCTTTTGGTATAGCTTGGTTATCGATATCCTTGTTTATTATTGGATTTACAATTTGATTGCAGAGCGATCTATTGTCCGAATAAATAAGTTATTTGGAAAGTATATTTTTATGTGCATGTCGGTTTAGTGTACTGAAGAATGCTGAAATATTTTTTCTTGAATTCCATAACCCGGTTTTGTTTTTCTATTGATCTAATACATGATTAAGGTTTCTCTACCTACCCTTTCGATTCACATCACCTGAAGTAAGAATATTGAAGCATATTGTTTTTGTTATTTTTGACTGGATAATTTTTTTTTTTCCCATTTGTTATTTTTTTTATTTTTATTTTTTTTATTATAATTATGATGATGGAGAGATCGCCTCCACATTCGCAAGCTTCGGCTTTGCCGGTTAGCAATAATGACCAAGCTTGTTTTATTTGTAAGGAAAAATTGTATGAAGGACAAGATTGTTTGATTATTTCTGAATGTAGTCATGCATTTCATAGGAATTGTATAGAGAGTTTTTTGGCACGGTCATCTGAGTGCCCTGATTGCAAGCGTCCATGTTCATTGTCGGAACTTAAAACAATTCATATCCAGGATAATTTACAGCTTAATGTAGGACCTAAGAATTCTGGTCGTGGAAAACCTCGTGGCGCTATTGCAAAAAGACCTAATACAAGAGGCAATACCAAGAATTTGTTTAATGAACCTCAACAATCTTTTTTGGATTTGAGTACGCATTCGATAGATCAGAATTTAATCTCAAGAGAAGTTTTTACACCACCCCGAAACCAACCACTTTCAAATAACCATAACTCGCCAAGTAGACCGGATTTAGCAAATAGGAGTGAAAGAAATGGGAATCCTACAAGTATTGATATGGACAATTTAACTAATCTCATAGAAAATTCAATATCTCGCATATTACAGAATCTTAATTTGCAACCAGTCTCTCGGAATACTTTAAATGATCGTAATACTCAATCTGTTCCTCTTTCAGGACAATTATCACCTCAACAACGTCAAATTTATCCTCACCGTTCTAATAGTTCAACTTTTGATGAAAATTCAGCTATACGCTCAGATAAAATCACGGCAATAATACAGAACTGGAATATAAAATTTGATGGTACTAGTAATGGTATAAGCGTAGACGAATTTTTATATAGAGTAAGAAGTTTAACCAAAGAGAACTTTAATAATGATTTCTCGGTTATTTGCAAGAACTTGCATATTTTGTTGGCTGGAAGAGCACGCGACTGGTATTGGCGATACCACAAACAGGTCGATACAGTAGAATGGAAGGAGTTTTGTGAAGCACTTGAATACCAGTACAAGGATTTCAGATCGAATTTTGACATACATGAGGAGATTAGGAATCGTAAAATGAGGCCTAATGAAAATTTTGAATCTTTTTATGAATCAGTTTGTTCTATGTTGGACAAGCTTTCTATTCCAATACCTGAATCCGATTTAGTAGAAATTTTAATGAGAAATCTTCGCCCAGAGATCAGGCATGAGTTACTTTATATTCCTGTTTATTCTATATCGCATTTGCGTAAACTAGTTCAGATGAGAGAGAATTTGCTTCGGCTTTGCCGGTTAGCAATAATGACCAAGCTTGTTTTATTTGTAAGGAAAAATTGTATGAAGGACAAGATTGTTTGATTATTTCTGAATGTAGTCATGCATTTCATAGGAATTGTATAGAGAGTTTTTTGGCACGGTCATCTGAGTGCCCTGATTGCAAGCGTCCATGTTCATTGTCGGAACTTAAAACAATTCATATCCAGGATAATTTACAGCTTAATGTAGGACCTAAGAATTCTGGTCGTGGAAAACCTCGTGGCGCTATTGCAAAAAGACCTAATACAAGAGGCAATACCAAGAATTTGTTTAATGAACCTCAACAATCTTTTTTGGATTTGAGTACGCATTCGATAGATCAGAATTTAATCTCAAGAGAAGTTTTTACACCACCCCGAAACCAACCACTTTCAAATAACCATAACTCGCCAAGTAGACCGGATTTAGCAAATAGGAGTGAAAGAAATGGGAATCCTACAAGTATTGATATGGACAATTTAACTAATCTCATAGAAAATTCAATATCTCGCATATTACAGAATCTTAATTTGCAACCAGTCTCTCGGAATACTTTAAATGATCGTAATACTCAATCTGTTCCTCTTTCAGGACAATTATCACCTCAACAACGTCAAATTTATCCTCACCGTTCTAATAGTTCAACTTTTGATGAAAATTCAGCTATACGCTCAGATAAAATCACGGCAATAATACAGAACTGGAATATAAAATTTGATGGTACTAGTAATGGTATAAGCGTAGACGAATTTTTATATAGAGTAAGAAGTTTAACCAAAGAGAACTTTAATAATGATTTCTCGGTTATTTGCAAGAACTTGCATATTTTGTTGGCTGGAAGAGCACGCGACTGGTATTGGCGATACCACAAACAGGTCGATACAGTAGAATGGAAGGAGTTTTGTGAAGCACTTGAATACCAGTACAAGGATTTCAGATCGAATTTTGACATACATGAGGAGATTAGGAATCGTAAAATGAGGCCTAATGAAAATTTTGAATCTTTTTATGAATCAGTTTGTTCTATGTTGGACAAGCTTTCTATTCCAATACCTGAATCCGATTTAGTAGAAATTTTAATGAGAAATCTTCGCCCAGAGATCAGGCATGAGTTACTTTATATTCCTGTTTATTCTATATCGCATTTGCGTAAACTAGTTCAGATGAGAGAGAATTTAATGGAATCTGATTCTTTTCGCAAGGGTATGAACAAATTTACACCAAATTTTATGACACGTCGTCAAGTTGCGGAACTAGATGGTTCTTTGGAGCCTGAATCAGAGAGCAGTTTGTTAGATAAGGAAATATCCGTAGATGCTATACAGCAGGCTAAAGAAGATTCCAAGTGTCGGAATTGTAACCAAGCAGGCCATCATTGGGAGGACTGTTTGGAAGCTCGACATATTTTTTGTTATGGTTGTGGCATGCCGAACACATATAAGCCACAATGCCCAAAATGTGCCACACGTAAAATAACAGTGTCAAAAAACTTATTAGCGCAGAACCAGAGAAGAAACCTTCCATAGAACTAATCGATTTGATAAATAATTTGAATAAAGACCCTAATGAAAGGAAAATTTTGGAAAGAGAAGACGACATTTATATTAAACATTCTGATAATGATAATACTGATAATCATAGTGCCAAAAGATTTGTTCATCCAATAATACCCTATCATGTGCGAATGCAAAAGTATCTCGAAAGACGTAGACAAATTTTCGAAGTAAATAGTATCAGTTTTCCCGTTAGAAAAAGAACAAAGCGTTCTACGTTAAGGTTACGTAGGTATTTTAAATATCGTAAAATTAATTCAAGATATATTTTGTCCTCTATTATAAATAATATGGATGATAGACGATATTATGCTCCAGTAAGGTTTTTGTCTTTTGCTGAGTTTGGGTTGCTGGATACTGGCGCGAACATATCCTGTATAGGTTCTAATTTGGCTAAGCATAATTTTGGTCAATTTAATGCATTTTTTCCGATGAAGTCGATTGTGAAAACTGCGGATGGAAGAGTTCAAAAGGTTCTCGGTTATCTTCTGGTTGATGTTACATTTAAGGATATGGTAAAAAAATTGAAAATATTTATAGTTCCATCGATTTCGCAAAGACTGATTTTGGGCCTTGATTTTTGGAAGAGTTTCAACTTGGCCCCTGAAATTTTTAATAATGTTATCTATTCTTCAGTAGGAGAAAGTCCCCCTAAAGATAGTTCTGAGTTAAATCCTAGTTTTAGAGTGTCTGAACTTCAGATAGAATCAAATTCAACGGAATATCCATTATCAATCAGTCAGCGACAACAGCTTGCTGCCATTATTGATCTGTTTCCTAATTTTGAGAGACAAAGTTTAGGTCGTACAAGTTTAATTGAACATTGCATAGATGTAGGTGATGCTAAGCCCATCAAACAGCGTTTTTATCTTGTGTCGCCGGCTGTTGAAAAATTAATGTTCGAAGAGATAGATCGCATGCTTAGTTTAGGAGTGATTGAGCCTTCGACATCCCCGTGGAGTTCTCCTATGAGACTCGTTGTTAAGCCAAACAAGGTTAGGTTGTGTCTAGATGCTCGTAGGCTTAACGAAGTGACTAAGAAGGATGCATACCCCCTACCCAACATCGAGGGAATATTTGCTCGATTACCTAAGGCTAATGTTATTTCAAAATTAGACCTTAAGGACGCGTATTGGCAAATCGGCTTGTCCGAGGAAGCGAGACCACTAACAGCCTTTACGGTCCCTGGAAGGCCATTATATCAATTTGTAGTTATGCCTTTCGGGCTTTGTAATGCGCCTTCAACGATGAGTAGATTAATGGACAGCCTAATACCAAATGATTTACGCCACTCCGTCTTTGCATATTTAGATGACCTGATAATAGTTTCTGAGGATTTTAACACCCATTTATCTGTTCTTGTACGCATAGCAGAGCAGTTTAGAAAAGCTAATCTTACTCTCAATATTTCGAAATCTAAATTTTGTGTCACTGAAGTGAATTATTTAGGCTACATCATTGGTAACGGTGGAATAAGGACAGACCCAGAAAAAGTTGCATCGGTAAGAAATTGGCCAATACCTAAGAACATAAAGCAAGTCCGTGGATTCCTTGGCTTAGCGGGATGGTACCGAAGGTTTGTTCCAAACTTTTCGTCAATTGTGTTTCCTATAACGGAAGTTTTATCTACTAAGCGGAAATTTTGTTGGACTCCAGAGGCACAGAAATCATTTGAGTTAATTAAAAATTTACTTACATCAGCTCCTGTTCTTTCCAACCCTGATTTTTCACGAAAATTTTATTTGCAATGCGACGCCAGCGACTATGGCATCGGTGCTGTACTTGTGCAGTATGATGACGATGCTAATGAAAAGCCCATTGCTTTTATGTCCAAAAAACTGAATTCTGCACAGCGCAATTATAGTGTCACCGAAGGCGAATGCTTGGCGGCGCTAGAGGCCATAAAAAAATTCAGGTGTTATCTTGAACTTCAAGAGTTTGAGGTAATAACCGACCATTCTTCTTTGATATGGTTGATGAAACAGCAGGATGTGACGGGCAGGCTAGCGAGATGGATTTGGAAGCTCCAGGGCTTTAAATTTTCAATTAGTCATCGCAAAGGGAAAGCACATGTGGTACCTGATGCTCTGTCAAGGATCCCTCATGAGGAAGTAGCAAGCTTGGGTATGAATGAACCGGAAATTGATTTGTCATCACCCCATTTCAAGGATACGGATTATATTGAACTGCAGAGGAAAATAAATGAAAACCCTAACAAATTTCCTGATATTAAAATCATAGATAATTTTGTTTATATACGAACAACACATTATACTGGTGAGATGGAACATGATGAAGAAGCCTGGAAACTTTGGATACCTCTGAAGTTGCGTGAAAACTTATTGTCTCGTTTTCATGATTCCACAATAGCGTCGCATGGTGGTATGGCAAAAACGTTAGAATTAATTCGAAGGAAATTCTACTGGCCAGGACTAGTTCGTGATGTTAGAAATTATGTAGGATCCTGTGATGTGTGTAAAGAGTCAAAAGCCCCGAATATTGTACTAAAACCCAATATGGGAAGTCAGACTGTTACCTCTCGACCATTTCAGCGTTTATTTGTTGATATTTTAGGCCCATATCCTAGGAGCAAGAAGGGAAATATCGGTATTTTGATAGTTCTCGATCATTTAACCAAGTTTCACTGGTTATGTCCTTTGAAAAAGTTTACCTCGCAAGTTATTCAAGATTTTCTGTTGGAACAAATTTTTCATGTCTATGGTGTACCTGAGACGTTGGTCAGTGATAATGGATCCCAATTTAAGGCTAATGAGTTTAATGCGTTTTTGAATAAAATGGGTATTCAACATGTTTATACGGCTATTTATTCACCCCAATCGAATGCGTCGGAAAGGGTCAATAGATCAATTATATCTGGAATAAGAGCGTACTTGAAGAAGGATCAAACTCTTTGGGATAAAAATTTAAGTTTCATTAGTTGTGCTCTTAGAAATTCCATTCACCAGACAATTCAGAAATCTCCTCCTTACTCACACTTTTGTACATAACAATGTACACCGTATGAATATGTGTGTGTGCCTATGTGTAGTGCATGTGCAAATGCATGTGAGCATGTATGTAGTTGTGTGCAAATGACAGGTTACGTAAGGGTATTGAATAAAGAGCATGAAAATGGATGCCTAATATTAGAGCAGTTATTTGCAGTAGATAGTTAGGCAGACTCTAACAGACCACATACCGTACAGGTAAGTTTATATTAAAAATGTATAGACGAGGGTAATGCTTATTTATGTATGTACGTATGTATGGTTGTAGTGCAAATGTAAGTAAATGTAAGCAAGAGTGAGAGAGAGAGAGAGGATATTTTAAAATGCATAATGAAAATGGCGTGCGAAAATTACCACACCATACATATTTTACACATCATTTTCCATTGAAACCATATTAAGACCATATGTCGCACATTAAAATACGAAGGTTGTTTCCATTATAGGATGTTTTAGCAATTTTTCAACTTCACTGTAGCAAAAAAAGAAAATTTAAAGAAAACTATTTTATAAGAAAATGTGTAGAATTTTCTTTGAATTTTCAAACTACCCTCGTTTCCGAATATTCTATACCCCATTTTAGACACAATTATGGTAAAACAAAGGAGTCCATAAAATATCATAAAATAAAGAAAAGAGAAGAATATGACAGTTTCAAATTGTGCTCATTCAATATTAAAACATTTTCTAAAAGAAGTCATGACCAGAAAAATTATGAGCTAACAAAAGGACAACGTCCATAAAGTGTTTAAGTTTACTTACCACCACACATGCGATGCTTTCGAAAATGTTTTCGCCAAAAAAAAAAAAAAGAAATAATGGTGGCGATAAAATAACCTCAGCTGTTTAGATGAAAAGAGAAAAAAAAAACGGAATAATAATAATAATAATGCGAAAATACGTGCAAAATAAAGCCACCGTACTCAAAACCAGAGCAAGCTATAGCAGATAAATTAATTAATGGAACCCATTGTTTTAGCATGAAATTAAAGGCTTTATTTAGCATGTATACAACTATCCATACAATCTATGTTTCTGGCATTGCCTGATGAACCACAATTAGTCTTAAGTTAACCAATGCCTTAACACATTGAAGTTAACAACATTATTCAAACGGTTTAATTACAGATGAAAATTCAATCAAACTTATTAGATGAACATCTTGGATACAATTACACACATAAGAGTTCAAGGATATTAGAAGACGATACATATACATATAATTCCCCATTCTACCAACTCATACCCAATATTCAAGTTGAAACACATATAAAAGGCCACGGAGCAAATGAAATTTAAAGTTGCTTTCAAGCAGCAGCTGACACATTTCACTCAGTGCACTCATCGAACTCGAAAGACGCAATGACCACAGAATAAGGGGTAGAAAAAAAACTAAAAGAGACTATTATAAGAATATCTTATTCCCCTCCAGTCAATTCCTAACAAAAATATTTACTGCTTACAGAGTCACGAGAACATGCAGTTTAACATCAAATGCTCAAATATTCCGGAAATAGAACTAGCAATGAAATCTTTAAACTAAACAATTCTTTTGGTTTTGATGAGATATTTCCTGAGTTGATATATCCGGATTGCATGTTTGTCTCCATGGATATTTGATTGTTCATTAAAATAGCAGACAGTCATTCTGTTCCTAGAGATAGGCAACAAATCCTGGAGTAAAAACGGAGAGGATCGCATCAATAATACCTAATCTAACCCAATACAATCGTCGTAGTCTGGCTTATTTGACGTCAGGCTACTGATCAAACCCCAAGTCAGATAACTCCAAAAAAAAAAAAAACCAAATATAAAACAAAATGTTTCTTCGGCGACTTCCTCTCGTAGATTTCTTTCAAAAACTCAAAGCGAAAATAAAGTTGCCATGAAAAATTTCTCAAAAAAGTGTCGTTCGGAATCACCTTTAAACTGTAGGTCCCGCCACTCATGTATAAAATTAAGAAACACAACTTAGGTGGTACTAATCCTAACTAAAGGGTTATGGACCAATTATGTAATGAATGTTATGTATGAACATTTGTAGAAAATAAGGTTTTCCTATCGGTGCACTACTACATGAGATATTATCAAAATATGATGCATTTCTGAATGAGACGAAGTACAGGCTCTGCCTGAAGGAGGATGTAACCATAAAGGTACATGTTATGCAATTGTAGTGTGCTTAAAAGATTTCTCCATCTTTTCAACAGGTTTTAAGTGTTTGGAGGATAGCAGATCTATTCTTATTGGAATAGGAACTTATTCGGAGAGCATAGAATTTTTTCTATGAAAAAGTTTTCTATAGTTTTCGTTTTAAGGAGGACATAATTTATTGGATTGAAATCGGTTGACGATATTGGTTTCTCAAAGAAAATGTGCAGGATTTCTGTAAAGATTTTTTAGTTCAAAAGCATTGCCAATGGGCAATTTGCTGTCTACGATAATAATAATAATTTTACGATGTTGGCACTTACAAACATCTGATTCACATGACGGATTAGGTACGTTTCAAAGGCGCCGTAATCTAGTAGATAGTGTGTTGGTTTATTATACCGAGCCATAACCGCAAAAATATCTCAAGCGACAAAAACGAAATTTGACAGGAGAAGGTTTTTATTATTTATTTCTTGTTCAAATTAATTTAGAAAGTTAAAATTTTTCTTGTTATAAATTCATAACGGTACAGAGTGTGACCCTGAAATTTTTATAGATGATGCAAATGATGCCAATGAATTTATTTATTTCAAAAAACGATATAGGAAAAATATGTCGCTTGAGATATTTTTGCGGTTATGGCTCGATACGAGAGGCAACGGTTCCAACCCCAGGTCAGACATCTCCAAAAAAACGTAATGTGAAAAAATATTTCTTCGGCGACTGCCTCTCAGGAGATTTCTGGCAAAAACTCTGAGAGAAAATAAAATTTCCATGAAAAAGTTTCCCAAATATCTATTGTTCGAAATCGACTTTAAACTATAGGTATTAGCACTCATGTATAAAATTAATACGTACAACTTGGTTGGATTAGAAATCGTAATCCTAGCTAAAAGGTTGTAATGACGTTTCGCAACTGCTGTACTTATGGAGTATTGATGCAATAAAATTCTACCAGTTTTAACTGTTCATTTCTGCATAAAGATAATGAAACATCTCAACTTCTAATACGATATAATAATTTTCTTTCTGAAATAAGCTTTTTAAACCATTTTTTAAATTATTTCTAAAAGACTTAATTTGATCTCTTTGTATTTATTTAGTATTTATTTATAATTAAAAAGCATTTAACTTGTAGCATTTATTAGCTTAAATGCAAATTATTTTATTAATTCATAAAAAATTAATTAATAGCCTAGCGTTTTTAGCTATATATTTAAATTGTAAAGGGTGCGGCCAATGTAATATGCGTTAGTACACATATATTAAGTAAGATTTTATATAGCACATCATTTAATTTTAATACTTTTTTCTTGTTGTTTAATTTGAATTTATTTGTAAATGATATAATTTTTAAATAATGTTTGTAGTAATGGTCTGATTTGGTTGGCTCAGCACTGTCTTGCATTATTTATTCCTTTTTTTTTCTCTTAACAATTGAAAAAATATAAATAAAATCCCATTCGCGGCTGAAAAAAAAATTCATTCACTGCGATTTTATTTCAATTACTTGTTGAATTGAAAGTAAATCGAATAATAATTCAAAAAAATTTTAAATTATTTTAACAAATTCATTAATCCATATACACAACCAAAATCCAAAAGCAAATGCCATTAATTTTTAACATAAAATTTCAAATCAGTTATGTTGCCGGAATTTTGTTGTGTGGTTATTACCAATTTTCATACCACATTTGCTATTCTAATTGAAAATATTTGATATACATTTCATATCCTTTATGCATACAATTTACCTAAGAAAACCTGAAAATACATACATTTACATACATACATTTTCTGGTGTTATGTGCACTACATTTGAAATTTCAATAGAATATGCCTCTCGTAGCATCATTGTAATCTCCAACAAAGCAGTTGAAACAATTTATTGGGCAGATAGGATTGAGTATTTGTGTCTGCATGCATGCATGCATTAATTTAATTTAAAATATTCATTAAATAAGATCACAATAAATAATGGATTCATTAAACAGCATCAGTTGAGTTACAACTTTATGTTGTCTTTCTAAGCGTACTCATACTTGATATCCAATGAGTGTAGTATTTACTAAGTACATATACAACAATTTGTATTTTCTCTATTTATTATAGTATGTATAGGATTTTTAATATGTACATATGTACGTATGTATACATACATAATTGGTCATTACAACCCCTCAGGTCGTAATGTACGTATGTATATATATTTATATTTTAATTACAATATTAGACCACATTAAATAAGTAGTTGCTGTAACTCTAACACATGATATAAGGTGATTAGAAACTAAGTAGGGGGTATGGTGTAGAGTGATCTTCTAAACGTTATAGAATGGTTAGAATATGCGGGTATATTTGCAACACAATTGTGAATTCTTTTTGTCTTTAAACTCCTAATTCAATACACAAAAAGAAGTTAAAAATAATAAACTGGTAATATAGGGGCTATTATATTGATTTTATTTACATACAAGCCTTCAGTCAGGATTTCGAATTATCATCTAACACCACTTATGTTGTGTGTGTTAATTTTTTACACGAATAGAGTGAGCTACAGTTTATAGTCGACTCCGACGAGAGATTTTTTTTAGAAACTTTTCGTGGTAATTTTATTTTGTCTCAGAGTTTTTTTGACAGAAATCTGCTGAGAGGAAGTCGCCGAAGTAATATTTTTTCATATTACGTTTTGTTTGAAATGTCTGGCACGGCGTTTGAAAAAAAGTGGCCTCACGGCCAATAAGGCAACACACTACCTACCTAGACTGCAGCGACTAAATATCACACATAAGTTCATTTAACTGCCATAGGAGCCTAAGACATCCTACATCTTAGTTCTCCACCGAATACGATATAAAACTCTGTTTATAATATTTAGAATATTGGCGTTGAAGTCGCCGTAGTCTAGTAGGTAGTGTGTTGGCTTATTAGACGTAAAGCCAGGGTTCGAGCCCCAGGCCAGACATCAAAAACAAAATACAAAAAGTATTTTTTCGGCGATTTCCTCTCAGCAGATTTCTGGCAGAAACTCTGAGATTAAATAAAATTGCCATGAAAAGCTTCTCAAAAAACTGTCGTTCGGAATCGATTTTAAGCTGTAGGTCCTGCCACTTATGTATAAAATTAATACACACAACATGAGTGGTGTAAGAAACTAGGTCATAATTCTGACTGAAGGGTTGTAATGACCAACTATGTATGTTTGTATGTACATGTGTATGATGATGGATTGATGTTTACATATTTCGCTTGTTTATCGTCTTTAATTTGTGCCATGTAATAATTCTACATTTAGTATTTCTTGCAGACAGAAAGTATGCAGGATCTTATATTAAAAAGAAATACAACGTAGTCTTCTGTTACAAATTGCCAATTAACCCTCGTAAAAAAGTGCGCTTTTTTGTTATTCATAACCGTTTACAAAAGTTAATCTGCTTTTAAAAGTCTGCACTTTTTTTTATTAAATTTCTTGTTTTTTACATTTTCATATTAAAAAAACTGAACTGAACATAAAAAAACAATTCTATGCATTTATTTAAAACTTAAATAAAATTGTTTTAAAATTTATAATTTATAATCGGTTGGTTTTTATTCTCGTTTTTATGCGACTTCTTTTGTATTCAAAACAAAATTTAGCTGCGCATGATAAAGACGGGTTTTTAGCGTTGGCGTTGAAAAAAAAAAGTTTTTTAACGCATGAAAAAAGTGTCAAATATTTGTACATTTTTATTGGTTTTTTGTTTTGCTTTTATTTTTTTAAACAACTTAATTTCCATAACAAAACAATGCAAAAAACAAAATTAATTTAAAAAAGTTTAATTCTTTATATTAATTTTCCTTTTTTTGTTTTATAGCGAATAATATTAGGTTCAAGAAGCATAAACTTTGTGAACGATTTGTTAATTTGAATAACAGAGTAAGCTAGGTCTCTTTGGCTATTAAATGAATAGCTTTATAATGCTTTATCTATTATAGCTATTGCAACCATGTTACGTGGGTTAGTATGTTGACTCACAAGATGAGAGCGCCAAGTTCAAACCTCAGCTTTGATTATTTTTTACGAAAACCCAATTTCAGCATTTTTCTGTCAAAGGTTATCAAAATGCTTACAAATCGGTGATAAAAAGTCAATGTTAAAACTACAGATACCGTCATTCAATACACGAGAGGTTTATAGTAATTACTTGATATTGAATCTTCCAGCAGGGACTTCCGAGCTTTTACAGTTGATAAAGACAATCTTGTTAATGCTACACCTGTCAAATTAATTGTCATTTATTTACTCTGTTGTGCCACATCACCATGGATGGGTATAGCACTTAATTTTGAGATCGCCATAATATAACTACAGAGAGGACTATTCGCAATGTGGTAGATAGATTCAAGTCCATTCATTTAGTAAACGATAGAACAACAACCGCACGTTAACGAAATGTAAAATCTGATAAGAACATAGCCGCTATGCGTGATAGTATGAAGGAGAATACGCGACACCCGTACAAAATTCAAGTGGTTCAAGGATTAGAAGTAGACAACCATATAAAACGACGTATTAAGTGAAATGACTCTGCAGCAGTTGACTATAATTTTCATCGAAAAATTATCTCAAGAGATTTGATCAATTTCTGTAAAAATGGGTATGTAAACAAATACAATTCGGAAACATTCGAGTCCTAATGAGAGCCAAGTGTGCCCAATACATTCCAAAACGTCTCTGTTTGATGTGGATTTTGAACTGTGGACGTCATCGATCCATATTTCTTTGAAGCGAATTTAGCCACAGCTTGCACCACTAAGTTGAAATGTGTACTACTCACTTTGGCTTGAATTGTATATTCTGGACACCATGTGGCATGTGGTTTCAAATAAAGGGACTTACGTACCACACAGTTCATGCCACATTGAATATTCTGAACGAGCAATTTGAGGACATGGTCATACCGTTAGAGGTGATTTGACACCATCAGACTGATTGGGATTCCTCAAGTTTCTGATATAAGCGAATGGGCCACAAAACACAAACCTAAAAATATATACCAGGAAAACAACATAAGCCATGCTATCGGTCAAATGCAGCCTAATTTACCTGCCAGTGACAACGAAAATTAGACATTTTAAATATGTTACACTCGGATAACCCGATGATAATTTCCACACATAGGAAATCTTTAGAATTTTGAAACGAATAAAAAATTTCGATGATATTTGACACACACACACACATTTCTTTTATTTAAATTCAAAGATAGGAAGTGCTTAATGAAAGCCATAAGGACATGGTTCAAACCCCAGATCTGAGATCTTCAAGAAAAGAAAATACGAAAAGTATTTCGTCGACGACTACCTATCAACAGATTTCTGGCAAATACTCTGATAGTAAATAAAAAAATTGCCAAGAAAAAGTTTCTCAAAAATCTGTCGTTTGGAGTCCACTTTATACTTTACAAGGCTGTAGTGGCAGCATATTCTGACATGCGGAAATCATCTGTTTTTAGTTGTGCCTGATTTAGTTTTATCAAGTTTAAACCAAAGTTAATTAACTGTATGCGTACATACATATGTATCTTTCAAGTGACATTGCAACCCTTTTTTGTATATTTTTTTTCTGCAAATTTACAATTTGGTAGGAGCTCAAATACCATAAAAAGGAATTGTTGACTTAATGTTCTCAATACCAATAACATATTTGATTTATGTTTTCTTACATTTATTCAACCACACTGAACACACTGAACCAAATTGAACACACTTGTAATGAAAAAATATATGAACTGTTGATAAAAAAAAATCGCATGATACAATTTTTTCCTGTCTTTAATCGAAATTCAATTCATTTAAGTTTGAATGAAATTTCTTACAAATTTATGATTTGGCATACCATTGTTAATAATTGTTATTCACAATATTTCGGAAATAATAATTAAAATCCAATAAATTTTCTATTGAACGGAAACTGAATGAAATAATATTTCTTTTTTGACTGTTTCCTAAAATAATAAAAAACGTTGGTTTTTGTGGTTAACGAAAACGTTTGAAATTCACTTGAGTACAGCAGCAATTTGTTTTTCCCAATAATTTCTAACACGTTTTTCATTAAATTAATTTTTTTTTTCTTTATTTTCTTTCTTCACTTCCTAAGAGAGATGAGATGCCGGCATTGGACTAATAATAAAAATTTAACATGCTGAGCACGTATTTTCAAGAAGATGACTACGATGATGATGTTGCTGATGACACTACACAGATTTTACCATAAACTTGATATAAAATAAAAACAAACAAAAAAAAAAATCGAAAAAAAAATTGATCCAGTAACGACTGAAATAGTGTTGGCAGTCCTGACAGTCAAATTTAACGATTAAACGACACTTGACTTTTTCACTTTTTTTCCGTGTTTTTTTTTATTTTTTGTTTCCCTTGTCCTATTACAAGTAGAGTTGGTAATAAAAATCTTTTAGTCTCATCCGTAGCCGTATCCTTCTTTGAGTGATTTAATCAGCAGTTGTACGTAGGGACAACAACATACATAGGGAAAACTAGTACCCAGCCACAGTAGATAAGATATTGGCATTAAAAATTAAAACTAAATTTAGTCATTCTGGACACGTACTAATGAAATTTTTTTTATTCTGTATTTTCTTGATTTTACTTTTGAAAGTATTAAGTTTAATGGAATATAAACAAGGAGTTCCTTTTATTGTTGCTGTTGCTGTAGAGAGAAATAGAGAAATTAATTTTTACTACAATAATTAAGGAAACCTTTTGAGAAAGTGGTGGTCGTACAAATTTAATTGAAACTTGCTGCCTTGTCTTATTAATGTTAAGATTTTTAATTTATTTTAATAAACAAATTTGTAAATCTCTCTCTTCTCTCCATGTCCTTAAATAATATATACTGACAGAAATATACTTAATTACAATACATACATACACGCTAAACAATACATGGCTTATTATTTAAATATTTTTTATGTTAATTACTGATTATTTTTGGTTCTTTAGTTATCTGTTTCATCTCCAATCTGTTCTCTCAGTTGCCCTATGAATTAATTAAAGTAGTGTGTCTCCTCATTCTTTTGGCATTGTTAGCTTATCAAATTGATTTTCATGTTGATTGAACTCAGATTTGATTGAACTAATGCCCCTCGACTGAATGACAAATTAAGTCATAATTTTTGTCTCCCCGTGAACTCTCTATGCTTTGGAATTGCAGATTAAAATTATCCTTTTTAGTCTTCTGGCAGAGGCTTCTGAACTTTGATCGTTGACAACAGCTATCTTGTGGATCGAGTAACATAAGATCTGTCTCAAACATCGCCGACTTTCGTGAAAGTGTGCAGGAAAATCCGGGGCAGTCGTTCCACAACTACCAAAACTTTACGCTTTTTTCTTTATGGCTTTGGCCTGCACCCATACCAAACTGGACAGACCTAGAAACCGAAGGTAAAAACGAAAAGGAACGAGCAGTAACTGAAACCAATTTTCATCGAAAAATCATCTTCGGCGATTAGGGATGAATGAGTGCGTAAACAAATAAAATTGTCGAATATGGGACGATAACAATGCACTTGAAATCCAAGAACGTCTGATCCATTGCGAAAAAATTGCTGTTTGAAATAGATTTTGGACTGGCGAAGTCATTGATTAATGTTTCTTTGAGAACGACGTTAGGCAGGGTATCGCTTTTATCGTTGAGTACTACAAGTCAATGATTACATACATAAGTACATACAGGAAATGTTGTGTGTGTTATTTTTATACATGAGTGGCGGTACCTACAGTTTAAAGTCGAGTACGAACGACAGATATTTGGTAAATTTTTCCATGGCAATTTTATTTTACTCTCAGAATTTTTGACAGATATCTGCTGAGAGGAAGTCGCCGCTGAAGAAATATTTTTTCGGAATTCGTTTTATTGCAAATGTTTGACCTTTGGTTTGATCCGTTGCCACATGTATAACAAGAAAGCACGCTTCCTACTAGACCACGGAGACTACACAATGATGATTACCAACTTTTTTTGTAATGAATTGGATGAGCTGGACACCAACGACAAAAGGTTTGAACAGGACTTCGCTACATGCCACAATGGATGTACCGCACGAGCGTTTTGAGGTTATGGTACTGGCCACCGAGATTTAACCTCGTGGCATTTTCTTAAGTTGCAGATGTATGCGAATAAGTCACTAGCCATAACGGTCCTCGAAGCTAACATTCGTCAGGGAAAATCGAACATTTTGTGCGCCAGAAAACGCATGCATGCATGCATTAGAATGATGGTATATTCTCCATTTATTAGCCCAAATAGGTCTTTCAAATGAATAAAAAATTCGATGATATCTCACTAACAACTACTAGAAATCTAGTTTTGGAATTAAAATACAAGTTATATGTGTACTTAAATTAAAATTTTTTTCCGGCCCGATTTGTGGTCAGCATATAAAACGAATTTATTTATGTTTTTAGAAACAAAAATTTTTTTCCGATTATTATGGTTTTTATGATTGTCGTTAAACTAATAAAAAAAAGTTAAGAAAAATAAACAATAAATAAACATTATTATTATTTATTGTATCAATAAATAATAAATTTTCTTCATCTTTTTTTTATTGATGACGCTTTGAGGCCGTTTCATTTTTTGTTTTTATCAAACAAATCGACTACAATTATTTAACCACAAATAAATACATTTTTTTCGTATCAATTTATTAATGTACATCATAATTAAATATTAAGAAATGAGCTACAGTAGGCATTTAAGGTGATAAATTCTGTATTGAAATAAAATATCAAACAAAAGTAAATCGTTGTTAAATTTATTATTCAATAATTTTTTGTTTTAATTTTACTTTTTTCGATGTCCGTTTTTAGTTTTACAAAGTCACCGCTTTATTATAATTACGGTCTGTAGCTCATTATTTGTTTTATTGAAAATATTGCGATTAAAAACCCAACGACATCAAATAAACACAATAAACCATAAATAAAAACCAACCGTAAATGACCAATATTTTATAAATAAAACAACGAACGAAATATTTTATATAAGGCGTCTGTAGCTGAGTGCAAGATATTCAAGATGTATGCAACCGACACTGTCATAATATTTAAGGATATAATTTAAGACTCACATGTCAATTCATATTTTTAACGCATATCATTACAAGGCCACTTTGTTTTCATTATTTACTACAAAACTTATTGCCTCATATTATTGGATACACAAAGCTTGAGTTTCTTAAGCAATTTTATTCTTCTTATCTTTTTAAGAATTTTTTTTACAGAAATTCTATTTGGCTTGAAAACACAGCAAAAGTTATTAAAATCATGTAACCAACTGATGGCTTTATGGAAATTTAACAAAATTGTGGTTCTTTAAGACAATGAAAAGCAAAAGTTTATTGAAAAATTTTAGAAAATTTAATTCATTGAAGAACAATAGATTGAAATTGCTGAAAGGATCATTAAGTCAGACAAAGCTTATTTCCATTTCAGTGGATCGCATTTGTTCATTATAAAGCATTAAGAATTTCTGATATATTTTGCACTGGAAGAGGCAAATGTCTCAGCAAATTCAGCTGTCGATTCGATATTTCGATATTGGATTGCACCCTTCAAAGATTGTCTACCAAATGCTCACTGACGGATGCAGATCACTCGACGAAGTCGAATGTAGAATCTTTTTAGAACATTTAAGATGTGAGATTGTCCAGTGCATTATTCCTCTTAAAATAATTGCCACTAAGACTGCCGTCGTATGAATTCAAGGGCAGACATACACATTTTAAGAGTAAAGCGGCTATTAGATCCCTTTAGTTTCTGATCACCACATCTGAGATTGTCCAAGATTGTCCTCAATTGTCGGTTACCCTCATATGAGTTATTGAACACGGGTACATTAAAAGTAACAACAAAGCTGGTGCACAAATCAAGGATATGGAGCGCTTACTGAAATACCCGTTAGTTCCTTTAATGTAAATAAAAAATAGTCGCCGTAGTCCAGTAGGTAGTGTGTTGGCTTATTAGACGTAAAGCCCGAGTTCGTATCACAGCCATCAAAACGAAATATGAAAAAAAATATTTCTTTGGCGACTGCCTCTCAGCAGATTTCTTGTAAAAACTCCGAGAGTAAATAAAAAATTGCCATGAAAAGTTTCTCAAAAATCTGTCATTCGGAATCGACTCTAAACTGTAGGTCCAGCCACTCATGTATAAAATTAGCATACAACATAAGTGGTTAGAGAAGTTAGGTCGTCATCCTGACGTCATCCTGAAGTGTCGTAATGACCAATTATGTATGTATGTTTGCAATTTGACAGAAGTAGATTCAACTAGATGGCTGTTGTCATCTGTGAAATTTCGGAGGCTCCTGTTGGAAGACCATTCCATATTGCGTACGGTATAATATAAAATTTACCACTCAGGCGGTTTTCTTTACAACACCTCTCGTTGTTAAAAAAATAATCTGTTTAAAGGTAAAGGACATAATGAAACATATGAAAAAACATTTAATAAATAGAAAAAAAAAGAAGAAAAAGGAATTTCAAAGAATAAAAAAATAAATAAATTTCCATAATGTAGTTGTGGTTGTCACCTGCAGGTAATAGTTTGCAGCAAATTTATTATTGTTTGCTTTAAAATATGCGACATAAAAAATTTATTATAAAAAAACAAAAAAAGAATTTAATATAAAAATATTGTTTCATAAAAGTCAGTAGTTTATTGAATAAATAATAATAATAAAAGATGGAGAAATAAATTTTAAATTTTAATAATATTAATAATAAAGGATTATGCAGTTTTTCTCCTTTTTTTGTTGCATGTTTTTCCATTGTTGCCATATGTGAAAAGCAGAAATATGTGTCAGCCAGATTAATGTGTTGTATGTAGACGTATTAAAAAAATAAATAAAAACTGTAAATAAATAAATTGATATATTTTAATGACACAATAGCGACCACTGTGCAGGGGTGATAACGTTAGATCAACTACGATTATTATTATTATTCTCGTTTTGGTTTTTTGTTAAATACTTTAATGGTTTAATAAATTATTTATTTGATAATTTATTAATAATTTTTACTTAAAGTATTATAATGTCATACGAATGACATTAATTACGATTAAATTTATTGTGATATAAAACTATAATTTAGCATGTAATTTCTAGATAAAAAAAGAAATTTGCTAGTGGCAGCAAAAATTGTATCGTCACAATGGCATATAGTGAGTGATGCTATGAAGAAGGTGCAATATAGTAAAATAAAAATATAAAATACATAGTTTAAAATCAGTATTGGAGTCAATGATGATTGAAATTGAATATTATCACATTGGAAATGGTTGAAAAGAATATGATTTTTAAACGAAGAGAAAATGAAATTCACTCAATGCTATAAAAACTCCTGTAATAAATATTTTATTCACCTTTCGAATTTTTTTCTTCAATTTACGAAACTTATTTACATACATAATTGGTCATTACAACCATTCAGTCAGGATTACGACCTGGCTTCTCACACCACTTATATTGCGTGCGTTAATTTTATGCATGAGTGGCGAGACCTTCAGTTTAACCGTAGATCGAGCCTTAAAAAAACTTCATAATTCTTGCTTATGTATCACTTTTGATACATACTTGTAGTACATAAAATTTTCGCAATTATTGTTAGATTTTGTTAAAAAATTTAAATATTTTGATTTATTTTAATTCATTTCAATAGAACTATTTTATATTATTTTACTTTATTATCACTTTTATGAAATTTACGCCAAAATTTTTGACATGATGTACATTGCAGCATGGTTTTTTACGTAAAAATCAAACACTTCATGCCAGCTTGGTTTTTTTTTATAAATGGCAATAATTTTACATCTAGCACCCTTGCTTTGCGGCGATTTATAAATTTCCAATTGTTTAGATGAGGTAGCTTATTGTCACTCACATTGTTATATTTCGTTAGAAAAATTTGTTGTCAACGACATGTGAGGTAAAAAAGTTTCCCGTAGCAATAGAATATTGATTATGACAATAACAATGCTCTCCCTTTGAGTCCTTTCTGATTTTCCGGATACAGGTTTCCCAAGTACAGCTGTAAGTACTTGCTACACATGTAGCATGTACTTGAATCTAAAACTGCCAATTCGATTTCGGTGGACCACGAAATTTATAACGACCATAAAATTCAATTTGTTACTAATCTAGAGCCACAAAATTATTGGGATTATTAAAAGCTGGAAGACTTTCAGCTCATTTTTCGAAAAGCCATTATAAGTGTAAAATTATCATCATTTCCGAGTAGCACATTATCAAAGCGAATTATTCTGTTATCTCATACGTACGTAGTTGACCGAAATATTATCATCTGTAATATCTATGAAATAAAACATGGGACGAAACACTTTTCTAATGTTTGTCTGCCACGTGAGATAAATATGAGAAGAGCAGTAAGAAAGACTCTAAACATTTTAGGAAACAGCTGCTAGTAATCTGCGCGAAGATTGGTATCGAGTATTCAGCAGCATGAGTATTACATACGTACGTATATAATCCGTCACTACAATCTTCCGTTGTAAATTGAAAATAAGTGTCCTGAGGTTTTAACCTTGATCTGACGTCTAATAATGTAATACGCTTCATACTAGACTTTGACTATGTCAATCAATCTCAAGAATATATCCAGAACAGAAAATTCATACTTTTCACTTTCATCCAACACTTAAGTTTCAATTTCTTCTCAAATACCATAAATAATGTATTATATACGATAAAACTTCACAAAATCTTTGAAAACCTAAAAACATTTCAAACAGAACACTAAAGAATCGCTGGGAAAGTCGTATGTATCAAAAATGATACATAAGATAGAATTATGAAGTTTTTAAATTTTTTTAACCCCTGTTTAAAATTTTCTTTTTTTATTTGGTTTAAAATAATGACGATAACAATTCCTACGAATTCTAAAAATATCAGGCATCTAACGTTTTCTGAATTAAAGTTATATAACTTCAAAAATTGAAATGTATCATTTTTGATACAAAGCTCGATCTACGGTTAAAGTCGACTCCGAACGACAGATTTTTGAGAAGATCTTCATGGCAATTTTTTATTTACTCTCAGAGTTTTTGCCAGAAATCTGCTGACAGGCAGCCGCCGAAGAATATTTCTTTTTCATAATTTCGTTTTGATGTCTGACCTGGGGTTTGAACCGTGGCATTACGTTTAATAAGCCGTAGGTAGTGTGTCGGCTACGTAGACTGTAGACTACGGCGTCTACAACGAAACTTATTGACTTCTTGAAAATATTTGTAACGCATTTTTCTGCAGTTACTCAAGTTTCAATCATATTAAAACAAAGAAAGTCTTTGTAGTCTTTTAGTAAGTAGTGTGTTGGCTTTTAGATGTGAGGCCACTGTTCAAACACCAGATCAAACGGACTATGAAAAAATGTTTACAACTGGTATAAGATTTTCACAGGAGGTCGGGAAGATGTGATTAACGCTACTTGCCATGGACGCCCCACCACATCAACAACTGATAGAAGTGTTGAAAGAGGAAGAAAATGGTTATGGAGAATCGTCGAATTACAACCATTTTGGAAATTTTGGATATAACGCATATGGCAGCGAAGTTCGTTCCAAAATTTGTTGAATTTTAACCAAAAAAACAAAAAAGAACTTAAGATGTTCATGCTCAGAAATTGTTGAATGACGTTAATATTTCTATATAACAATACACAGACAAGATGGATCTGACTAAAGGGTTGTAATGACAGAAGGTGCTCATTAATGACGGTAGGGTATTCAACTCTATTGATTGATTAGGCCATCGTCGCAATGTGGCTTGTTGGATCACTACTAAAATGGATTTTTCTAAAGCGAAATAAATGGAGTTGTTCTCGACTTTCTCGGCTAGCACATCCGTTTGAGTACGATTAGCCAGTGGATCGCACACTGCATTACAGACAGAATTCGTACCTCTTCCTGCAGAGGTCTTTCCTGTCACTAATGACATTATGAGATTCAAATCTAGTGTTCACAAGAACTACTCCCTTTTTCCTCGTTCCCATAATAATGTACTGCGTATGTAGGGCCCATTCCGCGAGTGCTGGTCGTACAAAAAAAGGAATTGCTAACATGAATATGCTAAAGTTAAATAAAAATTACTTCTTACATCATTTTACTTGTAGATCCTTGTCATATTCATACATTAAATTAATGAAGCGGAAGGAAAGAATAAATGCGAAAGCTGAAGAAGAAAAGCATAACGAGTATATCGTAAAAATGGTGAATTAAAGTGAAATTTATTGGTTTCTTCATGTCATTTTCGTAATTTTACTACTTAATTGTTTTACCGTTACAAACGAGCAACGCTACTAAAAAAAACAACTCAACAACTTAAGTATTTGTGCTGTTTCCAAGTAGGCAATGACTATTACTTTTACATTCAAACCTGTTCAGCCATTTCTACCGGACATCCAGTTTATTAGCGTTTATTATTATTATTTCGTTCTTTGCTACAACTTAAATAATTTACTCTATTGTTGCTATTGTTATAATTTCTAGTAGATATTGTTGTCGCTATTGCTGTTGCTTTTTTCACAAGGTGGTAGCATAATTGGTCTCCAGGGTGGTTTTATTTTGTCACACAAAACGCAAAAAAAGCAATGTAGTCGACGTGGTAAGGCATTAGCCATTGGTTGAGTGGGCAGATCGACACACATAAGCGTTGTAGGCAATTTAAAATGAATTTTATATGTGTGGCCATAAATAACTAGAAACAAAATAACTAAACATTTAAAAAAAAAAAACAAACATCCATAGCAACAAACCAAAAAGAAAATAAGTGCTCAACAAATAGGGACTGAATTGTTTACAAGTTTATGGGATCATAAAAGAAACAATTTATGACAGACTGAAAGCATTTTGCAGAGAAACTTATACAAATAAATGCAAGTCAATATAAAAATTTTAATACCTAAAACTACTAATCTATAGGTTAGTTAGATAGCCTCGAGTAATTACTGGGAAGTAGAAATTACACCGGACTATTAAAACAAATTAAATAAAGTTTGAAGTAAAATAATGGGGGTTTCCTTTAGAGGTTCATATTTAAAGGTATGGCAATATTATCGGGTGATTTTTTAGCTATTATCTCTTTGGCAACACTGGTTTAAACAGCTCACGCACGTTACGTGTTTTTTTTTTCATTGTCAAACATCTTCAGTTTGGTCTATAATTTAACCATGAATCGAACAACGCTTGCAAATCATTGAATTTTATTATCAAAATGCGTGCTCTGTTAAGAAAGTTCATCGCGCGCTTCTTCCATTTTATGGCCAGTTTAATCGACCCACTGAAGCGGCTATTTTTTTTGCCCAAAATTCAAGAGCTTGACTTGCATGACATGTGGTTTCAACAAGACGGTGCCACATGCCACACAGCACGCGTAACAATGGACTTATTGAGAGGCGAGTTCGGTGAACATTTTATTTCACGTTTGGGACCGGTCAATTGGCCGCCTAGATCGTGCGATTTAACGCCTTTAGACTATTTTTTGTGAGGCTATGTTAAAGATCATGCATTGAAGCATTTATTCGTGAGATACCGGCTGAAATGTTGGAAAGAGTATGCCAAAATTGGACTAAGCGGATGGACCATTTGAGGCGCAGTCGCGGTCAACATTTGCATGAAATAATCTTCAAACATTAAATTATATGGACCGTACTATCGATTCAAATAAAGATTTCATGCATTTTTCTGAATTTTATGTGTTTTTTTTTTGAAAAATTTTCCTATAGCTCTTAAAAAATCACCCGATACATTGCTTTATTTGATAACCAAATTAACAGCGGATAGTTGCCTTCTGTTCAGTTTGGTTTGACTTTTCATTATGGAAAGCCATACTCCATAGCAATGCTTGTAAATTATTTAAATTTTATGTCAAAATAATATTTCACTTCGTCAAACTTATCGTGTAGTTCTTCCATTCTATAGTAGTAGTTCTTCCATTATATAGCCTTTGGAGCAGCTAATTCAAATAACAATGGATAGTTTTAATACCACGTTTACTCTTACTGATGATAACGTGCATAAAGCGAAAAGATGAACAATGCGCACTGAAAATGCTCTAGTCACCGTACAGTAAAGCCATCCCGTCACCTTTCTCTACAATTGGGCTTGTGTCCGTTTGTTTTCACTGAAGTCAAGTAGGTCGTGTGTTGGCTTATTAAACGTGAGACCACGGTTCAAACCCCAGGTCTAATATCAAAAAGATATATGAAAAAACTCTGGGAGAGTAAATAAATTTTTCATGAAAAATTTCTCCAAAATCTGTCGTTCGGAGTCGACTTTAAACTTTAGGTCCCGCCACTCATGTAGTATAATATTAACACATGCAAGATAAGTGGCTTGAGAAGCTAGGTCATAATCCTTACTAAAGGGTTGTTATGACCATGTATGTATGTGTGTATTCTTTAAACCCTTCACTTGCCATAATAAATAATAAATATTTTAAAAATATGTTTTCTTCGTAAATGCTAATAAGAAACTGGAGGTTTACCCCAATTAAAAAAGGTCTCAACCTTAATTTGCAATTAAAAGTTTTAAGAAAATGTAAAAATATGGTTTGGCTTTCATTTAAAATTCTGGAAATTCACATATTTTTATATAAAAAAGGGACGTTTAACGAAAGCATAAATTAATAGAATGAAACAACGAAGATTTTAATAATTTTCGTAGACTTTCTTTACAATTTTATGGTTTTAGAAGAAAAATATTTGTACAGTTTTTAATAAAATTTAAATCCAAAGCATAAGAAAAAATAAAAAGGATGAAAAACAATTTTTTTTTCAATATTTCACTCAAATACTTGCCAACGTACAAATATTGATTGTTTAAATGGAATTTTTCTTTTAAAATCATATTTCCAACCACCCATAAAAAGAAAATGGAAATCAAAATGAATGCCAAAAAAATAAATTTATTTAAACAGACTTCCGTTTTTATACATTTTTGTGGCTGATTGCAGATCTTTTTTTTATTTAGTTTTCTCTTTTTTCGGGAAAGACTAAAAAGGCTACACTACGGAAATCAAGCAAAAATATTATGAAAAACCAAAGTAGAAGATGAAAACCAGTATAAAACACTTATAAATCTCTGTCTTAAAGTTAAAGAATGAATAAACGTTGTGGAGAATGATGAATTAGTTTCCAAAAACGTTTCGAAATAAACCCAAAAACACATATTCAAACTGCGGCAGGATTATAAAAACTTGTATTTGTATGTTTATTTGTGTATGTGTACTGTATTATAAATGGATACCATTCATATATTTTTCACAATCATACACATACATTCCTTATGAAAAAACTATGATTGTTTTATTAAAATTGTTTGGGTTTTGATTTTAAATACATCAGTTTTTTTTCTTTTTGTATTCATGCATGCATGAGTTATGAGAAGGTGTTAACTGAATATGAGGTTATTACGTTTATTATCCAAAATTGATTGTTTTTTTGTTTTTACTTTGCTTTATCATAAATCATTATTTCCTCAAGAATACATATATCGTAAATTGATATTCCATATACCAAAATATTGTAGAAATTAAAAAATGAAATTCCAAACCCAGCTCAATTTAGAATCTATTGTTCAAATATAAAATTTAAATGAATTTTCCCACAAATATAGAAAAAAATATACAGTGAGCGTCAAAAGAAAGTGTACACTATGGATAAAATTCTAACAATCTCAACTCAAGTTTTCCACTTAAGGAGAGTGCCCGAAAAAATTTTAAAATATTTCCAAAATTTTCCAATTCTTTTCTTCTTGTTTCAATATTAAAACTGGCAATAAAATAATTTGAGAAAAAAATTAACGGTAATTTATTAATGTATATTTTTTTGAATTGTACACTTTCTTTTGACGCTCACAGTATATTAACTTTAACAAGTGGTTGTGCTATCAACTATTATCTCTTCACCTTTATTTTTTAATATTACACATAACAGAAGCGTAAGCAAAAAGGGGGGCCAACTAGTCCTCTTTCACAAAAACAATTTCATGATTCGATTTTCTCTAGATATATACATACATATATTATACCTAGGCTAAAGTTTTCAATAAACCTGAAAGCACTCTTTAATATACGCCTGAGTTCTCAAATTAGAAAACGTAATAGAAAGAAGGAAAATGCTGCAGAACTGAGAAAATCCTTCTTGGTTGCTCAATAAAATATCTCCCGAGCGTGTTGAACTCTTAACAGCAATATTTAACATCTTTTCTTCCCTGATTATACTAGAGTGGTCTACATTTATGTACATTAAATGCCTTATTTCTTTCAATATAAAGAATGATTCGCGTCATGTGCCAATGCCAATAACGCAATCATTGAAATTTTTGTTATAAAAATTTGTGCTGAGCGGAAAATGTGTTGGTATGAACAAATTTTTCTCTAGCGTCCAAACTTTTTTTGGTTCACAGGTTAACATGTGGCATTGCAACAGGCCCGTATGCGTGCTCAAGTGAGATTTGGTAATCAAAGCTACCACTTCGACCTAACCTAACGTGGAACGTTAACAACCAGAATTGCTGAATTGAGTATGAAGAGCAACTAGAGGCACTCAAAAGTTCCTAATGCACTTTGCAATATGAATGTTTTGGAACGGTGTGTGGACTGTTAGGTTAGAGGACGTGTACTTGTCAACTGTGACAAGTACAGTACCCTGAGGTCGTGGACTGTTTGCTTTATTGGAGTGTAGTTGTTTCTGAACGATGAAAATTACAATGTTGCAGCTAATGATACCACCTTTTGTCTGCCTAAATGAAATAATTATACATGGTTGATATAGGGTTTAGACATGACGATGCAAAATGCCATACTTCATGAGATATCACGTACCTATTGAGAGACGAGTTACATAATTGGTCATTACAACAATTCAATCAGGATTACTCCTCTAGTGAACACAGGGCCGCACTAATACCACTTATGTTGTGTGTATTAGTTTTTATACATGAATGGCGGGAACTACAGTTTAAAGTCGACTCCGAACGACAGATTTTGGAGAAATTTTTCATAGAAATGTTATTTACTTTAAGAGTTTTTGCCAGAGATCAGCTGAGAGGCAAACGCCGAAGAAATATTTTTCATATTTTGTTTTGTTCGAAATGCCTGATCTGGGGTTTTAAATTGAGACGTTTTTACTTCAATTGATACTTCAATATTTTAGCCACGGTATACTGTTGCTTTTTATATTAAATCAGAAGCGCCGTTCACTCAGCCTAGTACATGATGTTGAGGCTGCTAATTTTATGTACACATTGCAGACAACATCAATTTAGAACGTGTAAAGGCTGGCGCAAGTTTCAGTACATATACTGCACAGACAAGATAGATCTAGAATATGACCCTAACGTGACTGTCGAACTCTTTTTTTAGCAAGTCCTTGAGACAAATATCAAACTGTTATGATACTGTCGGTAGTTAACATATCATAGTTGAAAAATTCCATTATGTCCTTAGAGCATTCGTCAAAGCATTTGATATCTTATATCACCGGCTGACCTGGCACCCACTTCAATGCAATGAAGTTTGGGATGAATTAGTCGGAAGTATTTAAACCTTGTACCAGAACCATGGCCTTACGTCTAATAAGCCAAAACAATACCCGCTAGACTATGGTGACTCCATAGGGCGAGTTTAGTAGCAGTTCAAGATTAAGCCATATAATGACGTTCCTATAGAATTTCTTTGTGAGGATACTATACTAATATGGTCACTATGCCACGTATAAAATTGTTTGGCTCAATTTGTAAATCATCTAGTACGTTTCTGTGGGATTCACCTCAATTAGTCGACCATCTAAAAAATAAGCTTTTAAAGGCATTTTTTACTTTCTCTATCGTTGAAAAGTTCCCTGCTTTCAATGATCTCAGAAATTTTGAGAAAATAAAGGTCACATGCATTTGGATTGTGGTGATATTTTTCGCCAAAAAAATTTATTCCTAATCAAAATCATATTTTGAATCGTTTCTTTCAAAAATATTTTACGTACTTGTTTACATGTTATTTACAGCGGTTCATGTAGACTTTTTTCTTGGACTGTATGTGAAGGAAAAAATTTTTTATGGATTCACGTTTCACGTATGGGTTTCATAGAATTAATTTAGAGATCCTTGATGTCAAAAGTTTTTATTATTGCGAGTAACTTGCATGGATACCCCGTCTGACTACCTCCTTCGTATACGTCTCTGAATTATTTTGCGAGTGTAAAATAGTAATATTAAATAGTTTTTCTATTAGTTTCTTCGAAAACCAAAACAAATTTCGTATTTTCAAATGTTTTGCTTGCCATTCCGACAATAATGTATCATACGGACAGAGGGATCATAAACCTTTAATTTCGTACATCCAAGTAAATATCTATGTATTGCAAATGTATGTTGAGACAAAAGCATAATATTTCAATGAAATAACAAAAGGCCAACTCTTTGAAAGCCATTAACAATTTGGGTCTTTGCTGTTTCCAAATATCTTAAGGTTCTCTATCCTGCTTTACACAATTCATTTCGTCTGTTCATTGTTTAGTTTTTTGCCATTACGTTTCAATTGTAGGAAATTTCCATAAAAGTTTAAATTTCTCTTTTTGTATTTTCGTTTTTTGATATTTTTGTAGTTGAACTACAAAAACTTTTAGATAAAATGAGCTGTCTGTTCTGCTCATACACGCAAACTAACACTGTCTCACACTCGCACGCACATATGGAATTTAAAGGCTTATTTTACATGCAAAGCAAAAAGCATTTGACATCCTTATAAATAGGGCAAGAAAACTTGTATACAAAAAACAGGAAAAAAAAACACCAGATATTCAGATATTCGTAGTCATAGTTGTGGTGGTTGTAGTTGTAGAAAATGTAACATCTGACATCGTTTTGCCTTTTGGGTGTTTCATACACTTGATCTATGTTATGCAACACGTCTTTTATTATTTAAAACCACACGTATAAGTAATTCAGTCAGTCATACAAACAAAAAAAAAAAACATTTAAACAAACGCTTACATAGTACATATTGTACAACACAGACATACAGAGGCAGTTTTTTTTTTTTGTTTTAAGAAGACTGATAAACCGTAACCATTAGACGCAAAAACACAGACACATTCACACATGCATACTCCGTTTCATGCATCAAAAACCATAGAATCAGGCAAACGCTTTTATAGGAAAACATTTAGTTTCATATCGTCGACTGGAAAGTAAAATTTATTTGTACATGTACTGTGGAGGACAAAAAGACATTCTTAAAATATTCTCACGCATATCGTCGATTGGAAGGTAATATTTATTTGTACATGTATAATGGAACACAAAAAATATACCTAAAATATTGAAAATTATCTACGAGATTTACCACCAAGTAAATAGTGTGTTGGCTTACTAAACGACTACTCAAGAGCTTAAAAAAATATTTCTTTCGACGACCTCCTGTCAGCAGTTTTTTAGCAATGACTCTCAGACTTAATAATTGCCACGAGAAAGCCTCTCGTCTGAAACCATGTGAGAAAAATATAAAGAAGATTGGGTTGATGGCTTGCAAACGCCTTGCGTAAGTCAGTGAACGACGTAATTTCAACGCATGTGTAAACACAAGTGTAAAATCAATTGCATGGTACAGATTTTAAATCGGGTTAGATGCGAACACTACCACACAAAAACTAGAGATTTTTATTATGGCCTGATGAAATAAAAAAAACGGATCTCTGGAACTTTACCGATGAGGAACCATCATAAATAAAACCTAGAAAATCTAAGTGGATCGACAATAGGTCAGGTCTTCGTGCAAATTTTTAATCTTCCCAATTTTCCTGTTCAAATTAGTGAATTTTATGTTATACCAAATGGATTTCCCCACAATAATAGATAGTTCTCAGCAAAGTTTTCGTATTAAGGTATACATTTGGGCCTTGCTTTTGAATGTCTCGCTATTTTCGGTATGGCGTACATATACTCTAAAGATTCATTGGCCCTTTTGCTACTAATAAATATTAAGTGTGAGTACATACATACTTATATGTACATACACAATTGCTTTTTACAACCCTTCAGTTAGGATTACGCCTTAGCTTCTCACACCATCCACGTTGTGTGTGTTAAATTTATCCATTAGTGATGGGATCTGCTATTTAATGTCGTCTCCGAATAACAAATTTTTTGAGAAACTTTTTATGACAATTTTATTTATTCTCAGAATGTTTGACAGAAATCTGCTGACAGAAAGTCGCCGAAGAAATATATTTTCAGATTTCGTTTTGTTGGAGATATCTCATAAGCCAATACATTACCTACGTGACTGCGGCGACTACAAGTGTGAATACCCTGATACATTTATATGGCTGCCGCGGCTGGCCTCACAGTACCTAATTCGATCCGAACAATTTTCCTGAACTTTTTCGAATGTATGGGGACGTATCTCGACAATGCCATTACGAATGTTGAGCTTCAAACGCTCAATTATCTGTGGTTTATCGGCATAACACTTTTCTTTAACGGCTCCCCACAGAAAATAGTCCAACGGTGTCAAATCGCTTTAGTTGCCCCATCTAGCCAAGCGATAACGAAGCGTAAATCGATTCATTACGTTCAGATTCAGTTACGTTTTGTAAGAGAATAGACTGATATAAGTATTGGCAGATTCGAATTAACCGATGGTTCAAATTTAAACCAAGAGATGGCCTACCCATTAGAAAGCAATTTCTAATTTTCTTGTATTTAATTTTGTACGACACTGTTGTCATTCATTATATTAGGTAGCATAATATAGGTAAATGTGTTGCTGCTTCCTTTTTAGTTAGTTTTCATGCTCGGTTGTTCATTTTATTTTTTTTTTTTTAGTTTTTTGTTGAATATGTCTCTGAAATGTATTCTTTTTTATTTTATTTTTACATTTTTAGTTATTGTTGTTGGATGTAAAAGGAAATTTATTTAAGGTTTCTAAGATTTTAGAATATCAGCAATTTATAAATTTTCTTCGTGTTTTTGTTATTTTCTATTTAGTTTTTGTCATACTTTGTGTCTTATTTGTAAACACACATGATTTGTTGGCAAATTGTTTTGTGGATGATGGTGATTAAAGACAGTTTAGCTTAAACAATTTTAAACAAAATAATTATTGCAGACGACAAGAATTTATAATTCTAACACACGATTGGATTGATTAATGTCGCCGGCAGTACAATATTTTCATTTCTATAACATGCGATACAATCGAATAAAAATTGTTTGGCTTCTTGTCAAATGTTACCAATTTGTCGGACATTTTATATAAAATTTGTTCACAATTTATTTCGTTACACTGTTGCCATATGCGCTTATTGGTTAGAATATAAAATATGTTCGAAATTGGGTTTCAATTTTGCGTAAATGTATGTAGAAATTGTCTAAAATATTGTCTTGACAATCTTTTGCTTCTGTGTATAGTGGAATCTATGAGTCTAAAAATCTATAAGCGTATATATCTACATATGTATGTACATACTACATATGTCAACAAATTAGTTATAAAGTAGAAAAAGGTTTAACTAACACAAATGTACATACGCAAAACCCCCAACTAAAAGACAAAATAGAAAAGTTCCAAAAGTTTTCCATAAAATTAGGCAAATTTTTACAAGAAATTAAATTCAAAAGTCATTCTGAAAATGGGAGATTTATGATGACAAATATTGTTTAATGCCAACAAAAGGCAACAATGAAATTATAATAGATATGAGGGCAGAAACAAAAAAACGATTTTCTTTTGTAGCATTTTAATTGGAGACAATTTTTTAACTTCAATTGATTCTGCGACTCTTTAGCAATGGTATGCTATTGCTTCTCATACTAAATCAAAACCGCCATTCGTTCAGCGTAATACGTGATATTGAGGCTGCTAATTTTATGTACACATTACTGAATGAAAAGTAAGCAAGTGTGGACAACATCAATTCAGAACTGGTCAAAGCCGGCGCAAGTCTCTGTACAGACACGGCACAGACAAGAGATCTGGAAAAGGATTCAAACATGACTGTCGAACTCAATTTTTGCAGTTTCTTGAGACAAAGTCACAGTAGTCTAGTTGGTAATGTGTTGGCTTATTACACGTGAAGCCACGGTTCAATCCACAGGTCTTACATCTCCAACAAAATGCAATACGAAAAAATATTTCTTCGGCGACTGCCTGTCAGCAGATTTCTGCCAAAAAATACTGAAAGTAAATGAAATTGCCGTGAAAAATCTGTCGTTCGGAGTCGACTTTAAACTGTATACCCCGACACTTATGTATAAAATTAACGCACACAACATAAGTGGGAACTGAGAAGCTAGGTCGTCATGCTAGCTGAAGGTTTGTAATGATCAATTATGTAAGTATGTAGAAATAAATATATAATGGATTATAATGAACTTTTTTTACGTCAATACTCTTTAAGTCGCCGTAGTCTAGTAGGTAGTGTGTTGGCTTATTAGACGTAAGGCCCGAGTTCAAATCCCAGGTCAGACATCAAAACGAAAATATGAAAATATTTCTTCGGCGACTTCCTCTCAGCAGATTTCTGGCAAAAACTCTGAGAGTAAATAAAATTGCCATGAAAAGCTTCTCAAAAATCTGTCGTTCGGAGTCGACTTTAAACTGTAAGTCCCGCTACACAACATAAGTGGTGTGAGAAGCTAGGTCGTAATCCTGACTGAAGGGTTGTAATGATCAATTATGTATGTACTCTTTAAAAGTTAAACTTTTCATATTTTTCGAAATCGCAATTTTGTGTTTTTCTTTTTCTTAAATTTTTATTCTTGAAGGTACCATAAGTGCCATAAGTCTAGTATACTGACACGTGACAATGATGTAATAGGAAAATGAGGTGAGTGGCATCTAAATATATACATAATATTGTATGTGGATGTGTAAAGTAATGTTAACTGTATGTTATTGTAATGTATATTACTCGTATGTGTATGTAGCCCACTTAAAGGTGTTGTTAAAATTTTATTTAAGTGCTTTCATTACGTACAAGCACATGTTCGTATATTTCCATTAGTATATGCGATAATTTTCGCTTCCTTGTTACATACATTCTTTGAAGAACAACACGAGAGAGATTATGTCAACAACGTTAATTCTCATTAAACTATGCTCACCATTTCCGATTTCAAATTAATTTTCATTTATTCAGTCTATTTTGCCAAATTCTTTTAACAAAATGGGTGTTCGGTACGGGCAATTTACCGCGCGTAGCTATTTTTACGATCGCCATAATCTTGTTGGGTATTTGCAGCTGTGAGAGTTAGTTTCCAATATTTCTCGTACAGTTAAAAACAACGACACTCGATACACCTTGATTAGACATTATAACCCTTCGGTCGGGATTACGACCTAGCTGCTCACATCAACCATTTTGTGTGTTTTAATTTGTATCCACGATTAACGGTAACTACACTTAAAGGTCGACTCCGATTATTTACTCTCAGATTTTTGCCAGAAGACTGCGAAAAGGAAGATGCCAAAGAAATAATTTTTCAATTCAACTGACGTTGTTTGTCGCTGACGTCATTTGCATTTAAAAAAATGTAACGGGGCATATGACGTAGCATAATGGCCAAGTTCTTAGATTGTTGCATAATTTTTTAAAATCTTAAATAAAGCATTTGACACTATTTTCTTAATTTCAAAACTTGTTTAAACATTTGTTTTCGGTCGATAATATTTCCATAAAAGTTTTTGCAGGAAATGTATCGTAAACTTTTTAAAACTCAACGAATATTTTAAACATTTATTTTATTTTATTTCTGCTTTTTCTTGGTAAGAATTGTCATGAGTTTTTTAGTTCATATTTTATCCTGTCACATCACTCAAATGTGTCAACTGCAAGCTTTAATTTTTAGGCCGTTCTTTTGTAGTTGTTGTCGTCATTTTTGTAAAACATTTTTATGTCCAATGCCTTGATGAAATCTATATACTCTGTATATAGGTGGAGAGTAATAAATATTTAAAAAATTTAACTACAACATGTAGAGTTAGTAGTATATAGAATTGGTTGTCTGGAGCATATAACCTATAATTAAAGTATCGAACAAGCTGGACCAAGTAATAATATATGCTAAAAGAGCTCCAAAGGCCTGAGATACAACACCATTAATCATTTGGTAACGCTGTGGAAAAGGTGATCAAACTTAAGTATCTCGTTAGCAGGCCCGCATCATCCGCAGAAATGAAAAAGTAAGACAAAAACGTTGATCTATTTCTGGAAGATTCATTCATGTATCCAGCATGGAATACTTAAACCAGAGCTATTGAGAGTCGTGAATCCATTGACCGAACATAATCGAAAACCAACACGTTTCGGAAAACTGTACAATAAATGTACAATAAAATTTAAAGCAGGATGTGGTAACGGATACGTCATATGCATGAAGGAAATTTTGCAAAGAAATCCCTTGCGTAAAAACTAAGGGGTATACGACGCAGAGGCAGTCTCGCTTAAATATGGTGGCAAAAAATGCAAGACGAACTAAATAAGACACATATAACGTTGAAGGATTTGGTGTTGTTAGAACTAAAGTGCGCGAGACAAACCCTAGCAATTCACCAGTTCAGATGAAACTCATTGGTATCTCGGAAATGGATGTTTAAGCATTCGAAAAATATATGTATTTAGAGAGCTATACTATATGATATACTATATGATAGTCATTCTGCCATCCAAGCAATTAGTTCCCATGTGGCTAACTCGATTATAGTAAGGAACTGCTTCGTAAAGCTGGATCAGATAGTTAGGGAAATAAGGTCACGTTTTACTGTATACGTGATCAAATGGGTATTTACGAATATAAAAGGGTAGATGTGTTTGCAAAGACAGGAGCTGTGATACCATTAATAGCCCCAGAAGCTTTCTGTAGTATGCCAGTAATGGCATACTTGATGAAAGGATAGAGGCGGAGACGCTTCGCAAGCCAAAACGGGAGACAATCTTTACTTTTCTTGGATAATTACAATGACAACACATTTGGCTTATAATTCATCGTACTATTCAGATGAATTTAAAGGCCACTGTTGATTATAGAGAGCCCTTCAAGTACAGTATGATGTAGAACCACTGACAAACAAATAATGTAGCATGAAAATACATTTTTGGAGCCTGTGTGATGTTAATGCATCTCAAAAGGAAATACATGGCTACTTATAGAATACTAGACAAGCTATTATTCTTACTGATATCGAACAGCATGCTGGGTTTCGGCAGGGCAATAACGTTGAGAGAGATGTTGCAAAGAAACCTTGATTAACGAAACTCATACAAAGCAAAAGAAATGCTAGGTGCAAAGAAAACGAATAAATAATGGAAAATGTTTGTTGTGGCCATAGGTTCCACCTATAAATTTGAATTATAATAACCCAAACCAGAAATATAACAATAATTTTTGTATTTATTAAACGAATTTAATAACTCTTGAAGTAAGTTTTTGCCATAGCATCCACAATAGTTGTGATGGATCACGAGAACATTTAAATGAATTCTTTTCAGTTCATTCCTTAAATTTATATTCATTTTAACAAAATGCCTGTTGTTTTCGATTTATTTAAAAACAAAAAATTGTTTTCTTTGCTGCCTTTCTTTGTATTGTACATCATTTATATGTCTTGTTGATGACATTTATACATGTGTTGTTGACATATATCATCAGAACGGTGTTGTCGCAAGACCGAACTCTTAATGGTTCTTTGTGATGTATTTTAAGAGAAATTTAATTTAAAACATTTAAACAGTAATTAAAATTAAGTTTATTTACATACATATTGTGAAAATATCACAATTTATTCGCACATGGCACAGAACTGTATGAATTTAAGTATTTTTATAAAGGAAATCCAACGAAGGAAGAATATTTGGTTTCTTTAAAAGAAACGAAAGTTTCAAGTGAATGAGTCTCTATTGATTAAAAAAAAATGAAATAAAAAAAATTTTTGTTGGTAATTACTTACTACAAGTATACCGACCTAGCCGTGTAAAAGTTATCTGCCGTAGCATGATTACTGGGAAGTTATCTCAAGTCCTAAACTCCATTAAGGGTAGTTTGATTAGACGGCCATCTATCCAGATCATTGGACAAACTCATAGGACAACAGTTAGAAAAGTATTCGAAACATTCCATATTTATTAATATTATACGCATTCGTTACATAGACAGGCACTAGGGCATAATACTAAAATGAAGGCTAATTGAAGACTTAAGGTTTTGAAGTTATTCGAAAGCAACATAATTTGTTGAAAGTTTATTGCTAATGAACTCTGAACAAAATTCTCTTTTACAAGCAATATTTTGTTAAGACTTATAATTATGGGAGGATGCCCCAGATGACCCAAAATTTATTTTAATTAAAGACACAATTGAATCGTGGAACGTAATATAATCGTAGATATACCTAAAGAAAATCTTTTCTAATTCATTTCCTTTGGCTCGCAATATTTTTTTATATGTACGAACAACCAATACTAAGGTGATAGTCAATGGTCATGCACTGCATTGTGTTGGTACTGAAAAGGTAGGTTACGGGAGTCAGGAAAGAGGGAGTATGTATATTAAATCTGAAACTAAATATCCGTAAATATGCGCTATTTAAGTGAAGAATACTCTTAATTTTCTAACGCGTATTAATTAAGTCGCCTTGGTCTAGTAGGTAGTGTGCTGGCTTATTAGACGTGAGGCATCGGTTCAAACCCCAGTTTAGGCATCTCCAACTAAACGAAATATGAAAAAATATATCTTCGGCGACTTCCTCTCAGCAGAATTCTGGCAAAAACAGGGAGAGTAAATAAAATTGCCATGAAAAGTTTCTCAAAAATCTGTCGTTCGGAGTCGACTTTAAACTAAAGGTCCCGCCACTCATGTATAAAAATTAACACACACAACATAAGTGGTGTGAGAAACTATTTATATCAATATCATATCAACTATTTATATCGTAATCCTGACTAAAGCGTTGTAATGACCAATTATGTATGTATGTATTTAATTGACGTGTAAATAAAATAGCTCAACGTAAACGACATTGCGAATGTACTGCAACTAGCCAATAGAATTGAAAAACCTCCAATCTTTCGTCATATTTTTTGGCTGTACTATCAAGAAGTCTCAAAATAGATTTCGAGGCACCGGCCTTACATAAAAATTGTATTCCCTTTTCAGACGGATATTTTTCTTTCATTATTCCTCTTGGGAGCATATGGCTTCCACAAAGCATTATCCATCATATCCGGTTGGCTGCTGTTGTTGCCATAAGTTTTGGTTTGATGTTATTCTCCGTTGTTTCCGTTTCGTTAATCTACTATTGTTCAGACGGATATAAACGCTTTAAATAGTAAGGAGAGCATTTAGTACAGAACTTTAAAATGTTGTGGATCTAAATTGAAATTTAGTTGGCTAGTCATAGTCAACTATGGAAATTTTTCCAGCCCACAAACTATTTTAGCCAAGTATTTAAACACATTATTCAGCGGAGGATCGCCTTAATCGTACAAGGTGGTTTGGCGTGGAGAGCTGTCATGTCCAAATCTAAGTAAGTTACAGGTGTAACTATCATTTTTCTTCTGGAATTGGGTTAAACTGACTGACTGAAAGGTTGTAATGACCAATTATGTTTGTATCGACCTCTCCATTGCTTAACATTTTCTCTTTCAACTGCAATATATCCGTAATTAATTTATTGCTTCAACACACAGTGTGTTATAATCATTATAAATTTAACAGAAGCTTCTTTCTTATATCTACATATATACATAAATATGTTTTTTAGTTGAATTTATTACTTTATATACAATACTATTTAAACTCTAATAAATAAATGAGGTCAAGAAGAAATACTTTTCATCTCTTTATTTCATTACTTGGTTATTTTTTATATGCTTTTTCTGATTATTGTTAGATAGAAAATAAAAAATAAAAAAAAAATTAAATTGAAAAGTAAGAAAAAGAATTTCATAAAATATGCTTTTGTTTATATACTTTAGTAAAAATTTGTAGTTCTTACTGAATTAAGGACACAAGCAGGCAACGACTGCCTTCCAACCAGCACAACAAATGCGAATATACCAACAGTCTGTTATCAACAGCGAGGCAGCAGCTGGACAAAATTTTTTAGTTCAAATGTTTTCTGGGAACAATTTCTTCAAAAAAAAAAGATTTTCCTTCCAATAAAGAATGGATTTTTGTTAACTTCTTAACTGTCATTTGGTCGCCCATATTGTGGTCATACATATACTGCATTCACTGAAGTCGTCGTAGTCTAGTAGATAGTGTGTTGGCTTATTAGACGTGAGGCCACAGTTCATAGCAGAGATCAGCAATGAATCGTTTTTTCGCTACTCATAAGTACTCATAAAATTTTGAGTATGAGTGAGTCAACAGTATTGAAATTCAACTACTCTGATTCATTCGTACTCGCTACAACGTTGGTTTATAAGTACAGGTTGCAATGAGCATGAGTACAACGTTGACATCAAACTCGAAATATGTTTGATTCATACGCCTATTCATTCAGATTCATAAATTTAGAAAAATACTTATAATACCTATCACACTTATTTTGTGATTCTTTGAATATGAGTAGTATGAGTATGATATTAAAATAAGTATGAATGCGAATAAGTATCAGAAATTATGAGTATTCATCGTTTTGAATATTTATTGATGATCTCTGGTTCATACCTTGGGTCAGACATATGCACCAAAACGAAATATGAACAAAAATTTCTTGGGCGACTTCGTCTCAGCAGATTTCTGGCAAAAACTTCGAGAGCTAATAAAAATTGCGGTGAAAAAGTTTCTTAAAAAAATCTGTCGTTCTCAGTCGAATTTAAACTATAGGTCCCGCCACTTATGGATAAAATTGACACATACAACATAAGTGGTGGGAGAAGCTAGGTTGTAGTCGTGACTGAAAGGTTGTAATACCAATTGTGTATGTATGTGTGTGTATATTGCATTAACTGTAACAAATATTTCTTTGATTTTCTTGTTTTGTGTAGAGTGTACAGTCATGTTCCAAAAAAAAAGAATTGAAATTGTGTTAAGTAAAGAATGCACTGAGGACGTAAGTAAATTAAATATTGTTGCAAAATAAATAAAATAAGACAAGAAGTATACTTCAGACATTTTGTTGGCTTTTTTTCTAATTAAATATTTCAATAAGAGATTAGATGAACAAATAAAACTGATTAAATAACAACAAAATAAATTTAATCACAAATAAACAAACAACAGAGAAAATATAAATAAATAAACAAAATAAATAAAATAATAAAATAAATAAAATAATAAAAATATTTATTTATTTATTTATTTATTTATTATAATTTACATAGCACAACAAGATATGAATCTTATAAGTGACAGTGCTATGTTTGGAATCATTAAGATTTAAAAATTAATAGTGAAACAAAACATATTAAATCAAAAATACAAAATTAATATGATTAATATCATGTTAAAATATAAAATATAAAGAAAAAAAATATAATATAAAGAAATTTAAAAAACTAATAATATTGTAGAAGTAAATAAAAAAGTTGAAGAAATATTAAAAAAAATGTTACTACATATTTATAAAAATCAATCTAAAAAACTAGGAATAAAAATATAACCGATATAAACCTATAAAACAAATCACAAATCATAAAAAAAATTTAATTTAGAAAATAATTTAAATAACTCCTTTTTGAACGCATTTGCATTGCCAAGATTCTGGATGTACGAGTAGTTTGGTAGGGAATTCCAAAGACTAGTGGTATGTATAAAAAACTGTCTCTGAGACAAGAGAGTCCTAAATCGTTGCTGAATAATGTTCCTACCCCGGTAGAATCTAGCAAATTTAATTCGACAAAATAAATATTCCGGCCGTTCCGTGTAAATTATCTTATGAAGTAAAATAAGGCATCTAATTTTCAAGAGATTATCAAATTTCACATTAAGAATCCGGCAAGCCAAATGAAAATGTGATCACGACTTCCTTTACGAAAGACATATCTAGCTATGTTATTAAACGCCAAGTTAAGTCTACGGTTATCATCACAATCACAGTTAGCGAAGATTTCACACCCATACAAAAATACCGGAATTAAGTACGTTCTAGCAAGTTGCATACGAATGACAAAAGGAGTCGAATCAATAACAGTCCACAAGTTCCTAAGCATACTATAAATTCTACCAACAACGACACCTATATGATTAGACCACGATAAACTGCCATTAAAGACAATACCCAGATTTTTCGCAGATTTGACAAAGTCAATCTAATTTCCCCTGATGCACAATTCAGGTATGACAAATGATCTATCGGTCCTCGAAAGGTGCAAAGTCCATTGGCCGAGGCCCAGTTGTCAATCCTAACCAAATCACTATTGATGTAATCCAAACAAGAATCAATATCCTCCATAGGAGTACTAGTATAAAGCTGCACATCATCAGCATACATATGAACATTACAGTGAAGCAAGACATCCGGTAGATCATTTATATACATACAAAACAGCAGAGGCCCATTTATTAGAGCAGTATTACAACTTCTACCTTTCATAAATCCCGACTGACTAAGAGTAAAGTAATTGTGACTCTCCAGATAATTAGTAATCTGTCTGGCCATTATATTCTCCATTACCTTGGACAAAAACGGAAGGATAGCAATCGGCCTGAACTCGTTGTTCGATTTGGGAATGGGAATGATTTTTGCCAGTTTCCAATGTTCAGGAAAAGTAGATTTAGTCAGAACTGTATTGAACAAGTGAGTATAGTATGGCAAAAGTTTAGGAGTCAGAGCTTTCAGGAATGAAGGATCCAAATCATCAGAACAAACCGCATTCGATTTTACCGCTGAAATACATTCCAAAACCTCAAACTGATTCACGTAACGAAAACTAAAGGAATGTTGTGGTGGAACACAACAAAGATCATCATAGAAGTTACCGATAGAAGTTGGAATCTTAGAATTTACGAACTGATCATTAAGCATATTCACGTCCACATCAATATCCGTTCCAGGACTCTTTCGGCCAATTCCTATTAATTATAAATATAATTCCTATTAATTATATAATATAAAAAAATAATTTAAATAGAAAAATAAAGAAATTTAATATTTTTATAAAAAGAAAATCAAATGGAAATATACTTTTGTATGATATCTGCAGTTATTATTTCACATTTTTTTATTATCGAGCACCAATTAATCCAGTTGCACTGGGTTTAATTCAATTTAATTATTTTTAAAATTAATATAAAAACTATAAATTTTTATACAAACTTTTGGCTAAAATTCATGAAATTGCTAAAATATATTGGAGCACTAAGACTTTTGCTGCCCACTGTATATCTAAAAGATCTACAAATCAATCTGATATTGTAATGACAACGTTATCCGCGTAGACGATTGTCCATTTCTTAGAAGATTTAAAGTTTTATGGGATTTTTCTCCTATAATTTAAGATTGTCCTTTCCTGTGTACTACAACACTGAGATGAAGAAAAGAAGACGAAGTATGGGAAGAATTCAAATATAAGAAATTGCAGGAATATAAGAAATCGGAAAGGCCTCAGAGCAATAAGCGTTTTAATAAATATCGTCATACGAAATGATAAATATAATAGAGTCGTAATAAAAGCATGATATAAATCGTTAATTGAATGAATAATAATCCTCAATAAAAATTATTGCCTTTCGTTGACTATAACTTTAAGTTTTTCATGTTTAAAGAAAGAGAACAAGAAAAACATGCATAAAATATGACTTCGCAGCCAGTGGCGCCGACAGCATCAGCCCACTTTAGCTTATGAAGTTATTTGAGCAAAATAATCATTCAAGATTGCGAAACTTCTTCAATTTAAATATAATTGCATATTTTACCGTTAAATGCATATGGAATGAAGGCATTCTGTGAAAATATGTACATTGAGGCATAAACAAGTAAGCTACCACTGCCCATATGTTTGTATTGCAAAATAATGCATGCGATATACATATGCTTGAATTTTGTTTATAATTTATACCTCCTGCCATATTAATATTTATACATGAATATACATACATTTGTTTGTATATGTATTTTGTGTATGTACCTATGTATTGCGACAAAGGAAAATATACAGAGTGAAATACATACAAGGAAAATGTTTATGTTTATGTGCCGGTAAATAAATATGCAATTAAAACAAAACATGTACGTACATATGTATGGTATGTATGGTATGTATGCATGATTTAATACCAGCATCGGTTTTAAACAGTGGGGAGCAAAAATTTATCAGGCGTTAAAATAACTTTTTGTAAACTTGAATATAAAATGTTAATGATATTTTTAAGTAAATTAGATGCCAAAGCGACAAGTAAGCCAAACGATACGTCTCTTTTAATATCCTTGAAACTGTTTAACTTCTACGATCCCTACTTTCCTAGATTTCCCTTTTACATTCAGTTAATAACTTCGAGTGGAGCAAGAATCTTTCGTCTAAAATTTTCAAGTGCCAAACAATGACAGTAAGGATATTCTGTACCCTTCTGTTTTTTCTCCACAATCTAGGGTCCTGTGTACAATGGTTCAATTCGACCTCCGGGTACTGTACTTGTCTCAGTTGACAAGTTAACGTCCTCTAACCTAGGGTCCTGTATTCACTTATAAATGCTTGGAGGCTTCTGAGATGACAAACAGTAGGATTTTAGTGAATTCCTTATTCCATCTTTCCTTTGTGCAATGAGTAAAGCTTGTGTGAGATAATGTATTTTCCCCTCTCACAGGAATGCAATTCGAACGTATGAATTCATTGGAATTTTTTGTTGTATTAGCCATTAAAAGTGCTTTCTTGTTCCTTTCGACATCGCCATATGCAGAAAGCCAATTAAGGTTAACATTCGATTGTATCCTCTTTCGGAATTTGCTGCAGACTCTTTAAGGATTTAATGGTCTCGGATAGTGTCTTCGATAAAAAGTTCCCATTCAAGGTCTGCAGTAAACTGATATTTATCAGCCGCTTCATGACTTTCAACAAAAAAGGAGAAAAGACTAATGAGTCAAAAATAGTTTAGAAGTATGGAGTAGCTTTATTCAAACGAAGATGAGAAATATCTCTTTAAGAAGTACGTTGTATTCCATTTTCAATTTACAGTCCTATTAGAGGGATATATTCCATCCGGTCCCAGAGTCTTAAACAACTGACATGCTTTAATTGAGCAATTGCCCCTACAGACAACATTACGGCGTAATACTCCCCAGGCTGAAGAATTGTACGCCGACAAGACTGTCCCTATGAGAAGTGGACTTACAGTGGCTCACAGATTATTTCAGCCAGCACACTTAAAAAAAATTAACTTCAAAACGAAGCAAGTTATTAAGAAAAAATTGAATACGAGCGTATAAAACATGTTCAAAAATTAAAGAAAAGGTTTCATTCAGATTCAAATAAAATGGAAATGAAATAGGAATGCAAATAAACAACCCCCTAAGCCCCCTTTGCAATTAAAATTAAATAAAATATGTGTCTAGCGATTAGCCGCTACCAATGGCGTCACCCATTATAAAGGTGATTGATCACAGAAGTTCTATAGTGATGGAATTATGATCAGATAATAATTCAAGATTTGTATTCGATTAAATCAGATCCATATCCAGTAAATTACTTTTTGCTTTCACTGTAATTATGTTTGTTCGAAATAAATGCCCACATGTTTGTATATACATATATTTTTGGTAAATTATGCTTATGTATTGTTTGGTTTTGTCATGGGTCCTATTTAAAATACAACACAATACATGCAAGTACATTAATAAACAACAACAACCTAAACAATACTTGTATCAAGTATATCCTGACTGTCTTTATATCGCTTGCATGAATGCGCATTTAGGCTGATATTGTCAATATTACATACATACTTACACGTATGAATATATTCATATAAATATATGGAAGTGTTTGTATACATATATAAGATATAATAATTAAATTTGTAGAGGGTGATCTTTTTAAAAACTTAAGAAAGTACGAGTTCCATGGTGCATTCGATCTGTACAATTTTTGATTACTTTTTCCAATTAATCTGTTTTATTTATTGGCATCTAATTCTGGAATTTTTTTTTTGGAATCAAAACTTTAGTCAGCATGGTTGGATTCCGCTTACTATTCCATCTTATTTCTGTTCCTTGCCCATTTCGAAAGATGAGACGATGTTGCCACTAGCGTGTAAACTGCAGTTACCAGTAAATTTGAATGCATGTAACAGTGATTCGATAAAAAGGGTGGCAATTTAAAAGTTTAAATTTAATAATGCAAAAAAAAATTTGCGAAGTACAATTGTTCCGGTTAGAAAAATGTAATATTACTTCATTCATATGGCTGCCGGGGCTGGCTTCACAGCACCTCATTCGATCGGACCAATTTTCGTATGCTTTTTCGGGTGTATGGCGTCGTATCTTGGTAGTGGCTTCACGAATGTGTTGATGAAAATGTTTTTTTTTATAAAATCGACATCAATCTGCATCTTCTTGTTGGTCCATCTAGTAAGGCATCACACCGAGATCTTTTCACAAAATTCGACATAAACTGTTGCGTGAAATGTTAAATTTTCGAGAACGATGATGAGTTGATGTTGATGGATTTTCACACACACACTCCCAGCCACAGCTTCTATATTTTCGAGTGTATGCACGCCCAAGTCAGTTACACGAACTTTAGCAATAAACTATTGGCCCTTCTCATCGACCAAATTTTATACGACATAAGCCCAAATCCTTAGGTAAAATTTTCTATGTAGTCGGGAGAACTAACAAGTTGAGAACGATGACGAATCGATATTTCAGCGTATTTTTCAAGAGGACGAAGTGCTACAACATTTAAGGGAAGAGGTTTTATTTTATTTAGCTTTTAACGATTCATAATGACCTTCCAATTATTACTGAATAGTTTGACAATCTCAGCAGTCTCAAAAACACAGTTATCGATAGTTTTATGCAGCTAAAAGAACACCCGATAAACACATGCCTGTGTTTATATGAATTCATTCCATGCATATTCGTAATAATGAAATTAACTTTTTATCTTCTGATTTAATTGTTTTTGTTTTTTATTTAATCATTGTTTTTGTATTCAAATTTATGTTGTATTAGAGAATAATAATGACAACAATAGCTCAAACACTTAACTTTTGACACACATATGCTACTACTTCTGTCATTTCAATGATCAATAATTTATGTTTGATTTCAATTTAACCAAACCAATAGAAAGCCTCTTACCTACACACATCCATACATAATTGACCGTTGCAAACCTTCAGTTATTATTACGATATAGCTTCTCACACCACCTTTGTTGTGTGTGGCAATTTTATATATGAGTGGCGGGACCTATGTACAGTTTAAAGTAGACTTCGAACGACAGATTTTTGAGAATCTTTTCAAGACAATTTTATTTACTCTCAGAGTTTTTGCCAGAAAGCTGCTTAAGGCCGCCAAAGAAATATTTTTTCATATTTCGTTTTGTTTGAGACGTCTGACCTGGAATACAAGCCTTTTACTTACTTACTTACTTAATTGGCTATTAACAACCCGATTAACGGATTTCGGCCAGACGCAACACATCCTTCCAGGCGCATCTGCTTCTTGCGCGCCTACGCCAGTTGGCCACACCAATCGATGACAGGGCTTCTTCGATTTGGTCCTTCCAACGGATATAAGGTCGTCCTCTTCGCCGACTTCCGCAGATCTCCGCATCAAATACCCGTCTCGACGGAGCATCCTCCTCCATTCGAACAACATGGACGAGCCAGCGCAGCCGCTTGATATTAATAGGCTGCACAACGTCTATGTCGTTGAGGAGCTCATAAAGCTCACTGTTTTCTCTCGAATACTCTCAAGGCTGCTGCATCAGTGCTTAATAGGGTCCATGCCTCTGCGCCATAAAGAAACACGGGTAGGATGAGCGTCTTGTAGAGTATTAGTTTTGCTTTGTTAAAACTAATACAAACCTTTTAAGTCAATTTATTACTATCCAGGATTCTTTTTCAAAACATTGTCGACAACTGATAAGTGAAATAAGTGATCATCTCCTGTTACGTCTGTGTTCTTATAAATCCCGCTGAAGTGTAATTTGCGAAAAAAAAACTTGTTTAAGGTATCTAACCAGCCTAACATATCGATTCAATTTTAACTCTATTCCAATGATATGCAGTGGGTGAAATAAATAAATATACAGCAAACGATTAAATTTAGTATCTGTGCATTGAATTTACCACCTGTTTTAAGTTTTATATGCCACATGCATCAAAAATCTAAATTATTTTCAAATTGTTCTGTTTATTGTTGTGGTTTTTTGTTATTGTTGTTTTATACATCGATCTCGTTATATTTACGTTGTAAAAAATATATTTTCGTTCTAAAATCTGTGCATCTCATCATGTTTTTCTTTTTTACATAAAAATTTATACGTAGAAATATACACATATGTATGTATGCCTTCAAACATGTATGAATATTTTGAAATTTGTACGTATGTATGTATGCATATACACACATAAAAATAAATCAAATTTGATACGGGTTGAAATACATATTTACGGGTTTTTACGCATTCGAGTTTCTTTTGTGCATTGAAGCAAGTTTTGTGCATTGAAGCTGGACGTAATATTGTCATTGTGTGTTAGTTCCAACCATTTTGTTGAAAGTAAGCCACTGTATAAAAGAGGATTGTGAATAAGTTTAAGTCGACTCCGAACGACAGTGTTTTTTGAGAAACTTTTTATTTACTTTCAGAGCTTTTGCCAGAAGTCTGCTGAGAGACAGTCGCTGAAGGAAATATTATTTTCATTTTTCGTTTTGTTCGAAGTCAGACATTACCTGGAGGGTTTGAACAATGGCCTCAAGTCTAATAAGCTAACACACTATCTGTTGGACTACGGTGACTTTAGTATTTGATTTTATAACTTTACTTAGATAGTTTTATATGCCTTTGAATAAGACGGCTAAATTAGATGCTGAAATTTGATTCCATCCTTCTTGAAGCATCGATTTCAACTCAAATATTTACGTTATTGCGTGTTAGAGACATTAAACTACATGGTCGCGATAGTCTAATAGGCAGCTTTTTGACTTATTAGAGGTAAGGACGTGGTTCAAACCGCCGCAATTATCTACGGCTACTTAGTCTCAGCAGATTTCTGGCAAAAACTCTGAGAGTAAATATAATTGACATGCAATGTTTCTCACAAATCTGTCGTTCGAAGTCGACATTAAACTGTAGGTCTCGCCACTCATGTATAAAATTAACACACACAACATAAGTGGCGTCACAAACAAGAATGAAATCCTGACTGAACAGTTGTTATAACTGTTGTATGGATCAAAATTTACAATTGCAAAAAGTGAACCCGTGCTTGAGAACCCCTGTATCATATGAATAGGTCCCTACACAGGAACTAAAATCCATATTCGTCACAGATAACTTATGTAACAATTTGAATAAAATTACGTTATTATTCTCTTGTCTAAGTAGATGCCGGAATCGAAATGTTAAAAAATTTATCTTTTTTTTTTTTAATTTAAAGACTAATGCTGACTGAACACCGTGTGATCCAACTCTAACTTCCAATCAAACTTTAAGAGATATTGTTAGTGTGCTACAGTATTTGTAGGGTTTTAAAAATCGAAAATCAAAACAGATAATGTTTTTGCACATGTGTGTGTATGCTTCTGTTGGTGTTTAGTTGCAACAATAATAGTGAGTGATAATAAAATAACAATAACAATTGCAGTAAACTCTTCACACATATGTATTCCCAAAAATTCAACAACAATTCATTGCAAATAAAAAAAAAAAAATAAAATATAATAAAAAATAAAGAAGGAAATATATTTTATTTAGCATTGTACCATATTTTTAAATATTTTGCATTTTTATTATATTCTCTTTTTATGGTCATAAATAACATGTGTTAGTTTAGTTTTCTCTATTTTATTTTTTAGAGAAATAAAAATTTATTTTGCATACATACATACATACATGTAAGTATGTACTGCTATACGCTTCAAGAGGTCTTTGCATAACTTTATGGGTTTCCAAAATCATCATGCAAAATATGTGTAATGTCTGTATGTAAGATTATATTTTATTCTAAAGTCACCACCCCAAAAATTTATATTCACAATGCAATGATAGTTTGATCATAAAAGCGATAATTTTAAACTTTTGTTACGTATTCCTAAGTGGAAAACAGTGCAACAAAATTTGAGAACTTTTGTTTTGCTACGTCGTTGGAACACCTCATCGTAACACAATTGTGCAGAGGATACTCACCCGTACTCCTACGTCCTATCAATTAATTTGTGTTCATATAGCAACGAACGTAATTACACCATCTGATAACCTGCAAGGTTTCATACATCGCGATGCCTAATCATGAGACCTCTGCAGCTTTCTCCTGGGATATATTCTGCGGTAGATGGAAGGAGTGCGTTGCAATGGAACTACAAAAGTGCTTACATACGCCGAAACCATCGGCATTATGTGCATACTAAACGAGGTGTAGTCGCCGTAGTTAGAAGGTAGTGCGTTGGCTTATTAGACGTGCGGCCGTAGTTCAATCCCTTGCCGAAATATAAAGAAAATACTTCTACAGTGAGTTCCTCTCAGAAGATTTTTGGCAAAAACTCTGAGAGAGTTGCCATTAAAACTTCTTCAAAAACATCTGTCGTTCGGAATCGACTGTAGGCTCTAAATATCATGTATAAAATTATCACACTCAACACAAGTGGTGTGGGAAGCTAGGTCGTAATCATGACTAAACGAGGTAAGTATTACTGTTGTCTTAAGTGTTATAGAATGGAAGTCTGATGTAATGGCTATGACAGTGAATGTTACTGCCTTAGCGGTATTGGAAAGAAAGTTCTACACAATATCTCTAGTCTAGTTTGAGTTGTCAATAATGTTCCAATTTGAATCAACAACGAGCTTTATGAGCTTCACAACAATATAGACGGTGTGGAGTACAACAATGTTCAAATGTCCGCCACGGCTTCTCTAAGTGAAACGTATCTGATATGTTCCATTTTCCATGCATTTGTCGCATAAATCAAACCGAATTTGAATGATAAAATAGGTTATGTTTGCTTTGTGTGCAGCTGTGGTTTGTGGTTTACTCACACACACTTGTTACCTCAGAAAGCTCGGTAAGGAAAAGTCTAACTTACCAATGTGACACGAGCTGTGTGGTACGTAGCGCCGTTTAGTGGAAACCACATGTCGTTGGTGTCCATCATCTAGTTCAAGCCAGAATAAGTAGTTATTATTAACCTATGGTGCCCGCTGTTGACCTGGTCAACGTTGTTCTCAAGGAAATATGGATCAAAGAGGCTGCCTGTCCGAAATCCTCATCCTGCATTTTTTTCGATACGCCTTGGACGCTTTTGGATATCTTAGGGATTTGTTATCGTCCTAAAATCAACAATTTTTTGTTTGTTCAGAAATAGGTCTCAATGCTGAATATAATTTTCGATAAAAATTGAGCTCAGTTGCCAACAGCTCCAGAGCCCATACAGCAAATATGTCTATGGTCGCTCATTTATTGATTTGGCAACATAGACTGAATAAATGACAATGATTTTGACAGATGGCATGAATTGTCAATGTTCAAAAGTCTCTATTGGAAAACCCTATAAAAGTGATATTAAATATTAAAAATAAACATTGTCCATCATTACAAATATTTAAATAAATATCTCTAATAAAAGTTTCCTGTTTGGAAATTAAATTAAATTCTGTTTGCATTTCAAAAGAAATTGAAATTTTCATAAAAAATATTTATAGGCCTGGTGCCCGATTCTTAATTGCTGGTTACTTTGAATTGATTGCCACAACTTACAACAATATGGGTGGAGTTTTAAATTTCTTCATACAATTCGTTTGTAAAAGAAAAAACAAATTTTCCAATTTATTTTCTCATTCATAACAAGCACTGTGTGGGTTGAAACAGATGTTCTAATAAAATTTAAATATTTTGGAATACATATTATTTTTTGAAATAAATAACAAAAGGAAATTCGATTTATAAATGAATATTTTTATATGACGAAAGGGGTAAGAAATATTAATATTTTTACATGGTATTCAGTTCTTTAAAGTATAAGACAAATCATTCATTGGTTATAAATTGGTCATAAATTGGTTCGTCCGAAGATTCATCTTACTTACAGCAGTAGTATCAGCATTAGAATAATGAAAAAATAAGGTTTGATAAAACTATTTGCTTTACCCTATGCTATCTGGCCCCTTCAATTTGTGTAATAGTCGTTATTTGAAGACTTATTACCTCCATCTCTTCTTTCTTGGACGCTAAAATATTGTCGACTTAAATTTTGTCGAGTTTAATACTCAGTGTTCATTGTTACTGGTTAATGATGAGTCCTCTATAGTTTCAGTGTAATATTTCGGAGTAAACATTGAAGAGTAAAAAGCTCTTGATGTAAGTTCTTATCAGAATTATAAAAAGGCTTGTATGCACAATGCTACGACTGTCCCTCAGTCTATCTATCTTATCTGTTACTGATAAAGAATCAATGCATTATTCTTCGCCAAACAAAAATCCTGTAATAACGGCCTGAATATCTAATTTTTGTTAACATCGAACTATTTTTTCGATTTGAAAATGGAATTTTGATTTGGATTTATTCGATACAATACGCGCGAATAAGGTAATGTCCACAATATTTCGAAATTGATTGTTGATTTCAACTTCTTAATAAACCACTACAAAATAGGGATGTGATTGGACCAGAGTCTAATAGATTTGGATGTGCCATTTAAGACTAAGTAAGTGCAGTTTGTTGTTCCAATTCTTGCTTTGTTCTTTGAATTAAAAACTTGTTCTGAAGGCTGTCAAGAATGTGGACATTAGACATATACTGTCTCCCTAGTCTAGTAGGTAGTGTGTTGGCTTATTAGATGAGAGGCCTTGGTTTAAACCCCAAGGTCAGACATTTCGAACAAAGCGAAATAGGAAAAAATATTTCTTTGTCGACTTCCTATCAGCAGATTTCTGGCAAAAACTCTAACTTGCGGAGTCTGTACTTTCCGCCACTCCTGTACAAAATTAACACCCCTGACTGAAGGGTTGTTATGATCAATTATGTATGTATGCATGTATACTACAAATTATGCAACCGTTGATACTATTAACTGCTGTCCGATGTGTTAGTGTTTGTTGAAGTAAAATTATGTCGGGAAAATTGTGTATCCATAGCTGACAATAGCATTCATATTATAAGTTCTGCTACCCTGCCATTTGAAACAAGCTTTACGCAAGGCGTCACAGCATAGTCCTCTGATCACAAGAGATTATTTAGTCTTTTATGCCCATGTCCTAAAGAGAAAACAAATTGAATTATGTTATCAATACGCCCTATCGAAATCCATGAAAATGATAATAAGTGCTGAGATGATTTACGTCGTTTGCTTTATTATTATTATCCGGGGAGTTAATACATATGATGTAGGCATGAGTGATATGGTCTACAGTCACTGAGATTAGTGAGAGTACCCGACTGAAAGTACCCGGTTGAAAGTAAGCGATTCAATATAATCAAAGCGATAATCTGTTAATTTGTATTTTAAAAAGTTATGTGTCTCTTGTTCCGACATTCGAAGTCGCCATAGTCCAGTAGGTAGTTTATTAGCTTATTAGACGTGAGGCCATGGTTCAAATCTCTGGGCAGGTATGTCGTTGGCGATTGCCTCTCAGCAAATTTCTGGCAAAACCTCTGAGAGTAAATAAAATTGTCATGAAAAAAATTCTCAAAAATCTGTCCTTTGGAAATTAACACACACAACATAAATGGTGTGAGAAGCTAGGACTTAATATTGACTAACTGGTTGTTCAATTATATATGTATGTAGTTCCGACATTCACTAAGATTAGATCAGACAAGTATCTACAGGAAATCCATACTTATTTAAAGTGTGACTAGATATAGTTAGCATTGTAGTTGGTGCTGATTTTTACAAGTTTACTGTTGTTTACTTTTAGACTTCTTATTACCATTGTTTTGCTTATGGTACCTTCTTTGAGATTCAGTTAAAAAAAGTCCATGATAATATTGTAATAACACAATGATGACAGAGTGACTGATTTAATTATGATATTCGAATATTAACTCAGGATATGCTAACAAAAACAACATAAAAAAAAAAACAAAGAAAAAACAAGCGAAACATATGATAAATATTTAATTCGCACCCAATAAATTGTTTAATTATGGGGGCGATTAATTTTGGCACCATTATTTTCTTCTTTTATCCTTTTTTTTTTTTTTTTTTTTTTTTTTTTTTTTTTTTTTAAGTGCGTGTCTATGCTTCATTAGCGGAGGAAACTCTTTCATTTTATCACCTCTCATGTTTCCTGCGCCATTTCGATATGATTGAATACGTATGTATTTCGCTGTGGCAGATGTCTAACCTAGGGATTAGTTGTATTGTATTACACAAAAATTTAATTGATTACCCACTCAAAGTTTTGTGTTTGTTGTCTTCTATCTTGTTTATCGCCCAAAAGCTGGTCATATTGCTGTGTGTTTTTCAAAAACACATTTTATTAGATAAACACGTTTAGCACGCGATTCAAGCATTTGTTACGTTGCGTATAAAATTAAGAAGTATATTCTGATGATATTTTTCTGAAATATTTATCGGTAAACGTAATTATGGTATCCAAATTTGACACAGAGATTTGCTATTAATAAAATGAAAATGTCACATTAATTTGAGTTTAATTGGGGAAAGCGATTTTAGATTAAAATTTGTGTAGGCTTCCATTAAGATATCGAATAGCATTTAATTGCGATTTATTTTATAACATTGTTACCGTCTAATGGTATTAAAAACAGGCATAAAAAGAAAAATAATTGTTTTAAACTCCTATAAAAATAAAGGAAGAATTTGAAATTCATTTAAATCTGATTCGAAAACAAGTGGGCAATTCTGAAGCATAGTTTGGACAATAAAAACTTGTTAATTGCTATTAAATTTCATATTTATCCTTAAGGTTCTGAATTGAAGGAGAGAACAATAATTAAATTCTTCAATTTGTATTTGGAGATACTTCTTTAAATTTCAATAACCTAGAATTTTTCTAGTGTATACAGGTCTCCTAAAGAATATATGAATGCCGTTAAAGTTACGTATCGACTATGTGGTGGAACCAACCTTGTTTTACGTTAAATTAAGTTAGCTTAACGGTTAGCTTGCCGTCCAAAGGCAATTTCAATCGGTAGCCCATATGGCCCATTGTGTTACCAAGTGTAAGGTCACTTACCCCTCGTCATGATCCATTAGTGGTGGGTTTGAACCACAACGAGCTTCGGATAAAACTGACCAGTTCCCTTAGTGGCACGTTCGAAACCGTATCGAGAACTTTAAATATTCTGTCATGCACAAACCGATGACGTCTCTCTTAAAGTGCAGGACACTCACATAAAAGGTTATGTACCGATTCCGTTTCCTCCACATCCTAGAAGCTTTTCAGTGATCGTGGAATTACGTTGGAATTCCTGCTAAAGTGCGAACCGTTCTGCTGTTATATTTATTGGCATATATACCTTCTATCTATCTCTTCCTCAAACATCTTCGATCCCTTCAATGCCAGATCGTCCGCCTTTTCGTTTCCTTATGTTCCCAGTAGAAGCAGGTGTTATGTCGACGTATAAGTTCTAGAGACTCTATGCCCTTTTTTGACGAGGTGGAATTCCAGCATTTTGATTGCTGCTTGACTATCCACACATATGTTCAAGTTAGGTTATCTGTATGATCCGTTGAGTGAGTCGGAGTAAACCCCAGATCCAGTTCCACACTCGATTTTGAGTCATGGTTGAAAATCGTTATATTAGCGTCAGCGATGAAAGTTTCAGCAAACCATTATTCATGTGTGGGAGTGTGAGTTTTATACGTACGACCGAAAACAGTCACTGCGACTAATCTAAAACCCGAGTGACTCGGTTCTACTTCATGCAACACTGAAGCTGCTGTCGACTGATTGTATACGCAGGCAGTCAGCTGTCTTGATAACCAGCTCTCTCTCTTCTTCTCTAACGAAGACATTGTTTGTTAACTTAAATGGTGTCCTTCTGATCTTTTATTAAAGAAGAGGGTTGAGCTAGTGTAGGTAAGTAAGGCTCAATACGGTCAAATCCTGTTCGAACTTACAGTAGATATATGCTGCAATTCTGGGAAGTCATAAGTATATCCAGGTCGATTACGTGGTTCATTATAATTTCCTGAATTGGAAATTTTATTTTAGTATTTCAAAGAGAAATGTTTCGCTTGAAGACATAGAAGTGTTAAATTGTCATAAGGGCCGCAGCAATCTTTAAACGGCGTAGATCATGGCCACTTTATTGGCCACACATTGTCTGTTGTGTGGTGGGATTTTTTCTGAAAGTATTTTAATTCACTCGGACTGCCAAATTGTGATAAAATCCCTAATGAAGGTCACGTTATGCTGAATATTTATTAGAAAAATTTCGAATCATTCAAAGGTAACTTTAATATGGATTCCAGAACATGAGGATATCGAAAGAAATCGTATTATTGATAAACTGATTAGGATTTGTTACGTGGCAAACGTATTCCAAAGACTACAGGTAGACAATATCTTTTCTATACGTTTTAAATGGAGGCACAATTTCGTTAGCTACGGGAAGGTACGTACAATATTGTTAGATTGTACTGGACTTGTGGGGACAAAAGGGATTGTCATCTGTCAATAAATAGTATAGTTTTCCTTCACTGAATTTCTATCCTCCCAGGCTTTTATTGTAGTCTCATAAAAAGTCTAAAAGCTGACCCAACTGGAAACCAATTCTATTTCATCACTACACTACTCTGTAAGTTTGTTTTGGCTTGCTTTATACCACCTGTAGATATTTCTTTAAATAATTCAGTCGTGACGGCTATTTGAAATCTTTAAAGCTATGCTGAATAAAGCCTTCAAAAACAATGAATTTCTTTTCACAATACCTTACAAAAAGTACAAGGCAATGAAACTTAATTTATAGTCTCCTTGATTTTCAAATTTAACAAAACTTGGAAAACCGCCCTCAATTTATTTCATACTTTTGCATAGATTTTGTCGTCGTCGTATGTAAAATAAAAATTATAAAATTGTTACTAAACGAAGTAGAACAATAGCAACAAAAAATAAATTAAATAAAATGATAATAAAATATACATACATACATACATATGTATAGTATATCATATATAATAATAGAGAAATAAATAATAATAAATGGTTTATTGGAGGATATTCTGGGGGCGGCTGAAACATTCTGTAATACTTTGTTCAGCCGGATAATAAAATAAAATTTATGAACAAAATAGAAAAAGACAGTTATTTTTTTTCAATTTTATTTTCTTCTTCTTTTTATATACTTTTTGTATATATTTTCTATTATTTATCTAAAAACATCATTTATAACAATAGGATTGAATTAAGTCCAGTTTTTTTCTATTCTTTTTGCAATAAATCTTGTCCGTTTTTTGTTTCGTTTTTTTTTGTGCTCTTTTTTTACTTTTTTATAAATAAAAAACAAAATGAAAAATACATTTTTGTTTTTTATTATTGTTCTGAGATTGCATTCGATTTTTATATAAAAGTGACCATAAATAGAATTTATTTAAAAAGGAAGTTAGAAAAGTCATCCTGAGAAGTTGTCTTTCAAATAAATGTGAAATAAAATGTTGATTTCATAAAATGATAATTTCATCTGTTTTAATTTCAATTGTTTTATTTATTGTTTACAAAATATTTTCTTAATTCTTAGTTCGATTCTAGGGAGCAACTCGTTAGTAGTTGTTTGCCTGCTATTCATACCCAACACTTTGCAAATCCATAATAAGGTCTCACAGTTGGACATCGAAGCCATATATGAAATTCTAAAGCCCCACATCACATCACATCAATCTGGGAAGAAGAAAGGCTACCTCTAGCCTGGAAGAAAGGCATCTACGTTAAATTACCGAAAAGTGGTGACTTGAGGGGTTGTACCAACTGCAAAAGTATTACTCTGCTTAATCCCTTATACAAGATACTGGCAATAATCATACATATATACATAATTGGTCATTACAACCCTTCAGTCAGGATTATGGGCCTAGTTTCTCACACCACTAATTTTGAGTGCGTGAATTTTATACATAAGTGGCGGGACCTACAGTTTAGAGTCGACTCCGAACAACACATTTTTTCAGAAACTTTTCATAACAATTTTTTATTTACTCTCAGAGTTTTTGCCATAAATCTGCTGAGAGGTAGCTACCGAAGAAATATTTTTTTTATATTTTCGTTTTGATGTCTGACTTGGGATTTGAACCGTGGCCTTACGTCTAATAAGCCAATACACTACCTACTAGACTAGGGTGACTTCATAATCATACAGAGAATGTTTCAAAGCTAAGATAAAAGAAAATCTACGAGACGAACATGAGTTGCGTAGACCAAGCCAACACTCGCCGCATTATAATAGAACAATCTCTTGATTGACGTACTCTCTTGTACTTACTGTTCCTAGATTTCAAGAAAGCCTTCGATATCATCAGACGAACTGCCCTATGGAAAGTATTGCGAAGAAAATAAGTATATCAGAGACGCGGAAACAGAACTCTCTGTTCTTCACAACGGCAATATAAGCCAAGCATTCCACACAAATGCTGGAGTAAAACTAGGATGCCCTTACACCTTAGCTATTCACCTTAGCTATTTCCTTAGATATTCACCATAGCACTGGATGATATCATGAGCGAAGTCTGTTCCGAGAAAAAAAAGAGGAAGAGGATTAGGAATATGCATTTGATGTTTGTATCTACTCTCCTACTCTCGCACAAAGTCTCCAACATGCAAACAAAGCTAAAAGATTTAGAAAGAATTGCGCGCAATATTAGACTTGAGATAAATATCAAGAGCAACAAAGCCATGAGAATTTACAACGTAAGCAACGACAATATCATGCTATAAGGCCAACAAGTCGAATACGTATATACATAGCTTCTGCTATCTAGGCTGTATAGTGACATCAAATGGCGGCGCAGAAACAGATGTAATCAACAGGCTCAGTAAAACGAGAGCGGTATTTGGACAACTACAGCCAGGAACCTTACCAATAAGGAACCCGTAATAAAGGAAGTAAAACGTAGGAAATGGAGATGGATCGGTCACACTATCGGAAAGAATACTAATAGTATAACAAGAAAGGCACTTCTTAAGAAGAGTACTTAAGAAGGCGTGGCCTGCCAAAGAGCGTGTGCAGACGTTCGATAAAGTGGGAAGATGTAAAAATAACATTAGTCTACCGTATAATAGCTAAAAGAGGAGCAAAAAGGAAAAAAATAAGGCTTTGGTTTCCAGTTAAGTATTTTTAGCTCTTCTGCATCATATTTTACTAAGTTTATTCGACTGTTGAGAACAATTTTCCTTTGCTAGAACGAGATAAAATTGGGAAAGTAGTACTTGATCGCTAAAAATGCTTTCTTTTTCTAATTTCTACTGTAATTATTGGATAATTAATTTTCAAATAAAATAAATGTGTTGTTATCTTGTTATTATTGCAACATTTCTATCCATTTAAATGAACCTTTACACCAGATGTTCATTATCCTAGAATGTATTTAAATTTTGTAAAATCCATCTTTATAAACAACAATTTTAATGGATTGCATTATTGATTAAAAGAATTTTCTTTCGAATTATTTTATGCAAATATTTATGAATACATATTAACTTTATAATTATTTTAAATTGTTTATTCGGTATGTGTATGGGAGCATTAACAGAATACTATACAGTTTAGCAAAAAAAAGTCTTCATCTACCCAAGTTCTTATTTGACGTCAACGTTATTTTTCATTCGAATCGTTAACAGGTGCAAAACATATGGTCGCATTACAACCCTTTGGTCAGGATTACGATCCAGCTTGTCACACCACTCATGTTGTGTGTGTAATTTTAATCAATAAGTGGTGGGACCTACAGTTTAAGTCGACTCCGCGGTCAAATATCCATAACCTTTTATTTCTTTTAATTTAAAAAATTTTCAAACCTTGTTGGACGCTTTCAAGTAGTCTCGGAAAATAATTGCAAATTTTCTAATTAATCGCTGTTCGATGCCAAGTATTTAAGCAACTATCGGATTTACCAAGAGATCTTCAAACTTATACAGTTTATTACGGCCTTCTTGTTACAGCTATAGCTGTGACATTACATACATGGATAATTGGTCATCACAACCCTTCAGTTAAGGTTACGACTTAGTTTCTCACGCCACTTATATTCGGTGTGAAAATTTTATACATAAGTGGCGGGACCTACTAATTAAAGTCGACGCCGAAAAACAGGTTTTTGGGAAACTTTTCATGGCAATTTTATTTAGGAAGTCACCGAAGAAATATTATTCGTATTTCGTTTTGTTCGACACGTCTGATCCAGGGATTGAACCGTGGCCTCACGTCTAATAAACCAGCACACTACCTACTAAACTACGACGACTTCAGCTGTGAAATTAGTTGTCATTTATTCAGTCTGTTTTGCCAATAGACATGCGTTCGATGAATGGTATGCAGAGCAGTTAAAAACTAGTTGCGTAAAGAAACAAAATTGTGAAATTTGGAAAGATAACAATCCACACCTAAGGTCTAAAAGCATCCATTGCATTTCGAAAAGTCACTATTTGGATTGGATTTAGGGCTACGAATGTGATAGGCTCATATTTCCTTAAGAACGACATTCACCGGACCATCAAAGTCAACGGTGAGCATTATAGATCGATAATTAGCAGCTTCCTTTGACCTTAATTAAATGATCTGGATATCAAAGTCATGTGCCTTATGTCGCAGTGGATTCTTCACAAGCGATTTATAGGCGCAGTCCGCTCGAGTGGATGTGATCAGATCTTACCACCGAGATCGTGCCATTTGACCCTGGTAAACTTATAAGTGGTGTTTCTTATGTTGCGGGTATGTACGAATAAGCCACAAAACCCAGCGCCCAAGTCATCGATCTAGTTCAGCTTAATTTATGCACTTTCAGAGTAGAAACAATTTTTACGTTTCAAAGTTTCACAATGAGAGTGGCAATAAAGATAAGATTCTTTTGATCCATCCCCCTAAGTGATTCACCACTTCTGATCTTCATCATATTCCTTCATTTTCGTGTAGTAGTGTAGTAGGTAGTGTGTTGTCTTATTAGACGTGACGCCTCGGTTCAAACATCAGGTCAGACTATATCTAGCAAAACGAAATATGAAAAAGTATATTTCTTCGGCAACTTCCTCTCAGCAGATTTCTGGGCAAAAACTCGGAGAGTAAATAAAATTACCATGAAAAGTTTCTCAAAAACCTGTCATTCGCAGTCGGCTTTAAACTTTAGGTCCCGCCACTTATGTATGAAACTAACACACACAACATAAGTGATGTGAGATACTCGGTCGTAATCTTGACTAAAGGGTTGTAATGACTAATTATGTGTGCATGTAGTTGGATATTTGAAACATATCACTTCTTGTAACGAAGGGTGGCCTGAGGGTCTAGTTGACAGAATGCTAAGAAAACGTGGGTTTCAGACCCACCAGAGTTTTTGGATGTAAAATATTATAAATGTTTGCACACAATAAACGAAACTATAGAGAACACTTATGTTGCTCACTGTACTGTATATTTTATGACCTGTTCACTTACACATAATATTACTTACAAAGCTTTATCTATTATAATTAATACAATAAAATAATGGAATTGAATATATATGTATATAAATATGTATATATGCATAATCAATTAACGCAGAAACAGTTTACAATTACTCAGTTTTATTGTTGCAGGGCTTATAGTTTATCGAAAATTAATTAAATAGAAAGAGACGCTTGAATTATTATTAAATTATACTTCAACCCTGAACTGTTACGGAGAGTTATAACTATTTAGGCCACAAATAATGGATTCTGAACCGCTTTGTCTATGTAAATGTAATTTAATTAACAAACGTCTCAAACCATTTACACTTGATAACATATACATTTATACACTAAACAAAATGACAGCAACAAAGATTTTAATTTTAATTTGTTTTATGCTCTCAACACATAACATAACATGTCATTAGTGTCGAAATTAATCATAATTCTCCTTTTCAGTAGAGACAGCTTAAGTTCTTGCTTAAGCAAGTGAGAAGTACGCTTGGATGTGACTTAAAAGCCTCCCCCAGGATCGCCACCAATAAAATGTTGCGGAGATCAAAGTCAAATGGAAAAAAAAGAATACAAGCAAAATAAAAAAAAAAACAACTTGAAAGTACAAAGAAGTACAGAAGAAACAAGCAATTCATCATCTCTAAAGAATGTTGTTGTGTGAAGGATGTTGATGCCCCGTGATGCTATTATTACTGCCAACACTGCTATAGTGGATGATGTCGACGATGACGTTGACAAATGCAACCAAACCACTGTATGAAGCAACATCATATACAGAAATTATGCTGCTGTCACTATGCGAAATAACTCTTGAACTTGACATTCCCCCTTTTTTAAACTTCTTTTTTTTTCTTAAGCAACGCGCTAAACTCTTTCTTTTTTTCAGTTTTTCCTTAATGTCAGCGTGAAATTGTATGTCGGCTGGCGCTGTTTGTTGTTTGAGCGCATCTTAGCTGTCAAAATAATATTAAATCACTGTATAAAAGTGTATACTCGTAAATCTAAAACATCATACATAGTACATATTTATTATATTCACACTGACAAAGACAGATACAGAGACAGGGAGGTTCATATATACATTTTATATACAATATTATCCCTTATACAATATTTTAAATGATGTTCTCTTCTTCTTCGTCTTCACTTCCTGTTGTTATTTTGTATATATTACGTGAAGATTCTTAAAATAGATAATATTGTGTATGCGAGGGTTATACGTTAAGTAAAAAGAAAACGAAAAAATTATGATTTATTATCACTGATTATTATGCTGTTGTAAAGGGTGAGCATTTTAAAAGTTGAAATTTAAAAATGCAATAAAACAAAAGCGTATTGAAATTCTGTCAAATTTATTTTTGTGTTGTGAAGTACAGTTATTTCGTTTAGAAATAGAATATTATTTCATTCATATGGCTGCCGCGGCTGGCCCCACAGTACTTCATTCGACCGGACCAATTTTCGTAAACTTTTTGTAGTGTATGGGGTCGTATCTCGGCAATGGCATCACGTATGTTGACTTGTAAATGCTCAATTGTCTCTGGTTTGTTGGCATAACAATTTTCTTTAACAGCGCCCCACAGAAAATTGTCGAAAGGTATCAAACCCCAATTCTTGGCGGCCAATTGACACCACAATTTCGTTCAATTAAACGGCCATCAAACATCTGACGCAATAAATCGATTGTGACATGATATGTGTGGCAAGTTGCACCATCATGTTGAAACCAAACCTCGTTCACATCAATACCATGAAGAGCGGGCAAAAAAATCAGTTATCATGGTGCGATAGGCGTCCCCATTCACCCTAATAGTTTCGCCTTCTCGTTTTCAAAGAAATATGGAAAAATAATGCCTCTGCTCCACAAGCAGCACCAAACAGTCACTCGTAATGAGTGCATTGGCTTCTGTAAGACAACGTGTGGGTTTTCTGTGCCCTAAATATGGCAATTTTGCTCATTAACGTACCCACCGAGTTGAATATGAGCTTCATTCGAAAATATGATTATTTTTTGGGCCAAAATCGACATCATCGTATAGTTTTTCTTTGGCCCTTGAACCAATTGAACTTTGTAAGGAATCATCCTGAAATCTTCTCGCAAAATTCGAAGTAAACTGGTGCGTGAAATATTCAGTTCTTGAAAACGATGACGAGTTGATGTTGATGGACACTCACTTAGACTATCGGCCACAGCTTCGATATTTTCAGGTGTACGCACTGTACGAGCACGCTCACGTCGTGGAGCATCAGCTATGAAACAAGGTCCACGAACTTTAGCAATAAACTTACGTATACCGGGCGCTGTGGGCTCTTCTCTGCGACCAAATTTTGGACGACATTTTCGGGCAATGTCCGATGTTGCCTTTGGAAACAAATTACCAATAAATCCCAACGTTGTTCAAGCATAAACCGATTCATGACATTCAGTGAAGAAAATACACTGAATTTTGAGATCAAATAGAATGACATATGTAAGTATTGCCAGATTCGAAATAACAGACGGTTCAAATTTAAGACGATAGATGGCCCACACGACATATGGAACAAGTTTAATTTTTGACGGCCTATAAGTTCAGAACAATATAGCATTTTGAAATTTAAAACGTATAGAGTAGCCACTTTTCAACAAGAATAATTTCATTAAAAAAGCTTCCACCATTCACATGATTTTAGCAAAGCTTTCGACACAACCTTCTTAGCAGCATCTGTCAGGCATGCGAAACAAATTTGAAATTTAAATTAAAAAAAAAAGAAGAAAATAAATAAATAACTAGAATCCCCATAAAATTTATGCTGATTAGATTATAGCAGTATTTGTCTTAAGCAAACATTATCGTCATGCCACATCCAAAAACTGTTTTTGTCTCAACCCCCCCAAAACAACGCAAATTTCTAAATCACAAGTAATTTTGCATATACGGATGTGTTAGCAACCTTCTATGCAATGACTGATGTTGCCATTTTGCTACATGTCATATATGTATGTATGTATGTGTGTATGCTGTAGACGCTTGGAGGTCATGTTAGAGTGAAATATTATTTTTTAAAATTGGCATGTTTGTCAAGATGTGACGACATTTGAATTGCAAAAATTTTTTTTTTTATTACGAACAATCTTTGATTCACTTTTGCTGTAAATGTTTAAAGGTAAACTAACTGATTATAGCAGCAAATTTGTTAATTATTCATTCATTCACTTTTGCCTTCATTTAATTTCAGTTTTATTTTTTAATTAATAATCATTGTAACACAATATTGAAGTTTTACGGGATGTGAAATTGAAAATTTTCTTAAAAATTGCTTACGAAAAATGGTAGATTTTCTTGTGTCAAGTCAGTTATTTGGGTTTTCAGCAGGCAAGATAATTTTTAATTAATTTATTTTTGAATAAATTATAAAATATTGTGTTAAATACAAATATATTATATTGGAAAACGTATGAAACTTTATATGTTTGTAAGGACCCTCATACGATATTATGTAGAATCTTATAATCACGAAAAAGGAAACAAAGGCAATTATAGTTCTGTTGATCGAGAAGATAAATATAATCGAGTCCGGCAGAACATGTAACATACATATGTATATGAAGTGAATAAATAATTTCTAAGGAAAACTACGTGTCATAAAAAGTACTACGAAACTTCAAAGTCAATCTATTTTCTACCAACACGACTATATTCAAACGTGGAAGCAACAGTCCAACATGTAGTGAGTGGAGGTGTACATACCCCATACAATATGTACCGAGATAATCGATTTACCTAAAAGTACTTGCTTACTTCCTTAATTGGTCTTTACAACCCATTAGTCCATGAGTGGCGTGACCTAGAGTTTAACGACAGATTTTTAAAATATTCATTACAACTAGCACTTACTCTCAGAGCTTCTCAGAGAAAGTTGCCAAAAGAAATATTTTTTTCATATTTTGTTTTATTCCATATGTCTCAGCCAGCGAATTAACTGCAAGACGGCGTGAGTTTTAGATTAATACGTGGAAGTGGAATAAACAACCCCAGCAAAGAAAGTAAAATAACGGGGATTTTATCAAAACACCGTAATTTCCCTGAAATTAAAATGGACCAATTCGTGAAATTTTCTGAGTCTTTAAATATAAAAAATCAGTATACAACTGCATAAGAAAAAAATTTTAAAATATTTCGAAGTTTTCAAAAGAACTTTATTAAAGACTTATAAGTTCTGTTTAATGGATGTCATTCACTTTCAATCACTTTATTTTGTGGCAAACAAGTGTGGTAAAAGAAGCATCACTGTCGTTACTAAAGTCTCCATTACCAGTGATTTTTATGTTAGTTAGTGACCGAAAAATACACTGTTATCATTTGTAGCTCCAGTTTTGTGACCAGATCTGGCTACTTTTTACTGCAGCAAAAAAAAAAAAAAACAGTTGAGCGGCGCCATACGGATAACATAGTTTTCATATACATACAGTAAAGCCAGTCCACCAAATTTCCCAGAGCGATTTTGGGCATTAAAAAATCGATACGTAAATAATCATTATAAAACAAAAAAAGTGGAAAAGTTCAATAAAAATCGTAGTATATGACAGAGTATTTCAGAAAAAATATAAAAATTGAAAGCAACACTTGAAGAAATTGTAAGTTATATTTATAATCGATTTTTTTATTTATTTACAATACAATTAACAATTTTAATCAATTATTTACGAGTTGAGTAAGTTCCCGTTTGCTCGGTGCAATGTAACAGACCAAAGTCGCTGGTGGGAATCGAACACAAAAGCCTCAAGCTAATAGTCTAGCACACTATCCAATAGACTGCCAAGGCACCCAGTCAAATTATAAGTATTAATAAGCTATAAACACAGTTATATTATCCGTTTTAATTCAGTTATCCCACCCACCGTTTACACAGAGCATTTTATTTAATATTTATTATTTTCTAAAGTTCTTTAAGATTTCTAGTGGGGCCAAAATAAATTTAAAAATGAACCTGTTACTGATGTATAAGAATCTGAACGAATAAAACTCTCCACATGTCACCATACATTATTTTGAGTGTAATACTATGTTCAGATATGCACTTTTATTGAGTCAATATTCGGTTAATTGAGTACAATATTTTAAGTATTCAGGCATAATAATATACGCAATTCAGCTTACTCAATATTCATTTGACGGCTGGTAAACAACAACATTGTTTTTATTGTGGTCGCGTAAATTAATGTTGTTTGTTAGTTTATTAGTGTTTGTTAGTCGTTGTTGACACTTGCGTTGTTAAATATCAACAGAAAGTGTTCGGTTAATTGTAATATGCTCACTAAACACACTTATGACAGTGCTGCATTTTAAGTTTTACTCAATATTATAACAATTTGCGTATTTATTGCGCAATTATTAATTGAAATTTTATATGAAATATTGAGCTCAATAATGGCGTTTATTACGATTTACGCAATAAAGGTGCATATCTGAACACCATATAATATTAAAACTAAATATAAATTTAGGAAAAGTTGTACAATACAAAAGAAACTTTTAAAATTCAACGAAAATTAACGTTTTTCAGTAGGTATGTTTGTTTATTACTAAAGCATACATATTTATTTTTAGCTTCAAGTAATTTGTAAAAATATTTAGTTTTATAAACACACATAGTACGTATTACCATCAAACTAAATTTGAAATAAAAAAGAAACGCAACAAAACAAAAAAAATAAAGAAAATTAAACCACGATAAACCATTTTAATTACTAACAAGTATTTAAAAAACAAAAAAACCTCACATAATTGAATCTATTTTTAATTAAATGCAACGTTTCCGCAATCCCTATACAATTAGGGTTAAATGTGTTCAGAAACTTAGTTTTGTTGAAAAGTTTGCTGAAATTTAAAATTCATGGGTAAAAATATTTCGAAACTTTGTTTAGAGGGTCCCTATATTTCTCCATGGAGTATAGAATTTGCATGGAATTAATTTGTCTTCATTTAGTAAGTCATGTCATAGAATTAATCTGATATATACACCATATTTTTATATGTTCGAAAAATTATACTTTTATCTCACCATGATTGTTATTGTGCTTAAAAGTTTTATAGGATTACATACTTAATTACTTAATTGGCCATTAACAACCCGGATAACGGATTTCGGTCTGCCTTAACAAATACTTCTAGGAGTCTCTACATGCGCGCCTACAGCAGTTGGTCACTTCAATCGATGACAGAGCTTCCTTGATCTGGTTCTTCTAGCGCAAACAGGGTCGTCCTCTTCCCCAACTTCCGCACATCGCCGTATCGTCTAACCGAAACATCCTCTTCCATTCGAACGACATGGCCGAGACAGCGCAGCCGCTGCATGTCAATGTGCACCAAAACGTCCATGTCATTGAGGAGCTCATACAGATCGAATGCGGAAATCATCGCCAACTCGAATCGAATTAATAGTGTCCACGCTTTTACTCCATAAGGAAGCGTGTGGAGGATGAACTACTTGTAGAGTAAAAGTTTTGTTGAACGAAATGTCTCTGCCAATCAATTGCCTGTTGCGACTATAAGAACACCTTTTCGCAAGAATTATCCTACGCTCGATCTCCAGACTGACACCATTTTTGCTGCTAACGGTGGATTTTAGATAAACAAATTCGTTGGTTATATCGAAAATGTAGCTACCGGCCATAATTTGCGATTTGATAGCCGTATGTTCCTATTTATCGACAATATACGCTTCGTTTTGCCTCATTGATACATCCTGACGTCATCTTCTTTTGCTAAAAATATTCACCACTCTCAATGGTTTTGGCTCGCCATGCTTTTTACCTTTTCTACGGGTATAAACAGATGAGACCCAAGAAAAGTTTAGAATATTCAATGAATTCAGGCTTTTTTATCTGAAACCAAAGCTCAAATAATACGCTTAGTTCTGTAGAACAGTGTGTTGGAATTCAGGCACTAGGTTATTGGAATAGGATAAGTTGGAGGCAGTGCGCGATAAATTAGCGTTTGATTGTTTTCTTTCCTAAGTCGCCGTAGTCTATTAGGTAGTGTGTTGGCTTATTAGACTTAAGGCCACAGTTCAAACCCTAAGTCAGGCATCAAAACGAATTCTGAAAAAATATTTCTTTGGCAAAAACTCTGAGAGCAAAAAAAATTCTATGAAAAGTTTCTGAAAAAGCTGTCGTTCGGAGTCGACGTTAAACTGTAGGTCCCGCCACTCATGTATAAAATTAGCACACACAAACTAGGCCGTAATCCTGACTGAAGGGTTGTAATGGTCAATTATGTATGTATGTTGTGCACACACAACAATTTTTTTGTGGGAATCACACCTACGCAATCCCAGAATCGGAGATTCGTATTCTACTCATTTAATTGTTGGAGCAATCACAGGATCCCGCGTAGTATATTTGTGGAAAGTTACTTTAATGTGTATTGGATTATGCATTTTACTTAATTGGCTTTACTTTTATTCCTAAAAGATGACTGAACACTTATTAAATACCACTCTAAATATGTTAGGCTATACTTTTTAGAGGCTACTTTAGTAGAAGACTGCTTAAGGTACTTCATGTAATTCCTGGTCTAAGCAGAATCAACAATGTAGAAGATATCGACGGTGAATAATTAACTGCTACTAAAATGAAGCAAATGAATTGTGATCTTTATGTTTATGGAATCAAATAGATGTACGGGTGGTGCATGATACCATATCTGAAAATCATTGTCATTGTGCTTAAAAGTTTTGTAGGATTACTTACATAGTTACTTGGAAAAATCATTATGATGTGGCGAGCATTATCTTATAATATCAAAATTCCTGTTTGCTTCAATGTTATCAGAATGAATCCAGCAACATTTTAAAGCTCGAAAATATCCTCATCACTAAAATTTAAGAAACATTCTGAAAATCTGTATATTCTTCGAAAAGAAAAGTATGTTATACGTGCTACGCATAAAGGTAAGAAATGTTTTTCTACCAAAAACGGCGATCTATTTTCATGGATCGTTTTCAGTACCTATTGCAATATCATCGAAAACTGAAGGGAAATTTTTGCAGCTAAAGCGTACGTAAATGATATAAAAGAGAGAATTAAGGAATTTTAGTTTGGTATTGAAATTCAAACTCAAAATCTTCTAAACTCTATGACAAATATAATATTTCCTGTCATTAATAATAAGATTGGCCCATAAAAGAGAAGTTATTAAGATTTTTAAAATTGGATATTTTTTTCTGTCTTGATTATGAGCTAGAGCAGAGTTAAGGCATCATTCAGCCAACTACGTGCCTCCTAAGATATGTGGGTAGGCAATAACTCTGAGAGTAAATAAAATTGCCATGAAAAGTTTTTCAAATATCTGTCATTCGAAGTCGTCTTTAACTGTAGGTATCGCCACTCACGTATAAAATTAACATACATATCATAAGTGCTGTAAGAAGCTACGTCGTAATTCTGATTCAGGGGTTGTAATAATCAATTATGTATGTAAGAATGTATCAGTTTTGTCCACTACTGTTTACTACTTTGTATATTTTTTTTATTTTCGCTTACAAAACCTTACTTTAAATTGGTCTGTAAAGTTAAAATTTTGTAAAAGTGTTCAAACCACAAAATGAAAAACACACAGTATAAAATTTTTAGCAAATCCACACAAAACCTGCTAGAAAAATGAATTGGAAAACTGTAAAATGCAGTGTGGGAGGTAAAAAGTAATTCAATTATTTTCACTTTAAAAGTAATATGGTGTTGTTTAATCGTGTAGTATACCAACAACTATGAAATACTCTATTAAATGTATTTCAAAGTAAAGTATTTCATTTTAATACTCCTACGTACATAGGTAGCAGGTGTAGTAGTCATCTTACATGCTTTCCATAACATTTAATATCATTTAATTACATTCGTTTTTTGTATTGTATGGTGAAGCGTATATATGTATTTCATTTGTTCTAATTACACAAGTGTTGTCATGAGATTTTTTATCAATTTTTATGAAACTATTTTCATATATTTGTATGGCGCGATGATATTGTATTGAAATTCACAAATACCACAAAATTAATGAAATTGTACCCAACACATCATAGTCATCAGCGTCATCATCATCATCGCCATCATTGTCACCATTACCACGACCGTCGTCCACCAAAAGCAAAATGAGGAGGAGTGGTGACCGCCACTGCAAAGCACCGTATGCCGATCAAACTCCACAACTATTCGCATAGAGGCAACCAAAGAGCCAACCAACTTGTTCGTTTGTTGTATTCCAACCACAATTCAGTTGAAATGCAATCAGCCAAGTTAAACCACAAAATAAAGGAGGAAAAATCACCCATTAACGAGTCCGAAAAATGCTATGCAGATAGTTTTTTTCACAAATTGAAAAAAAGGGTTATTTATGTAGGAATTAAAAGAACTAAATCATAATATTATGAAGACCGAACAACGTTATATGATGTGTGTTTAGCTACGAGGATAGAAAAGCACTAAACATTTAGTCATAAAATAGCAGCAACAAATACGAGAATTTATTTCTATTATCTCTCAAACTTTTAATTATAATAAGCAAACTACATCAAAATACAATGAAAATATATAAGAAAAGATAAACAATAACATTTCAACAGTATGTTTCTAAAAGTTGTCAAACTGAAAATCAATGAAGCATGAATGGAATAAAAATAAACATTGCTTATCTGTTCTACTAAAAAGCGCGTCACTGTTGTATTGTAAAAGTTAAAGTTTGTTCTCTGTAGTAAAAGGATCGTGTAATAAAATTGAAAACATATTATTTTCATTTAAAGGATGTTGTTCATTTCAATAAATTAAACCAACTATTGCAGATCCTCTAGTAAATATATTAATAAATATGATAAATAAATAAATAAATAAATATAAAAAAAATCTAATTCGAAAGACCGTTTAATGTTGGTATACGCAATATAAACATTTTTAATCAAATATTACGTATACGCAACCAGCACAGGCGTTTGATGTTGGAATATGCAATATTAACATTTTTTTATTAAATATTACGTATACACAACCAGCACAGACGAGGTTACACTACGAAAATGTTTGACTCAAAAATGCTTGCCTCTGTTTAACTAAGTTTTTTTTGTTTTTAAAAAGGTCTGCGTTAAACTGCTTCGAATATATGAAATTAACGTATCGAAATTAACTCCAGTAAAAACGAGTGTAAGTTCAGCGTGTTAAATTAATTACAATTTTGGCTAGAAGAACGATTTGAGAAAGCAGCCAATGCATTTGGCGTTATTAACTATCGATAGGGACAAATTTTATTGGGCAAGTCTGATAAATAAATCAACAAACCAACCAATCTTTTAACTTCTCACTTTTATTTGTCTGTAATAATAACCACAGAATATTTACAAGATTTCAATCTAACACATGTAGACCATTCTATAGAAAACTACAATATAAAGGAAATAAAAAGGTCAATGATTTAAATCGTTCTTTTTACAACGAATAGGGAAAAATACTATAATGTCATGCTCATGCACGCGTGGATGTTTTTCGAGTGAATGTAATGCGAAACTGGTTACGACTTTAAACTGTAGGTCATGCCACTCATGTATAAAAACGGTGCCTTATGTCTAAAAAGTCAACACACCAACTACTAGACTACGGCGAATTTTTCAAATTATCTTACCCAATTCTTCTCCGTCTATAGGTTTTTGTTTATAGTACAGCACCTTAATAATTTTCAAATCTTTGTCCTTGCCTATCTTTTCACATTTTTCATGGACGCCATCCCTTTCTAGAGCCCTTTGGTTGATAAGCAAACATTTTCATAAAAGTAGTAGTAGAATCGCTCATGGCTGCTTATTACGCCCATACATAACGTACAATACTCTGATATATATTAAGTTGATCCAACTAATGGTCGTACCAGCATCTGTTCACTCCTTCTTCAAATTTAAATACGGCAAATATTTTCCGCATTATTTTGTTTTTTCATGCATACATACATACATTGGTCACTCAATCCTTCAGTCATATTAGAACCTTGCTTCTCATACCATTTATGTTGTGTGTGATAATTTTATACATCAGCGGCAGAATCTACAGTTTAAAGTTGACTTTGAACGACAGGTTTTTGAGCAACTTTTTATTGCAATTTTATTAACTCTCAGAATTTTTACCAGAAATCTGTTGAGAAAACGTCGCTTAGATATATTTGTTCATAGTTCATTTTGTTGGAGATGTCTGACATGGGGCTTGAACCGTAGCTATACGTCTAATAAGCCAACGCACTACCTACTAGACTACTTCTTTTTCTTTAATATTTTTGAGTAAACGGTCTATAACTATTAACATATCTATATTCTTTCATAGCCAAGTAGCAATCAAATATTTTTCCCATGCAAGTTTAAAATATTAACTGTAATTGCAGCATTTGTGTTTGCAATTTGTGTTTGTCAATTTCATTTGGGTTCGCAACCACAAGGAAACCCCGGATAATTATGTAACCGATAAACATGCAAATATTTAAAGCAAAATCTCTCACATTCGTTAGGCTGTCCATTATTGGAAGGTATTTACTGGCCGCAGACAAATCCTGAATTCAGGAAGAAGCTTGCTTTATTGCTAGACTCACCTGGTCTAAACTAGATAGAAAGCCTGCCAGACAATCACTTAAACTATATCACCTCAAAGTGTTTAAATTCCTTTAAATCCGCCCTTAGTTGTTGTGATATCAAAGTAGTCTCCTGGGAAAATAATCATTTTAAACTTTCTCATCCTTAATTGCTGCTCATTTTAACTTTTGATTTTTGATTTCATTTAAAAAAGAATATGTCCATTTCAGTTTCTGCCTCGTATTATTTATAACCGATTTTCTACATGTTTTTTTTTTTCAATAAAAAATTCTATTGTTTTGTATTTTCTTATTTCTGTTTTTGCTTCACACCAAAAATAAAATGTATTTTTAGTTCGAGGTTTGTGTTCACCGCTTGTTTCTTTTTTTTTTTTTTTGTTATTCATTTTGTATTTTGAGCTTGAATTGTATGCTTGTTTTTGTTGTATTGATAAAATTGAATTTTCATTGCTTCGTCACATGCAATTCATTCACAGTTACCCCCCGCGCATTCATTTTTGAACTCCATTTGCTTGGTGATATAATCATATGGAAAAACAATTGATTTTATTCATGTATTTCGACTCTTCATTTCGATTTTAGCTCCTGTGGTTTTTACTTCTTGTTTTCTTTTTTTTCGCTTTGATTCCTTTATCGCCATCAAATGGCATTGGATTTTTGGAAAAGTGTATGGCAGTGTAGGGTGTATACTGGTGTTTTTGTGGGTGAGCACGAGCAGTCGAATATCGTTAATATTTGGTGTCATGGTTGTAATGGTTTTATTGATACCATTTCAATGATATTCTTTCTTTTTCCAACTGCATTTTCCTCAGTTTTTATTTCATTTTTATGTTTCATTTTCATTTTATATTTATTGCTCATGCTTATTTTGTTCTCAGTCTCAAAACGGTTTTAGTTAGATTGTCTTCTTTAAGATTTATTGAACAGTTTGAGTAGTTTGTCTTTATTTTGTGTATGTGAGGGAGGGGGAGATCTTATTATTATGGCGAAAAGTCAATTTGTGGCATATAAAGGATTTATACGAAGGACAAGTGCTAAGTGATTGATTAAATGATCAAAGCTAAGCTGACTAAAAGTACAATAGATTAGAGGAAGTGTTCAATTCTTCTTTAAATAAATAAGCAAGTTGCAAAGATGCTCTTTAACTTTACTTTTCTTTTACTGATTTGTTTATGAAAATCCATTTAAAAAGTTTATATAACTTATTGGCGGGAGTTTCAAATAAAACAACATGAAAAAATTATTTAAGTGTGAGCGATAATTATGGAGGTATTATGGAATGCAATATCATCATAACGAAAGCAATCACCCATTTACCATAGGTTAAACAATCTATACAAGAAAAACAAATAATTTTTTCTATACATAAACAACTACTGTTCTAACTTTACTGCTGAAGCTTTAGCTATATTGAAGGCTGTTAAATATGCTGAATATCAAAAATCAAAATCTATTATATGCACTGATAGTCTTTCTTCTATTCAAGCTGTTTGGAATACTAATTATGATTCACAGAAACTATTTAATAAAAAATTCAAATAGAATCAAGCTTTTATGGGTCCCATCGCATGTAGGTATTCTCGGAAAAGAACTTGCAGATGCCGCTGCTGCTGATGCTAAATACAGACCTCTTATTCAATATTCCACATGGGAAAATAAGGATATATGCAATGTTATTTCATCATTTTTAAATAATCTTCACGATAGTAATTGGTCGAACTATCTCCACTACTACAAAAATGTCAACCCCCTTGGTAGGAAACCAAGTTACACGAAAACCCGCAAGAAAAATGTTACTACAACTTTTGTTCGTCTGAGATTAGGCCACTGCAAATTCTCTCACAAACATCTTCTAAATAAAACAACAACAAAACTGCTCAACATGCAATAGAAATACTACCGTAACCCATATTTTAGACGAGTGTCCAGCTTTTAACTCCTCTCGGATTAATATTTTTGGAACTAAAAGACCTTCCAGCTTCTTAACTCAAGTCTGTGATAACAACATAAATTTAATTCTTTAATTCATTTTAGAAAATAGTCTACTAAGCCTTATATAATTTAATTTTATTTTTCGGAATCGATGGCCTATGTTGCTAGTATTAAATGAATAAATAAATAAAATAAAATTTTTTCTATACAGATATAAATGTTCATTACAATCATTCAGTCAAGATTAGCTTTTCACCATTTAGGTTGTGTGTGTTAATTTTATACACCCACAGTTTAAAGCCGATGCCGAACGACAGATTTTTTTGAGATACCTTTCATTATAATTTTATTTCCTCTCAGAATTTTTGCCAGGCATCTACTGGGCGGTAGTCACCGAAGAAATATTCTGTCATATTTCGTCTTGTTGGAGATATCTGACCTGGGGTTTGAATCGAGGCCTCATGTTTGATAAGCTAACACACCACCTACTAGACTACGGCGACCACTACTAAAAAGTAACTGACTGACATTATTATATCGCCCTAAGAAAATACTTCATTCACTTTTAAAACTTTCAGTGTTTATTTTATTTATTTATTATTTTTTTTTTAATTTTTAAGATCCAAGCAGTTGAGAATGTTAGGAGTTAAATAGATAACACTCAGAATTTCTAAAAACCTTGAGATTTTTATTTTATTATGCAGTAATATAGAATCCTTTTCGGTAGAGCTTGAACTGTAAAATGTTAAAAAACTTTTTTTTATTCTGGTTCAATAAAATCCCATTTAACGAGTTGAAGTTTCAATTTCAGCAATGTTGTATGACAATAGATTTTAAAGGATAGGACATTGCCTTACATGACAGCCTTCATATCTTTTTTAATACAATTTAACATTTAGAAAGTCGAATAAGTCAATCGTGTATAATTTTAAATTGTGCTGTGCATTGCAAAACTATTGTAATCAATTACGACGATACAAAAAACAAAGGAAACTTTTTGAAGTGTCATATGAGAGAATATTTGGGGGAAATAAACAAAAAAATGAAAACTTTGTGTCATTCAAAACCTGACACTAAAGGAACCCCATTTAAATAATATTTTTTAGTCACGATATCAAAATGATATTTTTTTAAGGTTAATAACGTGTGGCAATTTTAAAGTGTATTGGAAAAAGTTCGGAGAAGAATACTTTAAGATTCTTAGAAACTGAAAAACGTATACTTCACTGAATTGAATTATTCATGTAACTTTAAGAAGCATAGAACATTGTGACTATATAACTCTACCATTCTATTTTAATATCTATGTTTTGTTTCATTTTCATTGGTTAAGTCATTTAGTTAATCTTAGGAGGATTGGATTGCAATCTGTAAGCAATACCCTCCGTTAATCCAGTTAAATTTACTGTTAAAAACTATACCTAGATACCAAGATTTTCGGCATATTGTACAGTTTTGATGGATAAGTTTTCAAAGACTAGTGATGTTATGCTATAAACACAATAAACGCTACTCTGCAAAGGCAGCAATCTTTGAGAAATAGAATACATGGTATTATGATAGTGATTGCAGTGTTTGTTGAGGTGCGTTTAGCATCAACGTATTTGGCAAGAAATTTATTTCTCCAATTACGATTGCTCTTGTGTACTTCGGTATTTAAATAAAGGTCATCATGTAAAGATTGGCAAGATCATGGTTTAGGTTCCAAATGCAAATGCAAATACATACATACTTACATAATTGATTACTAAAATCCTTCAATCAGGATTACGACCTAGCTTCTCATACCACTTATGTTGTGTGTTGGTTTTTCACATGAGAGGCGCGACCTACAGTTTAAAGTCGACTCCGAACGACAGCATTTTGTTCAACTTTTCAGTGGAATTTTATTTACTCTCAGAGTTTTTGCGAGAAATCTGCTGAGAGGAAGTCGCCGAAGAAATATTTCTTCATATTTAGTTTTGTTGGAAATGTCTGCCCTTGGGTTTGAACCGTGTGTTTATGTCTAATAAGCCAACACACTACCTGCTAGACTACGACGACTTCATGCAGTTGTTACCGTCAGTTCTAAAGCAGTTGATGTGAAGTTAACCATCTTCAGCATGCATTTGAATTTCGCAGTGGGTATTCCGAGGCGGTAGGTTATTGGTAATGTTGTCCAACATAGCCATTTACAATTCTGTTCATCCGTAGTTGATTTTAATGATTATTTAGCCATCAAATTCGTGTTTTCAATTCTTCACATTGTGTAAATGCCACAAATATTTCACTTAAACTCTTTAATTAACACTACAAAATTCCATATTAAAAATAAACAAAAACTCTTTTTAAATATTTGAAATTATTTAATTTGATTAATTTTATACTGCTATTATATTTGCTATGCATCAAGTTTTTTAAGTTTTTTCTATATACGAACACTTCATGTCCACCAGTAGGGCCGGCGTTAATGCAACCATGCGTTCATGCCATCCAGGCGGCATTAATCATTCGTTTCGCCATCCAAGCAATTCACTTGTCATGATATTTTGTTAATTATTGTAATACAACATAAAAAGTTATTTAAAATATCATACAATACAGTTTGGCTTGGCCACATATAATCACGTGTCAGACAAAATAGAGTCATTAGAGGGCTTTTTCTCGGTTCCGTGTTTGAAGGTTTTTCTTTTTTCTCTTGTAATTTTTCTACTCCACTTTTCGACTACTTTATTGCATGCATATGAAATCATGAAATGCTATCAAACAAAATCGTTTTAAAATTATTATTCAAACAATTTTACTTTAAAGAGTCGCACAATAACGATTGGGTGAATAGAAGCAGTTTTAGTTTAGAAAAAAATTTTGTTGAAAATTATTTTTTTAGAATATAAAACTAGAGGAATCTAGACATATGTACATACATAATTGATCATTACAACCCTTCAGTCAGGATTACGAACTACGACCTAGCTTCTCATATTTCTTATGATGTGTGTGCTAATAAAAGTCGACTTTGAACGACATAGTTTTTTTTAGAGATTTTTATGACAAATTTATTTAGTCGCAGAGATTTTGCCAAACGTCTACTGAGTGTAAGTCGGTAAAGAAATATACACTTCTTGTTTTGTTGAAGATGTCTGACCAGCGCTTTGAGCCGTGGCGTCAGGTCTAATATGCCAACACACTGTCTACTAAACTACGGCTGCCTACCGATAGGGTTTGAATATATGCACTTAAGCCAGATAAAGCCTATTGTAATACAACAGTTTAATATTTCTCCTAGCCTCTGTACTATTCGAAAATTCTGACGAAGAGGTTTCGCCTACCAATGTGTTTCATCGATAGTTCGCTCAGGAAACTATTAGCCAATGAAAAGTTTCCTTCTCTTTCTAATCTCTGCAGCTCTTGTACAAGACCAATGCCCCTTTCATCACTACTCATAACGCAATGTTCAATAATGATTACAATAACCTTACCAAACGTGTTCTTTTAAGCTTAACGAGACTTTCCGTACGTCTCCTGTCTAGCTTTGGCCACATTTTGAGTCCGTAAGGCTTAAAGGCTGGGACCTAACGGATCATTCCGCTTGGGCTTTATAGACAATAACGAATGTAGATCATGCGGAGATGTCACCGAAACAATGACAAACTTTTGATGTCACTGCTCAGTCTTCATATGCTGTAGATTTCAATATTTTAGGAAGAATACTGCGACATACATAACTCATCGCAAAGGAGTGAATTTGAGGAACTTAAGAAAGCTTAGTCGCCGTAGTGTGTTGGCTTATTAGACATGAAACCGCAGTTGAAACTCCATGACAGACATCTTCAACAAAACGAAACATGAAGAATTTTTCTTCGCCGACTGCCTCTGGCAAGAACTCAGAGAAAATAAAATTGCCATGAAAGAGTTTCTCAAAAATCTGTCGTTAAGAGTCGACTTTAAACTATGAGACCCGCCACTCGTGTATTAAATTAATACATAAGTGGTGTGAGAAGCTAGGTCGTAATTCTGACTGAAGGGTTATAATGACCAATTATGTGTGTATGTATTTAAGGAAGTGTGTCCAGGGTACACAATTTTTGAAATAAAATATGGCCGCACATCAAGTCGATGTGATGGCTTAGGTGTAGGAAGAGCTTAGGTATAGAAATGAGTCCTGGAAACCTTATTGTTAGTCTCCTCTCCTTCAAACTCCTTAACCATTAATTCATTTAATTACAGCAAACGTTTTCTATCAAAACTCCTGTTTACATATTTATTTTTATGCAACTATTTAGCCAAACATGACTGTATTTCCATATGACATGACTGAGCTGATATGAGATTTTTAAAGTAACGCAACCATTTCTACACATGTGTTCTCCAATCAACACATTCGTTTGTATTCAGTAAGTTATCGTACTTATGTATCCTTTTCTTCCTTCACACATTAATTTATTCTCTCCTTTTTTTTTGTTAAAACTTCTTATCAGTTTGCAAACTGAAAATGATTGAAATGAAATGATTATTGGGCTCATACCCCCCCTTTGGCAAATACAATTGGTATGTTTATAATTTAGTATAGTTCGTAATACCGGCCAGATGTAGCTTGTAAAATACAACAGAAACAACAACATGTAATACAAAAAAGAAAATCACGTGTAGAGTTCAAAGTATCATTAGCACAACAATTATGCTGCCAATGATATTTGACATGCAAACGTTCAAAATGAACGTGGATTTTCACGCAAAACATAAAAAACACAACAACGACTACATAATCATGAAAAACTTTGATTATAAAAAACTTTTGCAAACAAACAAACAAATGAAAACAACAACAAAAGCTGTAATATAAAGGGGGGGAATAATACAATAAATCAATGGGGTTTTAATGGTACTCAGGCGAACATTTTTTCCTTTTTTTTGCAAAATGCGGAAGTAGTTATAATATTCGAACAATATACAAAGAGAGAGAGAGAGAGAAGAAGAGGGAGAGAGAAGGATATTTAATAATTCAGTATTTAAAAGCTTTAGAAAGATACACGGTTTTGTTGTGAAATTTGAAATGTTTGTTTTGCAATTTCACTATTTTTACGTGTGGCCATAACAATTTGTGATAAAGAGAAACAGTTGTAAACTGTGTTTTAATACAGTCTTTTTAGGCGTAACGCTTATGATTTATGGTAATAAAATTATTTTTCGATTTGATTTTCAAACGAAAAAGTATCTACTTCTTTGTCCGTGGTACAGCGTGATTTAAGCTATAATTGCAAGAGAAGAGTTTCTGAATGCAAGCGTAATACTCTTTAAAGACAAATCTACCAGGCCACCACAAATTTTATGACATGAATATAGAATAGAAAATGGTATTACAGAACGCCATGACAATACGACTATTTAAGAGTGTATTGATAAACACAATTAGTCCTTCTTTGAAGGGAAAGTTATGCAGTTAGTATATCAAAATCTACAGCGTATTTGCTTAAACAAACTTGATCAAACCTAAATATTTAGATCTGCAAAACCAAACTTATAATCAGTTGTGTTAAAGTATCGTGTTACCATCAGATGTATGGTAAGTTTGTCTTAATCTCCTTAATCTCACAACCTGATTTCTTGATCGGTATTAGTGTAGTGCAGCTCATCTTTAATTATTCTTTAATGGTTTGATAGAATTTTACGCTTTAAAAATATAATGCTAAGCCATTGCATGATGATTTTTGTGGTTGAAACCAAATAGAAAAATCAACATAGGCTTGTAGGTAGTGTATTGGCTTATTAGACGCGAAGCTACGGCATTGAGTGTTTAATCGCTTTAAGAGACTGTATTCACAGTTGGTTATGTAATAAGTATTAGTTCAGAAGCGTGTAACGCATGTACTTGTATGGGTTCTATTGAAATATGTCTTTACTCAGCTTTACGGACTCAATAAATTTGTTAATATGATTGCTCATTGTGCCATAGCTTTCATTTCACTCTGTTAATCTGTTGATCATGCAGACAATATTTCTTGTGAAGCGATTCAATATTTTTTTTTTCTTTTATTTATTTCGATGTAATGTAATGTAATGTATTCGCAACCAAAAGGTCCTTAACCCTTTACGGTTACTCTTCGTCGAATCGACGAAGCTCATCATATAACTCTTTTATGGTTGACCAAATTTCGCTCATTTTTTCAACAACGTTATTTGATAATAAAAGTTTGCAGTCAGTAAAAAAAAAAAAAATTTTTTTTTTTTTTGTTCGGCGATTCGACGAAAATTAACCTTACTGTACAAAAATGACCATCCAGGATTAAAAAAATGGGTGGCCCGGATACGTTTACTCAGTACAAAATTTCGTAATAAACAAACATTGTTTATAAAAAGAGCGAAATTTGGTCAAACATAAAAGAATTATATGATAATGAGTAAATGAGCATCGTCGATTCGACGAACAGTAACCAATTAGGTTGAAAGTGTTCGTCGATTCAACGAAGAGTAACCTTAATGTACAAAATAGAAGAGTAACCGTCTAGGGTTAAAGAGACTACGAAGGCATTGATCAGTAAAGACTACATATCTACACTTTTGATAGTATTTGAGTCGAATTTGTACGTTAATTTTAGAGTTTGAAGACAAAAGGCGAGCATCAGACGGTTCTTAATCATTCGTAAAACAACTTTTTGTAAGCAATTGTTAGTTTTTTCACATTAACTTCCATTTAACTGTCTTAAAACTAAACAAAGCTTCGTGATTTTTGCTTCTATTTGACTTCACATACATACATAATTGGTCATTACAACCCTTCAGTTAGGATTACGACTTAGCTTCTCACACCACGTATGTTGTGTGTTAATTTTTATACATGAATGGAGGGACCTACAGTTTAAAGTCAACTCCGAACGACAGATTTTTGAGGAATTTTGCATTCATACGTACATAATTGGTCGTTACAACCCTTTTAGTCAGGATTTCGACCTAGTTTCTCACGCCACTTATGGTGTGTGCGTTAATTTTTATACATGAGTGGCGGGACCTGTAGTTTAAAGTCGACTCCGAAAGACAGATTTTTGAGAAAGTTTTCATGGCAATTTTATTTACGTAAGAGTTTTTGGAGAGGAAGTCGCCGAAAAAATATTTTTTCATATTTCGTTTAGTTGGAGATGTTTGACCTGGGGTTTGAACCGGCGCCTCACGTCTAATAAGCCAACACACTAACTACTAGACTACGGCGATTTGGAATCTAAGTAAAACTCTAAATCGATGAGCGCTCGAAAGAGTCCTCTTTAGTTAAAACTGTCAATACATTTATGAGAGGAGTTTGCCAATATATCCGGTGTGTGTTGCTCAAATTTTTTAGAAATTCTAAAACGTATTGAAATAATTTATAGCTTTTATGCATGTTTGATTTTTATAAAATGTCTTAAAGTTTCTCCTTCAAACAGTTTCAGGTGAATAAGAGTTTTCTTGCACAAAATCAACGAAAATTATTTTCAAAGTCATAATCTGCAGGGTATAATTTTCTTGCAAACATTTTATTTGTTTATGTGTTCAATAACTTTGACAAAATTGCTTCGAGTTTTGGAATACACATCAATTGCTCATACTCGTACCTAACACTCTAAGCGTACACCAGTCTATGTTGTATCGAAACTACAAGACACTAATCAACGTGACATAAGGACATGTGTGTAACGCTTTTCAGAAAAGCTTCAGAAAATATGTTGCCATTATCGACAGTTTATTTAAATGTATAAAAATAAATTGCAAACTAATGCAAAGACGCCTTATAAAGAGTAAGAGACACTCTCACTGCTTACAACAACTTATATATGGCAGACTACCTATATATGGCAGACTTTTCAGTTTTCATTAAATTTATAAAGGATTTGTGTGTGCGAGTAAATGTGTTAAAACGTTTTTGCCTTTGCATCTGAATACACACGCATAATAAAATCACACGCATAAGTGTTTGCGTGTGCATATGTATGCGTGCATAAGTGTAAATGTCTCAAATTTTCTTGCCTTTTTAAGGAAATTAGTTTGTGTCATGTAGTATATGTACTAATACATGCATGTATACATACATACATATGTTAACATATATGTTTGTTTTCTTAGTTTATGCGTATTCGTATTTTAAAGGAAGTATACTTGTTGTTGTTGTTGTGCTTGTAGGAAAATAAATACAAAAACTGAAAAGAGTTTGACAAGACAAGCACAAACGTTATACTTGTACGTTGAAAGGCTTAAATTTCTTTCATTTTCTTTGAATTCTCTTTCTCCTTTCAATAAACCACGGCACTACTGTATAAAGAAAGGTTTGTTTGCATGATTATCGACACATACATACATACGAAGAACTTCAGATTAAATTGCCCTTTTTTATGTAGCTGTATGCGAGAGTAAGTGTTTGTGCGGTTTCTCAATGTTATTTCACGAAAAAAGGCCAACGTTTTTATCAACGAAAATAAAAAGAAAATACGTTCATGCCATTGCCGTATGTGTGGTTAAGGCAAAAGGGCTTTTCTTCTCTTGCGCATACTTTCTTTATACGGATTTTGCTTTTACTTACTTACCCCCATTGAAATAATTTATAAAGGGAATTAAACTCAAAAAGGTAAATGTGCTCGACAAACTTACTTACACAAGCTTTCTACATACGGATATTTTTTTTAACAATATTTATGGTATGTGTTTGCCTTTTTTTTTGTAGAAAGCTTATATTAGTTTTGTGCCTGTTTTATATAAAAAATAACTTTTATAGCCTGTCAGCTTTAAGCATGCATGTATAAAGATTGTTTTTGGGATTTTTTGTTTGTTTTTGTGCCTTCAATAAGGTTAAATTCATTATGCTGATTAAAAAAAAGAAAGACCATGTGCGTTATTTACAGAAAGTATTAAGACTGGAATTATTGAATACCCAATAAGGCGAAGGAACAAAATTTTCTTATTCATTAAAAATTCTTTTGGAAGAAGTTAATTGAAAGAAGGCTAATAGCGTTGCTTTAAAGTACTTTATACGTGTTTTTGGACAAATTTTTTTAGCAAATTCAAAGAAAAACCAAAAAAAAAAAACGTGAAAAGCTTTAAAAATATTTCTAAATTCTTTCTATTAAATATATGACAACTTGACATTTCGTATATAGAAATTCTGATTAACCTAATGACACAAACAGGAGATCAACTGAGTTCTTCAATATAAACGAAAATAAAATACAAAAAGATCACACGTAAAGCTTGGTATGTGGCATTTGTATCTAATATTCTGATGCCATCTATTAATGTCTAAACTTAGGTGAGATTAGCTTAGCTGGTAACTTGCCGTTCACAGGTAAACTCACTCGGTGGCCCACAATGGGCCATTGTGTTATCCAGTGTGAGGTAAGCGCCATTGTCATGATCCTTTAGAGATGGGAGCTCTGGATGAAACCGGCCAATTCTCTCAGTGGCACGTTCGCCACCATGCCCAGATTTTTAAACGTTCTATCACCCAAAAACCGATGACATTTGTTTTGAAGTGCAGGACACTAGCATAAAATATGTTGTGCTGATTCCATTTCTTCCAGATCATGGCAGCTTCTGCAGTAATCCTGGTGTAGCACAAGGAACTTGTCAGTGAAACTGCCAATGGTGCAGGGTTCCATTAGAATTACTGTAAGAATGCGATAGGTGGGAGATGGGAGCTCTGGATGAAACCGGCCAATTCTCTCAGTGGCACGTTCGCCACCATGCCCAGATTTTTAAACGTTCTATCACCCAAAAACCGATGACATTTGTTTTGAAGTGCAGGACACTAGCATAAAATATGTTGTGCTGATTTCATTTCTTCCAGATCATGGCAGCTTCTGCAGTAATCCTGGTGTAGCACAAGGAACTTGTCAGTGAAACTGCCAATGGTGCAGGGTTCCATTAGAATTACTGTAAGAATGCGATAGGTTCTCTTGTCGAACTCAAGTTGTTCCCTGGTTCTCCCCATGTCCTCTGCTGGACACAGCAGCTTTGAAATTCGGCAACCAGGTATGTTGGTCCACGATTTGTTGAATTCTATGCTGCTTTTTTCAATTCGGAAAAGTATTCTTGTAGGAGCGTATTTGACCCCTCTATCGTTTCCTCCTCAGACATCTCCTATTCCTCCCGTGCCAGTTCATCCGCGCTTTCGTTTCCCTCTATGCTTATAAATTCGATATTTTCAGCATATTTAATACTTTTCTTCGCCGCGAAGCATTGGATTGTACTTTTAGCAACCTTTTGTCAAATGGCGTTTTTAAAGTCTCCTCTGCCCATCAACTACCTTGCGGTTCAATATTCTAGCGATATCATTTTGTGCACAATTCTTCTGTGTTCAATCCAATTCCACATTTCGACTTTAATTGGTTGTATTTTCGTCTTAGTTTTTTGTTCCACACTGTCAACATCATCTAGCATTACGTGATCCCATCAGCCATACTAGAATATCCGTATTACACATGTTGGAGCATAATTTCAGCTAAAAACTGAGCATTAGCAATATGTTTGTCGACGACTAGATGCGCTATACATATTTGTGTAAATGTGTTCCTTGCCTTGTAAAACCGACATATCAACCGTTAACCCACATGCTTGGTTGAAGGCAGCTCTAAACAGAAGAACAAAGGTACTTCGTTACATCATTGCCTTGGAACAAAATTCCTTTCCTATGCTTTAAGAAGTAGTTGAACTGCAAAGCTGATAGTACTCACACGGTCGAACTGCCTGAGTGATTGCAGTGATGTTGTTTTGTAGCTTTTACCGCAAGAGGCATACATGATTAGTTGGATTATTTTCATTGCGCCTCCTTTAAATTCCAAAATATTTTATATCGCCGAGTTATTAAGAATGTCGAAGGCCTTTTTTAAAATCGTTAACTAATACCAGTATCAGCGATTTAGATTTCATTTATTGGTCCATAATGAGCCTGAAACTTTTCGAGTAGCAAGTCAGAAATTTGCCTCTTAAAGTCTGTAGAATTGGTGAAGACATTATTCAGTCCAACATGTTTATTGAGGCAACGCGTCTACAGTTGTTAATATTAGAAAGTTTGCCTTTATTGTTGGATGGTTTATTATCACAATGGATGGTCGAATGGACATTCCGAAGCATATCCGCCTTCTTAATGCTATTTCATTGCTTTTGTTTCAGTAGCTATTATCAAATGCTTTAATCTAAGCAAGGGATTAATTCACTGCAGTGGATAGTACAGAGAAAGAGTTATCATCTTACATTGCATAGAAATAATGGCGTCTTCAAAAATGTATTTGATTATGTTATTATGTATGGAGAAATTTGCTGATTAAAATCTCCTCTTCTTCAAGTGCTGGTGCCGCTTGGTTTTCAAATGGTGTTCGTTGTTGATGTTCGCCTTTCTCAAAATCGTAAAGAAAATATTTAAAAGCGGATCCAAAGTTCTCCTTCTCTCAGATTCGATTCGTAATTGCTCGAGTTTGTAATTAAATATCTCACCATAATAGCAAGTCGCCACAGTTTTATCAGCATATCGGACCTACACTATGTTTACGTTACAGACCGTATCAAAAACACAATTCCTGAACCATATACACCATTAAGTTAAGTAAGTTGTTTAAGCCATACGTTCAATAAAACTAAAGTTTAAATGCACATGTTATTCGAATCCGAAATGCTTATATTTTATCTTCAAACAGTATTTTTCATTAAAATTCTTAAGCGGCTTCACTGTTTAAAACATCAGAGAAAGTGTAATTTTCATTCAACTATTGAGTAAACATATTAATAAACATGTTTTATTTTCATTAAAAATTCTCATTTTATTCACTTTGTTGTACGTAGCTCTGGTTGCGTATACGCAATATTAAAAAATAATTCAATATTAAGTATACACATACGGGAGATACGCACTTTATATTGAATTATATTGAATATTGCGTATACGCAACCAGAGCTGACGCAGTTACACCACGAAAATAATGGCCTTCAAAATGTTTGCCGTTGTTTGACTAAACTGCCAATTTGTTTTTCAGTTCTTGAATAAATCGAAGTATCGAAGTTAACTCCAGTAAAAGCGATTGTAAGTTTAGCATGTAGCGTATGTAGTCGACGTAGTATAGTAGGTAGTGTGTTGACCTATTAGAGGAAAGATTGTGTCAGAAATCTCAAAAAAATATTTCTTCGACGACTTCCTCTCAACAGTCTTCTCGCAAAAACTCTGGGAATAAAATAAAATTGCCATGAATTGTTTCTCAAAAATCTATTGTTCGGTGTAGGTCCTGCCACTTAGGGAAATAAATATTCTCACATACAACATGATTGGTGTGAGAACTAACATCATAATACTGACTGAAAGGTTGTGATGACCAATGAAGTAAGAAGTAAGTAAGTTTAGCGTGTTAAGTAAATTAAAATTTTGACTAGAGAACCGATCTGCAAAAGCAATCAATGCATTTGGCGTTGTTAACTATCATGTCGTGCTCATAAAGCTCATGAAGTCTTTATAAGAAAACTTAGCGCGAAACTGGTTAAATCGGGAAAATAGCAGAAAATCATTAAATTTAGTTGAGTATCTTTCATATTCGCTTCTGCAAAAGTTATAATGCTGAGACAAACACCATTGAGAAGAAATGGCGCGGTATAGTGGTTAAAGTGCTCCATTAGCAATACGACTTGTTTTTATTCAGCATGAATTTCGAATTTATATAACCTATCCATGCATTTGACTTCATTCCTGTCTACACCGACGGAGAAGATAACAGTGACAAGGAACTTAATGTAAGAAAAAGACAGAATTCAATCATCTATTACATGTTCACAGAGCGAGTTGCTTTTAGGATATTCGTGTTTATTTAGATAAAATGTATAAAAAGACAATATGATCGATGCTCATGGCTAGCATTTTAGTATCTGCTAACCCATTAACCACAAGGTAAATAGTTATTGATGCGCCATCTTATCCCCCAACATTTTTTAATCAAATTGAAAAGCATGATACTCGATTCAAGGACTCTTAAGTTTCTTAAAAAATAATTTTTAATTCTGTTTCATTAAAAAGAAGCAAAGATTCTCAAAGGTGGTTTCTTCTTATGTGAAATTTCTAAGAATAAGTACGCCTAAAAATTTTTCATTTAAATGTCACATCATTGGCGTTTATAAGCTCCAAAAATTGTTTGTTTTGTTTCTTAAATTTATAAATATTTATTGAATTAATACCGCTGTTCCAAAGTATTTGTACCTATAAAATCTAAGGAATTGAACCAAATCTACCTTAGCATTGATACCTTATATGGTAAAATAAAAACACAAAATTTTTAAATCCGATTTTAATAATTCGTTAAAGGTTACTAGCAGCCTCTACATTCAACATTTTATAGTTTTTGTTATTATTTTTTTATAAAATTCATTGTGAATTTCATTGCCAGTCATTACCAACAACATATTGAAAAATGAGATGAAGATTAATGTGCTGCTGACTGGCAATGGTTGTGTCAACGAAATGTTAAAAAATTTGTTTTTATACATTCTTGTGATATAAATTCCGTTATTTTTTTGTTTTTCTTTATTTCATTATATTTATATCTGGCTTCTCTAGCATTATGTTTGTTTGCCATTTCCTGTGTTACTTTATGTGCTCTGGTTTGTTTGCATCGATATTGGTCTTTGTGTTGGTGTGTGCCAACACAATTCGCATTTGATTGTAAATTTTCTTTTGCAAAATTACTGTAAATATTTTATTTACAATGTATGTAAGGGCACGCGTATGTACTATGTATGTATATGTAATTTGTTTCAATGTACATGTTTGTATATAGGAGTAGACAACATAAAAATAAATACATATTTATATACACCCATAAAAAGACAAATAAATTACAGTCAAACAACACAAAAAATAAAAAATTATTGGTAACGTAATGTGATTTTAAAGTCTGTTAAAAACGGTTTTTCAAGAACTACGATCACATATATACTCTTGAGATTTGTGCTATCATATATAGTTTCTATTAAATTTGCATTGTTTTCAGCTATTTCTAAAATTTCCCAATTTACCCTCGTATTTGTTTGTACGTAAAAAATGCAATCAACGTAGAGATTTTTTTCCTCTCTGTGTGTGTGTGTCTTTTTTGAATTTTAATTTAAATGTGTGCGTTTATATTACTTTCGGGGAGAAAAACAAATTTTGAATTTCAGTTGATGGCTGACATTTAAATTTTAATCGCTTTCATTAAAACCAAATGCACCAAAAAAAAAAAAAAAAAAAAAAAAGAATTAAAAAATCGCGAAAACAACAAAACGGATATTTATGGTCCTGTTGGTATCACAAGATAATGTATTTTGGGGAAAAATTTTATTATAACACTGCTAAACTTGTTTGCAGGATAAAATTTTTAATGCAAAAGTTATTGTTCGTAATAAGTTCTGGATTATCGGTTACCATGAGATCTTTGCAGAGACTAACACTTTGAGACCGTGGTTCAACCCCTAACCCAGATATTTGGAACCACACGAAGTAGGAAGAAATATTTCTTCGGCGACTTCCTCTCAGCAGAATTCAGACAAAATCTCTGAGAGTTTTTCAAAAATCTGTCATATGGAGTCGACTTTAAACTATATGTCACGCCACTCATGTATAAAATTAGCAGACACAACATAAGTGGTGTGAGAAGCCAGGTCGTAAACCTAGCTGAAGGGCTATAATGACATGATTATGCATGTATGTATGTTCACCTTGGTGTAAATACTAATTTCATTTGGTTTTTAACTGTTGCTGTCTTTCTGATTACGATGCACTGGATGCTTTCTCAAAGCTTGACAATGTCCAGACAAACAAGAAGAACAGCTTGATGTTTGAAAAATTACAATATTTGATACTGATATTGATATTGGATTCACCATTCAGTGGCATCTAAACCGCCTCTAAGGCAAGGCAACCTGCTTTACTCTGAAGTGCATTTAACTACCGAAGAAAAGGCACAAATAGTTAAAACCATAATCGACCGCAAAAATCTGTCGTTCGGAGTCGACTTTAAACCGTAGGTCCCGCCACTCATGTATAAAATTAATACACACAACATAAGTGGCGTAAAAAGCTAGATTGTAATCCCGGCTGAAGGGTTGTAATGATCAATTATGTGTGTATAATCGACCTACTATGGAAAGATTATAAAGAATATGTGCCATTGTGGTAAGGCCTGAAAATCATCGCAATGTACGTACTGCCAGAAATAGCAATTCTGTTAGGGAAAGTAGCGAATAATCCGAATTAATTGATTTCAAGTGTTGTCATTAATTCAGCTTATCTTTGCTCCCATTACGTCGTATTAAGCATATGTATTCTGCATCCACATAAAGTCTAACTCACGAAATAGTTACGGCCGACTGACGGCAAGATAAACAGAATTTCTACTATTTTAGGTTCCAGCAGCCACTAAACACGATCAATATTCGCTTTATTGCAAGAGAAGTTTCCAAAGACAGTAATTTTACATTTTGATGATGTCAATTGGCAGTCGCATAATACGATCTGGAGCTGATCGCTCAACGTTGCAGCATTCAAAAAATTATTTTCGTTAAGTTATCACCAATAGGCCCTTCAAAATGTGCAAAAAGTGTCTGTGCACACTACCCCGAGACGATGACAGTGTAAGACATACACAATGGCAAGATCCGAGTATGAGACTGAAATAAAGATTTAATTGCAATTTTAATTTACTTTTGAAACCGAAAATCGGAAAACCCTTTACTTACTTAAATGATCATTACAACCATTTAGTCAGGATCAGAAACAAGCTTCTCATACCATTCATGTTGTGTTTAATTTTTATACATGAAAATGTTAAATGTTGACTCCGAACGACAGATTTGAGAGACTTTTTCAAAGCAGTTTTATTTTCTCTCAAAGTTGCTGCCCGAAGACTGCTGAGAGGAAGTCGCTGAAACAAAGATGAGAAAGGGCGAATTTTAAATTTGCTTTTATGCCTTGTTCTTCCTGAATATGATTGTAATATCGTCGTTCGTTCTGTTACTCGTGAAATCCGCTTAACGTCATGAAGGACACCTTCAACAAAAGTACAACAGCTTTGATAAGTTACAACCTTGCCGAATTATGATTTCAATAAGATGATGTTTAAGGCCTTTGAAAGCAGGAGGGTTTTATGAATCCTAACTCCAATATTAAGATGAAAACGTTTCACACACTTTGTCCAGATGCTTTAGATCCTGAGTCACAATTGAAGCAATTAACATTGTCCGAAAAGAAATCGAATCATATTCTGATTAATACAAGCAGTGTTTTATGCGAGTGCCCTGCACTTCAGGACAGACGTCATCGGTTTTTAAGTGACCGAACGTTTGAAGATCTAGGCATGGTGACGAATGTGCCAGTAAGGAAACTGGGCGGATTCATCCGGAGCTCGGGGTGGTTCAAACCCATCACTAACGGATGACAAGAGGGCTTACTGGCTAACACAATGGGCCATATGGCCACCGGGTGAATTTGCCTGTGAATGGCAAGCTACCGGCCAGCCTAACCTAACTTAATACAAGCAGTGTAGTATAACAAACCATTAAGATCCAAGTCTATGTACATGTGTCAGACTGACACACAACCAGTACTTGTATCCCTAAGCTAACGCGGTACTCAGATTACATAAATACATTACATATAATGTTTACTGTTTATTTTTTTTTGTCCTAGCATACATGCATTTGTATTGCCACACCATAACATTTGTGATAACATACATATGTACGTACATTTAAAGGTATGGGTGTATGCTCTATAAAATTAATTTTATTATTTACAATACCCATACATATAAAACCAATCATCATATTGCATGTTAAACGTTGTTAATTTATTAAACAAAATCGAAAAAGCATTGCCTCGGAAAAGTCTACCCAATTAGTATACCATCACTCTCTAGTAGTGTAGTGTAGACTGACCCATGGTTTCTAGGAATCACATGAAACAAGAACATATTGTAGTTGTACGTTAATATAGATTGACTATATAAATACAATTACAGACAGCCAGATATTGGCAGCGGATATAAAAATAAAGTTATTATATATGTATGTACATATGTATATGCACATGCTTATGCATGTGGATGTTTGTATGTTTGTGGTTGTTAAATAATGGCAATTTTGTGATGCTTGTCGTTGTAAATTTTTACGATAGTATTGTTATGAGTGCGATGGTCTGGGTGTTAAAATACATTTATGTGCGTTTGAACGATGTACGAGTTTGTCAATATTGATTTAAGGACTTATGCCGGGTAATTATTTTAACAATTTATTTATGAGTATTTATAGAAATTTAAACTCATTCACTCACACATACATACATGCATACATACACAAGTGGAGTGTGGGCTTAAGTTAAGTAAATTTCAATGTATTTTTCCAACAGTAATTAAATTAATTAAAAATATTTATTTGTGTTCTGTTTTTCTGTTTCATTTTTAAGTTAAAGCACCCTTAAATGTAAGTATTTGGTAGGAAATATATTTAATTGTGGCCTTTACAGTAAACCTTCATGCCATAATGGGCTTAAGTTTTAAAATTAATGAATTTTATTCCAAATTAATTACTCAATTTAGATCTTAAATGGTAATTGTATTTATATGAAGGGTCTTTCAAGTTAAAGTTTACTTTTCAAAAATTTGTACTTAAAACAGAGTTTATTTAGTCTTATTGCATATACTATATTTAGAGGGGAGAATGTTGACTCACTAAATGACAGATCAGATATAACATTTAAGCAGTCTTCTAGCAATTGCTCTTAAAGTAACTACTAAAATGCTTCTCAAATATAAGGTTCGGAGTAGCCAAACAGACGTTACATGAGAAGCTGAGCCAATATCTTGATTAAAGGACCTCACAGACAAGGCGTAACAAAATTGTTTCCCATCTATCTTCCGTAATAACTTTTATTTAAAATACTAATTTTGTTTAGGAACAGGGTAGTTTTACTCGCTTTCTACAACCATAAGCCTTCCAATCAATCGAGACACTATATTTATTGCCGTAGCATCACATTGAAACATGTTCGATTCAGCTCCATTTTGTTGTTTTTTTGTTTTGTTTTAAATTGGCGTTACGCCCGCTTTTTCAACAGGCCTATTAGGCTTGAAGCCACAGTTCAAACCCCATGTCAGACATCTAAAACAAAACAATATTTGAAAAATATTTCTTTGGTGACTTCCTCTCCGCAGATTTCTGGTAAAAACTCTGAAAGTAAATAAAATTGCCATGAAAATGTTTCTCATAAATCTGCCGTTAGGAGTCGACTTTAAGCTGTAGGTCCCGGCACTCATGTATAAAATTAACACACACAACATAAGCGGTGTAAGAAACTAGATCGTAATCCTGACTGAAGGATTGTAATGACTACTTATGTATGTACGTATGTAGGGGTACCTGTTGAAAATTATAGAAGACCAGAATCTTTCTATTAATTGTCAACAGCGATTGTTTGCATTGCGCACATAATTTTTAGATAGGAATTCTAAGATACATGATCGTATTGAAGTGTATATTTTACATGGATTTTACATTTGCAATGGATGCTTACAATTGCAGCTTAATTTGGTGATTTGCACACCCTCTCGTAGTGCTCTAAATACCTAATTAGTGCCTTTTATTAGTTTCGTAAGCCGCTACTAATGGGTGTAATGCTCGTTGGATAGCCAAAAAATTAAATATTTTTGCGTTTCATATTGTAAGAATGACTGTCCTTATTCATGTGATAGTGAACTGCAGTCTGACCTTAACTGTCATCGAATGTATTTGATCCTATTCACCGAATGTTTGGAAAAAGTTATGAACGAATAAATAATAGCTTCTATTCCCTCGTTAGGCCTTTTAAAATGCTTTCTTTTCAGCGTGGAACACGCCGTAGTCTACTAGGTAGTTGATTGGCTTATTAGAAGTGAGGTCATAGTTCAAACCACATCTCTAACATCTCCAACAAAAAAAATATACCTTCAGTGACTTTCTCTGGCAAACACGAAAAGTTTCTCAAATATTTATCCGTCGGAGTCGACTTTGAACTGTAGGTCCTGCCATTAATGTATAAAATTAACACACACAACATAAGTAGTGTGAGAAGTTAGAACGTAATCTTGACTGAAGGGTTGTAATGGCCAATTACGCATGTATGGTTGCAGTACCAATGATAAGTACCCTCTATACTACTTTTTTTACCTTGCAGGTGGTTATCCTTTAGATCATCTGTCGACTGTCTACTCTAAGTATGTACGAGTATATAATTAATTTACTTGGTCGGTGCAGGAGCGGTGAGAGTGTGTTGTTCAATTCATAATCTACTATAAGTGACAATCGCAATTGGTTTATAGGATCAAAAACTGTTTTTGTTATAGTTAGCAGTATCATCTTTGGCTTTTATATCGTGCGTAATGTTTCTACTTGGTGAGTTTGTTAAAGAGAGTGTCAATTAGTTTAAACAGGTAAAAATGGTATGCTGGCCAGAAGACCTATGCTAGTAGTCTTTTCATTGATTATTTGATTGTTTATGACTCTTGTTATTGTTGATAATCGGTTTTAAGTAGTTTCGGGTTAATATTATCGACACCTGGTAATTTGCCCTTCTTCAGTGCAAATATATCGTTCGTAAGCTCTTTGAATGATTTGGATTTTTTTTTGATAAATGTTGAGTGTTTAATTTGCAAATTTAAAAAGTGAACCCAAACTTGAAAGACTTTCCATTTAACAAAAAATGGAATTTCTATTCACTACTTTCTTCCCCAGCTGATGAGATTGTGTTTATTCTTCATACACATTCAATTACCCTAAAATCGGTAATCGTACTCTTACTTAGCGTTAATACACTTAAAAGGATTATGAGAACAAAAACAAAAATTTCGATAGAAATCGAAGATAAAATCCTTGATTTTCTTCTCTTTTTTTTTTTGGGTGGTGGAAGCAGAAATAAGAAACTGTTATAATAGAGCTTATAACAGATCATTTGAACAAATTGTAAATCACTCCAATAACGAACTGTCACAGTCCTTAACAGGCTTTATATAGCAACGACAAAAACATTTATACTCACATACATACATACATTGTCGTCTATGACAATGTTTTGAATCAAAAAAAATGTAAAAGCAAAAAAAAAACGGAATTGAAACAAAAATAAATGAAATGATAGGCAGACACTTGGCAGAAAAAAATATTCCATTTCATTTAAAGCAGAAAGAAAACAATTCCAAAAAAAAAAAAATGGTAAGAAATAAAATGAGTTAAATTTCAAGTAGTAGAATGGGAAGGTGTGCTAACAGAAGAATGTATTTAATATATATAAATATTATTTTTAAATGAAAATTATATTACCTTAGAAGACAAAAATAATTGGAATTAAATATTGAGTGGATAAGTTCGCATCTTCCCCCTTTCCACCTTTCCTAAAAAACCTGCACAATGCACTGCATGAGTAGGGGCCATCCCCTGAGTGCTGGTTTCATAAAAAAAAAAAAAAAAAAAAAAAATTCTTCAAAAATTCGATTCTGCATATGAAAAATTTAAACAGGGGTACACCTCAAGCGTTGCCTGACTACTTATGGTGTTCATTAATAATAATTGGTCACCGCAACCTTTCAATCAGTACTTCGACCTAGCTTCTGACATTACTTATGTTGTGTGTGTAAATTTTATCCAAGAGTGGAAGTCGACTCCAAAGATCAGATTTTTAAGAAACTTTTCATGGCAATTTTATTTACTTTCTTAGTTTTTGTCAGAAATCTGCTGAAAGGAAGTTGCCCAGGAAATATTTTTTTATTTCGTCTGACCCGAGGTTTAAAACGTGGCCTCACGTCTAATAAGCCAACACACTACCTAATAGGCTGCGGCGACTACATGGTGTTCATTGCTCCGCGGACAAATCTCACTAGACTTCGTAGATGGATTGTTGAGGGATGCATTAAGTACTCTTAGATCTTTTGTGAATTGGTATCATCCCACATGCCCATTCATCCAGAAATGGGCGCCATCGCTGAAGATGATTTTTCAATGAAGCGTAGCCCGGTGTCCTAATATATTTCGTTCGTGTTTCTGAAGTATTGGACGAAAGCTGAAAAGCTGTTCGGTAATATTCTCTTCTTCCTCACCATACTCGCTTTTGAAGAAGATTTTATGACTACTAAGAGGTTGCTAACCTACATTTTAGGTTGCCTTTACACAAATCTTGTACTCCTCATATTCATAAAACTATAAAATTTACGCCATTTAGAGAGAGATTGAAACAAATGATAATCTGATGGAGTGATCGATGTAGTGGATGTATTAAAACTCCCAGCTTTTGTAGGCTTCTACCGAATAATGAAAGATGTTTATTGTCTGGCGTTGCAATGATGGAATACAACACTTTTTCTGATGACCAATTTTCGCCGTTTCAAAGTTACTTCCTTCAATCTCATTATTTGTTAACAATAGAAGAATCAGAATCTATCATTTTACCCAGTTTTAGATAATCTTATCGGACTTAGTCACCTCGGTGTAGTATGTAGTGTATTGGCTCATTTACCGTGAAGGGCACGGTTTAATCTCCAGGTCACACATCTCGACCAAAACGAAATATGAAGAAAATATTTCTTCGATGACTTAAGATTTAAGATTTCTTCAACCAATTGATCATCATTATAATACAAGGCGACGGGCAGAAGGACGTTTCAAGGTACCAAGTTACCAAAATAACTATGGAAAAAGTACGCTGGACGTAACTTTACCTACAATTTTTAATTTACTACCTGTTAACCTTTTACAAATATACAGCAAGCCAAAAAGGAAAAGTAAAATCAAAAACTTTTTCATTAGCTCACAATGATTTGTATTACCTCAATTTAATTTGTCAAATTATATATATATTTCCATTTTTTTCTTTTTTATCTTTCAAATTAAATTTTTTTCATTAGAAAGTACAAAATTTTTATATAAAATTCCTGCAGACAAGCCTCATAGCTTCGTGGGTTTAGAATTAAGAATATTGTATTTAAAATGAAATTACTTGAATAAATAAATAAATAAATAAATAAATAAATAAAAAAATAAAAAAAAAAAAAAAAAAAAAAAAAAAAAAAAAAAACTTCTCAGCAGTGTGCTGTCAAAAACTCTGACAGTAAATAAAAATTGCCCTGAAAAGTCTGTTAGAAAAATCTGTCGTTCGGAGTCGGGGTCCCTTATATATAAAATTATCACACACAACATAAGTGGTGTAAGAAACTATGTAGGTCGTAATCCTGACTGAAGATTTGTAATGTACATACATACGCATGTACATATGTACCTAGAAAATAATTATAATCTCCCAGCATTGGAATTAATTGCTGTATCAGCTTCTGGAATTATATCAGTTACGTTCTGATCTTCAATGTAATAGTACTCAAGAGCAAATCTTACAGCAAACATTTAAATCGCTCCAGAGATACACCTAATAGTCGCTTTGCCGTCGGTAAATATGTGTGTACATATCTAACATCCGAGCCTATCGCGTGTTCTTGATTCGGATAACACGGTCAAACTTGTTACGGAATAGGATTTATTTGCTTCAAGTCCCAATTTGATCTGTTGTCCAACATAAACCAAAACTATTTGTTATGATTGTAAAATGTAAGTGATAATCTGTAAAAACTTCCCAACTTTCTTAATCCAAATCATGTCAACCTCAAAAGGTAGAGATTTTTAGATTGGGTATCCATCTACAAGTTCACGGTTTAAAACCCAGACATCTCTAACAAAAAGAAATACAAATAAATGTTTTTTCGACGACTTTCCCTCAGCAAATTTCTGTCAAAAATTCTGAGAGTGAAAAAAAATTGCCATGAAAAGTTTCTTAGAAAAATTTGTAATTCGGAGTCGACTTTAAACTGTAGGTTACTCCACTCATAGATAAAATTAACACACACAACATGGGTGGTGTGAGAAACTAGGTTGTAATCCTGACTAACGTGTAGTAATGATCAATTATCTATGTGTGTATGCATCTACATCGGTATGTAGATATCGGGTCCGCCATCTAACGTTTTTTTTCAACTAGTGCTTATTTCGTGAATGGTAACACTTAGCTCATGTCTGATTTGACAGATAATTAGTTTTATCCTTCCGCTGAACGAATATGGTTGTGTATACGCTTGAACAACGCTGGGAAATATTGCGACATTACTTTGAAAATCATGGTAATGTTGCAGAATGTGTGCGAAAATTGCGTACGGATTTTGGAAGCTCCGTATGTTCGTTATCTTGTGGAAAAAGTGAAAGAAACTGGCATCCTCATCGATAAACCAACGCGTGAAAAGCCAAAAACAGTGCGTACACGCGAGAATATTGCTGCTGTGGCAGAAAGTGTGCGTGAAGCGCCATCAACATCAATTCACCGTCGTTCTCAACAATTGAACATTTCGGAGACATCATGGAGACGAATTTTGCGTAAAGACCTTGGTATGACGCCATACAAAGTCCAATTGGTTCAGGAGTTGAAGCTAATTGAGCATCCAATGCGTTTTCGCTTCGCTAAGTGGGCCTGCGATCGACTTACAGAAGATGCCGATTTTGGCAAAAAAAATCATCTTTTCAGATGAAGTTAATTTTGATCTTGGCGGGTATGTAAACAAGCAAAATTGTCGTGTTTGGGGCACAGAAAACCTGCACGCATACTTTGAAAAGCCGACGCACCCAAAACGTGTCACTGTTTGGTGCGGATTTTGGCCCAGAGGCATAATTGGGCCATTTTTCTTTGAAAATGAGCAACGGCCGTTACAGTCAATGGCGATCGTTATCGGGCCATGTTGAACGAATTTTTGTTCACAAAAATTGAAGAGGAGGATATTGGCAACATTTGGTTTCAACAGGACGGCGCTACGTTCCACACAGTCGAAGCTACACTCGATGTTTTGCGCCCTGTTTTTGAAGATTGCATTATCAGCCGCAGAGCTGATGTCGTTTGGCCACCTCCGGGCTGCGATTTGACACCGTTGGACTATTATTTGTGGTGTGCCGTCAAAAATAAGTGTTACGCCGAAAAGCCAGAGACAATTGACGTTTTAAAGGACAATATTCGTGACGCCATTGGTGAAATACAGCTGCACACAATCGATAATGTGTTTAAAAATTGGACCGATCGTGTAGGCTACTGCATGGCCAGCCGAGGCAGCCATTTGAATAAAATTATTTTCCATTATTAACCGGAAGGATTGTACTTTCAAATAAAAAAAAGAAATTTAAGAAAATATTCAGTAGTTTTTTAAAGCATTTTCAAAAAAAAAGTTATTTGGCGGACCCTTTATTATTCTCATATTCCAAGATTTCTCTTAAATCAGTAGAGTTTTTGTCTTAATCTGAGCTATACATCTCACTTTCAATATTTGTTGGGAGAATAGTTCGGTTAGAATTAATAAGGTCTTCCGTTTTTCGACGAGTACGTTAACAGTGGTATAATCCAGGCATCTTCTTAATCGTAAATTTCTAATTCAGTCTTTCTCAGATGTCTCATTGAAGAATTTTTCACCTATGTTTTGACAGGATTACTACCAGCCTTGTAAGGCTTTTTCCAAATATGGTATCCATAACTATACTAGATAGGAAAGTGGAAATTTATTACTTCTAGCGTTTCTTAAGTCTTATTGCTTACCAGGGATACGTTCCCTCCAAAAAAAAAACACAATGTTGCTTACAAACAATGCGACATTTCTTCATCATCATCTATTATTTTGATTCTTACCGAAAATAGAAAGAATATAAAAACAAACTAAAAAAATAGAAAATGAAACGACAACTGGCATGGAACAGACAACAGGAAACCGGAAGTAAAGTGGTAGAATAGCAAAAAATGTAGAAAAACAAAAATAAGAAAATCAGAAAAAACATAAAAAAACTCATATGATTGCCATCATGTTGAAGGTATGTTTGTATGCGTATTAATGTTGTTTGTATGGAAATAACGCCTTGAGGCAAACTTCTCTCTCAAAGTTGATACATCATAAGTAAATTTACAAACACATGCATGCAGGTGTATAAACAAACGTATTTACATTAAGAAAAAGTAAGCAAAAAAAAACGCCGAAATTCAGTAGTTGTAGAGGCATTTCTGTGTGCAGATAAATGACATGTGTAATGAATATTGTTGGGTAAATAACCCAGAAAGACTAAAATGACTAATAAAAATAAATGAGACGACTGTAACATTTTTTTACTTATTATTGTTTTTTTTTTTTGTTGTTTACTTCTTCTTTCTTATTATTTACATTGAAATTATTGTTGTTTGTGTCATTGTTTATTGATGTTGTGGAGTGTATAATGGCCTTAAATTACGAAGTGAAATAAGCTCAACTGAAGTGGTCCTTACGCTAGATACCAACTATGGAGCTAAAGGATGTTTCAAAGAAAAAAAGAAACAAGAAAACTAAGAGATTAGAGATTTTTTTGCCAAAACCATTACGGTCAATGGAGACACCTATAGCACCATGATAACCGTATTTTTTATACCCGCTCTTTATGGTATTGATATGAACGATATTTGGTTTCAACAGGATGCTAAAACTAGCCACACATCCTGCCGCTTAATGAGCCGAAATATTAATGTCAATTGGCCGCCAAGAAGCTGAGATTTGACACTGTTGGACTATTTTCTGAAGGGCGCTGTTCAAGAAAAGTGTTATGTAGACAAACCAGAGACTATTGAGCATTCGTCACGAATTGCCGAGACAGGACCGCATACACTCGAAAAATTGCGCGAAAATTGGTCCGATCGAATGAGGTACTGTGAAGCTAGGCGCGTCAACCAAATACATACATACATAATTAGTCATTACAACCCTTCAGTCAGGATTTCGACCTAATTTTATACATGAGTGGCGGGACCTACAGTTTAAAATCGACTCTGAACGACAGATTTTTAAGAAGCTCTTCATGGCAATTTCATTTACTCTCAGAGTTTTTGCCACAAATCTGCTGAGAGGCAGTCGCCGAAAAAATATATTTTTTCATATTTCGTTTTGATGCCTGACCTGAGATACGAACCCGGGCATTACGTCTAATAAGCCACCACACTACCAACTAGACTACTAGCCGCGACAACCATATAAATGAAATAGTATTCCATTTCTAACCGGAACAATTGAAACATCACAACAAAAAATGAATTTGGCAAAATTTCAAACCGTCTTTTTTATCGCACTTTTAAATTTACACTTTTAAATGGTCCACCCTTTATATTCTTATAACAACTGAACCAAAGAAAATAAAGTATAAAGAATGTGCATTTCAACATATCTTGGAATATTTTTCAAAAATAATTCATGACGCGGGGGGAAAGATAGAAGGGAAGGAAAGAGAAACGAAGAGCGTAACAATGCGTTGCTCTCATCGTGCGTTTTTGTTGTTTAACCATTTTTTTATTAAATTTTCTGAAATCACTTATTCTGGTCAGTGTTGCCACGAAGAAAAATATTGTAACCAACATTTGTGAAAAAAATTACCAAATAAGAAAAAATATAACCAAAATTAAATTCACAGTTTTTTTATTTTATTTTTTCAAATATAAATTATAATTAATACAACATAGTAAGAAAAGAAACAAAAAATAACAAACTAAAATTTTAGTCTTACAAATTAATTCATTTCTACAAACAAAAGCTCTTTTTATAAGAAAAATAAATAACCAAATCCGGAAATTTTGGTTAAAAATAGCTAAACGGCAACACTGGTTGTGATTAGTGAGCAAGAGAGAGAAAATATGTTGAGAGAATTTATTTATTTACAGCAGTGTAGGGCAAACACATACTATCATAGTTTTGGTTGTGTTGGTAAAGCAGCGGAGAACAAAATTCAACGTAATTTTTGAGAATCGTACACTGGGAAAATAAAAAAAAATGTCTTTTTATAAAAAAAAAAGAATTACGACATAAAGTGCGATAACACACAATACATTGTGCATTACCATCCATATTCTCTATACAAAAAAATCATATTCCCAATTTTCATCAAACATTTTGCTGCGTGTATTTGCAAAAAACAAAAAATCATTCAAAAAAGTTGCGTAACGAGTTCTTGCTTCATCAAGTGCTAAATGTCAACTGAATTGATTTTGTTCTCTGAGATCAACGCAAAACAACACACAAAGCAACAAACACACGATAATCATAAGAAACCACACAAGTAAGCTTATAGTGTATGCAGCGTTGCCACGACCAAAAAAATTTTATAACCAAAATTAAAATAAAAAATAACCAAATAAGGAGAAAAATAACCAAAATTTTTTTTATATAAATGTATTTGTTTTTAACAAATTTAAGATTTAATACAAAAATTTTATTTTTTTCTGTGTAGTTAAACTACAAATAATAAATTAAGGTTTTTATTTATTTGTAATAAATTTTTTTTTTAAATTTCAATTGAACGTAATAAAAACGCTTAAAGAAATAAAACGCTTTGCTAACGATTGCAAAGCTTGTAATGCAAATTTTCAAATATAATTAAAGATGTGATTGCTGTATTAGGTTAGGTTAGGTTAGAGGACATGTACTTGGGAGTTAAGACAAGTACATTACCCGGAGGTCGAAATTGACCCATTGTACAACGTCCTTAGAGAGGGAAGGAAATAGAGGGAATAGGATGAAAGGGCATGTAGGTAAGGGGGGGAATGGGAAGCGGAGGAATCACACAGAAAGAAAACAGACACAAACAAAAAAGGGGGAGAGCGCGACTAAATCTGTTCCAGATCCCCGCCAGCGACCTAATCTCGCAGTGCCCCGTGATAAAACCGACAACCAACCTTAAACTGGCCTTAACCACAGCAGGCCATAGACATCAAGAGACAGAACAACCTGATCCGTTCCCTAAGCGCCTCTGCTCTTCCTTCCTGACCCATCCATTGATGAGGCCGTAGAGGTGGCAGACTGGGGGGTCAGGATCAACTATTAAATCGCCCCTGAAAGCGAACCTAACCTAGCGAGGGCATCCGCCGTCTCATTGCCCAGTATTCCGCTATGACTCGGAACCCAGCATAGACGAATACGGTCTGGTCCAAAAGTCCTCAACGACTCTTTGCACTCGCGAACCAGCCGTGATTTGAACCAGACCGACGCAGGGCAACCTGACTGTCAATGAAGATCATGTAAGATTCGGAATCCGAAGATGGGCCACCAGCTATGGCCTCAATAGCCTTCAGTATTGCGAAAATCTCCGCCTGAAAAATGCTGCAGTCATCATTCAACCTGAAGTGGAGTTCAAGACCGAGTTCCATACAGAAAACCCCAGCACCTGGACATCCACCTAACTTAGACCCATCTGTGAAGATGGGTATACCACTCTGCCCCTGGAGTACCCCACCATTACATTGTGCCCTATCCGGTATAAGTATCCATAAACCAGGTAGGAACATAGCATTGCTGTATTAACGATAATAAAAAATAACCAAAATGAAGAAAAAATACACATTTACACATTTTGGTGAGAGCGGGTCGTAATGTTACAACCCGCCATAAGAAATTTTACTTCTACATGATGCACATTCTTTATATCCATATTCTTTGACTGAACTTAATTTCTCTGGAACAATTGAAATCAGTGTTCAATTCAGAAAGCAATCTTTCAAGTTCTTGAAAATTGAAAACTATTTCACCCACATTCGAAAAATATCGGTCTTCACCCTGAGTAGAATCACAAATCAACGTTTTCGTTATTGGTTTACGCTGGACTGAAATTTATGAGCACTGTCTTCAATTCTCAGTTTGCAATTGAAAAATCTCAAATAATAATCAACATTCTTTAGGATTATAAAAGAAACATCCAATCCTCTTTCTATATGCTATGATGTGTATTTAAAAAATTTCTGCCTATTATAGCCAGTTTGCTGCTGTTATCCTACTGTTTCCAATATTATTTTCACTTACGCAGATATCGTTTGGTGTGCTCAATGGCTATGAAAGAGACAAGAAAATCCAACTCAGAAGAATAAGACACAAACAATTTAATCAGATCCCCAAAATCTGCCAACTGGCAGATTATAGCTTTCCATTTATGCGCCGTTTACAAGAAACAGTAAAAAAAAAGTTACATATTTGCGGAAAGGATATTTCTGACCTTTCCAAGTTTTCATTCTATATTCTGGTAAGGTAAGTAATGCCCACTTCCTCTCAGGAAATTTCTGGCAAAAACTCTAAGAGTAATTAAAATTGAAATAAAAAATTTGCCAAAAATCTGTCGTTCGGTGTCGACTTTAAACTGTAGATCCCGCCATTCATGTATAAAATTAACACACACGGTGTGAGAAGCTTGGTCGTAATCCTGATCGAAGAGTTGTAATAACCAATCATATATTATGTACGTGTATGTATAATGCAACATTAAATCAAATCGAGAAGAGTGTGTGAGATTTCATCAAATTTTTATATTTGTTTGAAAGACTTATTATTGCCATTTTGTATGGAATATAACATCGTACATAGGTCCGTCATGACTTCTCTGTGTAGAGCAAATTCAAAATGTTCAATTTACCAAAACCCTGGCCGATTTGACCGCCAAATAGTAGGCAGTGTGTTGGCTCATTAAACGTGAGACCACGGATCAAAACTTAGATCAATCATCTTAACAAATCAAAATATAAAAAAGTATTGCTTCGGCGACTTCTTCGCTGAAGATTTCTGGCAAAAACTATGAGAGTAAATAAAATTGCCATGAAAAGTTTCTTAAAAATCTATCGTTCGGAGTCGACTTAAAGTGTATGTTCCACCACTCATGTATTAAATTAACACACACAACATAAGTGGTGTGAGAAGCTAGATCGTAATCCGGAGAATCAAGGGTTGTAATGACAAAATTCTGTATATACAGGGAGCCCTTGACCGATGGCATACTTTATGTTGGATTTGAAGAACGCTGCGGTTTGTGGCTTATATGCATGCTGATATGACTTAAGAAAACTGCACAAGAAAAAGTCTGATAAGGTTAAATCGTACTATCTCGGCAAGCAGTTCACATCATCTCCATGTGAGATGGACTTCCCTCAAATCGCACGTAAATAATTTAAAATATGGCATGAGCTTTTTTGATCACAGAGCCTGTTGTATAAATTCTAAAGAATATCATTTTATAAACTATTCCTTCCTTACTTAATTGATCGTTACAATCATTAACGCATTGTGTGTGTTACATTTTTTTGTGATGTTTTGTTGTTTAATGCTAATTTCTATATTCCATCAAACTAAATAACTGTTAGCGTAGAATGCTTTGATATACAATGTAATATATTTTTGAGTCAGTGTACATGTTGTTTTTCTATTTTTCAAGATCCTTTGCAAGCATTTGTAATATTGTGGCCACGATATCTCTGTTATTGTACGTTTCTTTTTATTTTAATTAAAAATTTAATTGAAAACCTTACAAGCACATGTTAAACTAGTTTTTAACGAATAAATTTTCATTAAAAACTTAATTACATATACATACAATAACAGCAAAAAACATAACATGTGCATTATCTTTATACATCATCGCCATCGCCATCATCATCATGGTCATCATCATCAATAATTGCTTTATTAATGGATTTTCATTTATTTTTATGGACAAATATTCATCATCATATTCAGTTTGTTATCACCAATCTTTATAAGGGCGATTATTATTTTTTGATGAGAGTCCTTTTTTTCTTCTTCTGCTTTCATATATAATAACAGATAAAAACACAAGTGGAACAGAAATAAAAAATTGGAATGAAAAATATGAGTACAAATAATATTCATTTCGAATTTCCATTACGTGTTTCAATGATGAGTTATCAAATGTTAATAAAACAGAAATTCATCAATTGAATTAACTATTAATTATTGATTATATCAATTCGGGGGGAAAGAACTTAAATTCGTTTGATACTAAAAACAAATAAAACAGATTCATTAATAACTACAGTTAAAAAAAGGAAAAGGAAATGGTAGTAAACTCCAGGGCGTTGTTAAATATGTTTCATTTCTGTAGCCTTCTCTTCATAACTGTATTAATCTAAAAGCAATTATTATTCGATTTGCTACAGAAAATAAAATGGAAGGAGAAATTACTTGTACACTTTTGTTAATTAATTTTGAGACTTAAATAAGCAGATTAGTCGCTGGACAAACTGTCTGGATATGAAACACCACCAGTGGACATTAGGCATCCGTCTTTCAGCCTTACATATAGGTTGTAATTGATATTTGGATGGAAGAGGTTTTGTTAAATTAACCTCCGATTTCAGGTTAAGTTAGTTTAGATAAGGTGGCGCACCTTCTTTAAGAAGATGTCTCACTTAGGTCAGCACTTCGTACCACAATCAGTTTTACTCCGGGGTTACATACTCCCCAGAGAAAATCATCCCAAATCCAAAATAAATCTTTCTATTAACACTAGAAAGACGGACAGGGGTTATTTGACCCATTTTCAAATCTAACTGCTAATATTTCTCTTATGAATTATATCACAGATTTCTTACTTCGTGACTTTACTTTTACTCCATAAAATTTAATTTAAAAGTAATTTTTTTTTATTTAGGTATTCCAAATTTCAGTTATTAAAGCAACTACTTAAAAAGACGGAGAGGGGTCACCTGACCCTTCACATATCTGACTGCCGCTATTTATTTTATCAATTGCTTTTCCCAATTTTTTTTTTTCATGAAATAATTGCAACAAAGAAAACATGCATACCAAATTTTTGTTTATCAAAATGCCGTTATTTTTGTTGGTTTTCTCTAGTAGCCAACGTCACTCAGTTCCAGAACAACACGGCCTATGTCAAATTCTATCAATTGTAGAAAATGAACACGACAGGCGGTCAGCAGGAGGAATACTTTGGAAGACTTGTTCTCAAAACAGTTCCACACCAGGTCGTCTTGCTGCCCATAACATTTTGGTTGAACATCCAAGAGCTACCCATTACGCAAAACAACGAATTGGTGCTGAATTTACAACAGTCTGGCGACTGCTGACTGATGACACAATTTTGCGTCATATTCAAAAGTGTACGCAGGCTGAGGCAAATAAACAACTTGGCGATACAAACTGGATTATACCTTTACAAGAACTGGACAAATTCATCTCAGTATTGTACCCTAGGAGTACTTGTGGATGAAAAAACATATCTGTAAATGATTTATGGCACAAAAAATGGGGAGTTGCTTTTTTCACAAACTATGTCTAGAGACCGATTCAAAGAAATAATGAAATATATTCGTTTTGACGTGCGATAAGAAAGGTCTACTAGACTAAAAACCCTAATTTCGGATGTTTGGAGCCTTTTTATTGATAATTGCAAATCTTGTTATAGACCAGCTGAAAAAATCGCTGTCGACGAACAACTCTTTCCTACAAAAGCAAGTTGCACAATACATGGCGAATAAACCCGACAAATTTGGTATAAAATTTTGGCTTTGCGGAAATGTCAAATCAAAATATCTGCTCAACGGTTTCCCCGGACAGTCAATAAAGCAAGACGGGATGTTCGACCATATGTGAAAAAATCGAAATTAAAATTTCATGCCCATGAAGTTCTAAAAACCAAAAATAATAAGTGCCTTCTGACAGTTTACCAAGCAAAGAGACACAAAAATGTTTTATTGCTGAGTATTTTGCACGATGTGGTTGAAATAGATGAAGGTAATAGCAAACGCAAACCCAATACCGTGACTTTTTGTAATTCAACTAAATTTGGTGTTGATGTTGTTGACCAATGGCTAGAAAATATAGCACAAAGTCAAGCTCAAGAAGATGACCAGTACAAGTTTTTTTAACATATTGGACTAGGCAGTAATAAATGCATGGGTGTTATTCCAAGAAGTAACAGACAAAAAAATTCGGAGAAGGGAATTTATTTTACAAGTAGCATCTGAACTCAGTCACATTGACGAGCAACCGCAAGCAGTGAAAAGAAACCCCTATACGGAACCTGTAATAAATCAAAACATTTTGTATACGCTAGATGCGTTTAAAAGACAGATTTCAAAAAAAAAAAAAAATCATAACATTATTGACCTGTTTGACGATCTCGATATAAAAACTTAAAGGGAGTCAAATGACCCCTACCCGTCTTTTAAGGTATATTAATTCTCCCGTCTTTCTAGTGTTAAAACATGTCGCCAAAATGTAATTAGACGTGAGGTCACGGTTTAAACCCCAGGTCAAACATCTCCAAGAAAACGAAAAATTAAAAAGTATTTCTTCGGCGGCTGCCGCTCAGCAGATACTCTGAGCGTAAACAAGACTGCCTTGAAAAAGTTTCTCAAAAATCTGTCGTTCGGAGTCGACCTTAACTGTAAGTCTCGCCGCTTATGTATAAAATTAAAACACATAAGCGAAGTGGTCGTAACTTGGCTGAAGGCTTGCGTTCTTTATATAAGAGAGCTCGGTTAAAGATGTCAGAAAATTAAAAGATCAAACCCCTATCTCCTTATGACAAGTCAGTCACTTTCTCTTCCTCAGACTCACAACTCCTGAAATCATTTGCTGGATTATCGAGTCTTTCAGCATGTCTATTACAAGGATAGTAGCCCGTAAAAATCGCTATTATGCGATGAATAGCCATGCGTTTTAAGGACAGAAATGAGTCGCTCCTCTTCTTATCCATGCGTGTCCAACAGACCCTAGCAATGTTGCACGTATCCTCTTACTACCAACGAGAGCTTCCTGTAAAACGAGTGCATGATTTCCAAATTAACTAAGACAATTTAAATACCTATGCCTTGTAACATGTAGGAGATTAAGTGCTCAATACCCGTTCTGGCCAGCTCATTAGCAATGCAATTCCCAACGATATTCCTATGTTCTGGAACCCATGTGAGAGTTACCTTTAAATAATCCCCAATTTCACTGAGAAATCTTTGGAATTCATGGTCAAGGGCGGACGTTGAAACTACGTTAATTAGGGACTTAATGGCAGCCTTTCGTCCAACAAGCATCGCACCGCTTTCCAAATTGCCATAACCTCTGCATGAAAAAGGTTTCGACAAGAGAACGGTTCGCATTCTAACAGGTATTCTAACGGAACACTGCGCTATTGGCCGTTTCGCAAACAGGCTCGGTCTGCCCCACCAAGATTACTGCAGAAGCTGCCATGATGTGGAGGAAACGGAATCGGTACGACATCTTTTATGCGATTGCCCAGCACTTCAGAATAGACGTCCTCAGTTTTTGGTGGCAAACGCACCACTAAGGGAACTGGCCAGTTTCATCCGGAGCTCCGGGTGGTTTAAGCCCACCATAAACGGATCATGACATGGGGCTTACCTTACATTGGGTGACACAATGAGCAATATGGGCCCTCTAGTGCACTCGAATGTGAACGGGAAGCTACCTGTTAACCGAACATGCCTGGAAAACACTGCAGTGCTCAGGCAGCCCATAACAAAGTTGAATATCAGAACCCTTAATAAATATACACAGTCCACCTTGTCATATCTCCGAATATATTCGTAAAAAAATATTGGCTGTACTATATCCGTTGCTATGGAATCTATTCGTTGACGGACTACTTACGAAGCTCGAGAAAAACAACTTGAAAACGATAAGTACTACTCCAAAGTTATCTCCTGCAACATGTACACCTAAACGCTTTCGAAGCGACTCTATATTGATAATATAATATGTCACTGACCAATGAAGGTTTATGAAAGTAATGGTAAACCATTTTCAACTCCCTGAACTTATGTTAAAGGTTATTGTGTATTATACATACAAGAGTCTAGTTGGCTTAAACCAAATGACTCTTTTGAATAGTGTACATATGTTACTTGCTCTTCAAATAGAATTTGGTTTTACCCTCTAAATAACACAGGTCAGTTAGCGAAATAGCAGCCAAGGAAAGACTAGTAGAACTCCTTAATCATAGTTCCACTACTAGTTACCACTACACTCCGCACATCTACCCAATACTCAATTAAGAGGTCTCTGTACTGCAGAAATCTAACACCCACTGCAGATAACGTAATTAACGAGTATCTTAGGAAGATTAGTCAGTTCTGTCTGTTCTAAGAAATTGCAGAGTGCAGTCAACAAATGTTCACAGCTATAATCATAGCCTTAGCACAAACGAACGCCTTAACAAGGGAGCTGTTCCCAGGTAATAAGAGACGGTATCGTCCCTGTTGAAAATTGCCATAGAAAAGAAGAACAAATTTTACTTTTGCAATTTAAAATGCGTTTATATATGCTGAAATTTTTCGTAAAATATAATGAAAAGAATTAAAAAGAAACATTTTTTATTAGTAGTACTCCGAATATAAAGGGCTATCCATTTCGTGGTTTCAAAAGTATGGGACTGGCATTCGACATCTGTCAAACTAAGTTGTGAAACCAATTTTTTTCTTTTCAGTTGAAAGTCTGACATTGACGAAAATGAATCGCTTAACTATCACACAACGCATAAAAATTATCAAAACCTACTACAAAAATGGTGATTCTGCCACAGCCACGTATCGTGCGTATCGGCAATTTTTCGAACAAAATTTTCTTCAGCAATGAACCACATTTCACACCCGGTGGGTATGTTATAAAACAAAATTGTCGTATTTGGGGTTCTGAGAATCCTCAAGCCATTACATCCAAAAAAAAGTCACTGTTTGGTGCGTTCTTTGGTCCGAAGGTGTGATTGGACCTTACTTCTTCGAAAACGACGATGGAACGACTGTCACCGTCAGTTCGAAGCGTTATGGTCATATGATAACCGACTTATTTTTTGCCTGCTATTGAAGAATACGACTTGGAGAATATGTGGTTTCAACAAGACGGTGCCACATGCCACACAACTCGAGCGAATATGGCTTTATTGCAAGAGACATTTCCTGGCCGCGTAATTTCTCGTCGTGGCGATATCAACTGGCCACCAAGCTCATGCCATTTGACACCATTAGACTTTTTTTTTGTGAGGTTACGCGAAAGACCGTGTTTATGCAGATAAACTTTCAACTCTTGAGCACTTAAAAACCAACATTCGTCAAGTTATGGCTGAGATACCGCTCAATATGTGTCAAAAAATGGTCGAAAATTACCTCAAAAGAATCAACGCTTGTAACACTTCGCGTGGAGCTCATTTAAATGATGTAGTGTTTCACACATAATGTCAACGTTCAAACTTTACAATAAAAAAGAAATATCATGAAAGAAATATTTTATATGTGTTTTATTTACGTTTACTTTTGAAACCACGAAATGGATAACCCGGTACAACCTTTGTGTTATGCCTATAAGCATTGCTTAATTTGATACCCTCTGACCTGCAGAGTACATAGGTCAAATGTGATTCAATTGTTCACACATACAAAAATCCAGCAGATTAAATGGTATTATGATTCGCTTTATTTCGCTTCCTTCTACAGAAATATGTAATTGAATTATGCTACGCAGTCAAAAAGCGTAAAAAAAACGCCGGCTATGGGTTAAGCCACAGTAACATGTTAATGCAATTAAACATGAATATTTGTTGTAACATGAAAAATAAAAATTAAAAAAAAAAAATAAAAATACAAATGCAAATAAAATCTACAAAATACGAATTTAAATACAATCGTCATGCAATCAGAAATTAACTGATGAAAGTGCAATTAAAAATCCATTGAAAATGTATTTCAATTCATTTATACGGTGGTTTTTGAAATGTAGTCGACATTTTTGTGTTGTGGTCGACTTTTTTTTTTTCTTTTCAATATTTTTTTAATAAAAATTATTTCTGGCATATGCAACATTTTTGTTATTTGTTTGTGTTTTAAACGTGATGTAGTAAATATGCACATACACACTTAAGCACTTGAGCAAGTTGCGTTTGTGTTGTTTTGTTTAAAATTATTTTTCTAAAGCATATTTACAGGTCCCTACTTTCACTCTATCCTCACCATTGAAAGGGTGTAAGCATGTGTCCGTTCGCATAGGTGTTTACGTGCCTTTTGCTCTCTTTATGGTACGTGGCTATGTAACTTACACTACACGCCATAAAATGATTTTGAAATCAGGTATCATTTATGCGCTGACGCTTATTTCCTTTAGAATTTCTCCCATAATTTTTCATTTTTCATTTTTTTTCATACTTTCTAATGCCACAATTCCAATAATTTGTGGAATACGTTTAGAGCGTATAATAAATATTCACTTGAGGTCAACTTAAATAACCATGAGGGTTTAATAATTTAAAACGATTTAGTTTTTGTTGTGGCTCAGAGAATGTCTTGTTTAAAAATAATTATTGATTCAAAAATTTATAAAAGCAGGAGACAAACGCCAAAGCTTTCCTTTTTATGTTAAAAGGAAAGTGTCAAATGTATAGGGTGGATCATCGGTTTAAGATTAAGCCATCGGTTATTTCAAATCTGGTAATAATTATGTCATTCTATTCTGTCACAAAATTCAGTATATTATCACCACTGAAAATAAAACAAAGACAATTGGTCGGAAATTGTACGAAAATGTCGTACAAAATATGGTCGCAGTGATGGACCAAAAGTGCCCGTTAAACGCAAGTATATTTCTAAAGTTCTTGAAACTGGTTTCATTGTTGATACGACAAGACGTGAGCGTGCTCGTACAGTGCGTACCCACGAAAATATCGAAGCTGTTTCTGAGCATCAACTCGTCATCGTTCTCCAGAATTGAACATTTCACGCACCAGTTTACGTCAAATTTTGAGAAAAGACCTCGGTATGACGCCTAACAGAGTTCAATTGGTTCAAGAGATGAAGACGCGTGATAATCCGCTTCGTTTTCATTTCGTTAGATGGGCCAACGAGAAACTGCAGGACGATGCCGATTTTGCAAAAAAAAAAAAAATAATTTTTTTGAACGAAGCTCATTTTCATCTTAGTGGGTGCGTTACTACGCAAAATTGCTGTATTTGAGCCTCAAAAACCCACACGTGGTCTTACAGAAACCAATGCACGCCATATGTCTTGAAAATAAGGACGGCACAACCATTACGGTCAATGGAGTCACCTATCGCACCATGATAATCAAATTTTCATGTATCCGCTCTTCATGGTATTGATGTAAACCATGTTTGGATGGTACAACTTGCCACACATATCATGCCACAATCGATTAATTGCGTCAAACGTTTGATGTCCGTTTAATAAACCGAAATGGCGATGTCAATTGGCCGCCAAGCAACTGCAATTAGACACCGTTGAACTATTTTCTGTGAGCCGTCGTTGAAGAAAAGTGTTATGCCGACAAACCAGAGACAAGTAAGCATTTGAAACACAACATTATTGATGTCATTGTCTGGATACGAGCCCATACCCTCGACAAAGTTTACGAAAATTAGTCCGATCGAATGAGGTACTGTGAGGCCAGCCATATGAATGAAATAATATTCCATTCCGAACCGGAACGTGTGTGCGTCACAACAACAAAATAAATTTGGCAAAATTTCAAACCGTTTTCATTTTATTGCATTTTTAAATTTAAACTTTTAAATGGGCCACCCCTCGTAACGATAAGGGTTTCAAAATTTAAAAAAAAATAATTTTTTTGTGCCTAAAGGAATTTCTTGATTAAAAAATTTATGGCAGTTGCAGATAAATGGCAAAGCTTATCTAAAAATTACTTTTTTCGTCGGAAACAGAGTGTCAAATATTAAAATTTTTTAATAATTTGTTTTAAAATTTTAAAAAAAATTTTTTTTTACAATTGTTTAAAAATTTTTTAAATATCTTTTTTTACAATTGTTCAAAAATGTAAAAAAAATTTTTTTTTTCAATTTTTTAAAAATTTTAAAAATTGTCACAAAAATAATCAAAATTGATTTAATACTGCGCCATTAATTGATACTGCGGTAACGCTCGGTCTATATTCATAAATAAAGAAAAATAAAGAATAATCCATCTTTAAACAACAGTACAGGGTGAGGAGATTTCACTCATTAATTCTACCTTAGAGCAGATTTTTTCATTATTTTAATATCATTTTCAGTAGAGCATAAAAAGAGATACTTTTTTTGCTTACTTTACTCCACAATGTATTGTGCATAATTTTCCCCAGACAGCTTAAATATTTCTTTATCTATCCATGCGGTAGTACGAACAAAAACATGCAACGAATAAAACCCAGAATTCCACTCCGGTGTAATAATGTTGAGATACATTCTTTATGCAAATTATTCGTCTTACAACCGTTAGCATTATGTTGTAATTTTAAATATCCTGCTTCTATTACAAAACAATTCAACTATCCTTGCCTATCCTCTCTAAGCATACACAACAGATTGTAATCGTACACATTATCCGCTATCCTTTGCATGCAGACTTTCAAATGTATGCGTTCGTGCCTAAGCCCGTGGCTGTAGCTGACAAAGTATGTTCATTCGTGTAGCTGTTTTTGAAACTTTGTTTGTTGGCTGTTGGCCTTTTTTTTGAGTTTTTTTCCACTGTTATAAAACGCTTTGTTGTACAGGATTAATGTCTGTCTCTAGCGTATGTAAACACATACACATCACATCACATACTTTACCTTGTAGATGGTAAAACATTTATCAATGGTGGCAAATCTTTTGGCTAAAATTTCTTTTCATTCCTGGTTTTTATTTTTTTTTTTTAATTCTTTGAAGCAAAAACAGATAGAAAAAAATTTGAATTAAAACAACAACAACAAAATAGCTGCTCACTTGGCTGTCGTAACTTGGCCGTTAAGCAAAAATGTTGCAACAACCGTGCGACGACCACGAGGATAATAATGATGATGACGTCGACTTCAGCAACGCTGATATGTTGCATAAAACGGTGTTAGAGAAACCGACAAAGCTAAAATACAGCAACAAAGAATAACGAAAATATTCAAGTTTAGAAGTTATTTGCGTTTTTGCGCCGTATGATAAATTACCCTACAAAGGTATGGTTGTTGCAATATTTTACGTACTTTTTATTTTTTCTCTTTTGCTAGTTTCCTGATGATTTTTTCTTTTTCAGTTTTAATTTCATGCCATTTAACTTTGACTTCGAGTTTAAGTTTAAAAAAAATATTTTGCAGCGAAATGCTTTTGCATGTTATAAATAAATTCTAAAGTTTCAACCGTTATTTTACTAACTTGGTTATCTTTGGCAAACATTTTAGGCAAATCATTAAACGTTTCTTAAAAGAAAGCAAAACAAAAAACAAAAACATTTTTTGAAGTGAACGAAGGTCAAAGATTTTTGTAAGCAATTTGTCTAGATAAAATTAAAATTTTTTTTTACAAACAAAAGCACACAAAATAAGTGGAAATAGTCTGTGGAATTTAAACTTTTAAGTTGAGCTGAGCTTAAATGTAACAGAATGCAACAATTTGGGATACAAAACATGCAAAATATAATTCTGAGTAGAAGTTAAGAAGTTTGACAATTAATATCTGTCAAATTAGTTGCTATTGACGGATATATCATTCAACAACATGTGCAAATAATAAATTTTTTTTGATCAAAATGGTTGTTAAGTTTGGACAACGTATCGCAAGCTACTCCCATTTTATGATTGCCATAATCATACTACCGCCGCAGTCTAGTAGGTAGTGTGTTGGCTTATTAGACGTAAAGCCAGGGTTCGAGCCCCAGGCCAGACATTAAAACAAAATACAAAAAGTATTTCTTCGGCGATTTCCTTTCAGCAGATTTCTGGCAAAAACTCTGAGAGTAAATATAATTGCCATGAAAAGTTTCTAAAAATATCTGTCGTTCGGAATCGACTTTAAACTGTAGGCCCCGCCACTTATGTATAAAATTAACACACACAACATAAGTGGTGTGAGAAACTAGGTCAATAATCCTGACTGAAGGGTTGTAATGACCAATTATGTATGTAATCATACTACCGAGAGAGCTATTGACAATGAGGTGAAGAAATTCGTTTTCACTCGTTCGGTAAGCGATCAACCAATATCCGTAAGTCACCAAGAGTGTACAATCGTATCGAGGCAGTCGATTTCTCGTTGATCGCAAAGAACTTGGGTCTGCATCCGAACAGAATTCAACTGAACCAAGAAAAGAATTTAAACGGCTATAGACAAAGACGTGTGTTCACTGAATGGACTGTGGAGTAGTTGGCAAATGACTCTAATTTTCATCCAAAAATCATCCTCAACGATGAGGTTCGCTAGTTCACGAGTACCTGCTCGAAAATGAAATACAACTCATGTACCGTTGCTTCATAAAGGCTTCACGACGGAATACAAGAGAAGACACAGATGATCATTAAGGATTGCAGTGTATCCAACTTTATTATTTCATTAGATTAACGTCGCAAAATAGCAGGAGTTTACTGTTTTATAGATGCTTTATCGAAATGTGATTGCGAAAAAAAGAGACTTGTCCATCGTGGTAGATTGGCCAGTAGATGGCTTAATGCAATACACCGCAATATCTGTCTCCAAAATTCTCTTTTTACAGAAGTTTATCCTGTCACTATTGTAGACGCCGTAGTCTAGAAGGTAGTGTATTTGGCTTATTAGACGTGAGGCCACGATTCAAACCCCAAGTCAGACATTTGCAACAAAACGTAACAAGAAAAGTTTTTACTGTCTCCTAAACTAGTGTAGACGCCGTAGTCTAGAAGGTAGTGTGTTAGGTTATTAGACGTGAGGCCACGATTCTAACCCCAGGTCAGACATCTGTAACAAAACAAAATATGAAAAAATATTTCTTTGGCGACTGCCTCCCAGCAGATTTCTGACAAAAACTCTGAAAGTAAATAAAGTTGCCATGAAAAGTTTCTCAATAATCTGCCGCTCGGAATCGACCTTAAAGTTTAAACTGTAGATCCCGCCACTCATGTATAAAATCGATAAGTGGTGTGAGAAGCTAGGTCGTAATCCTGATTGAAGGTTTGTAATGACCAATTATGTATGTATATATGTACACTACTGCTTCGTTTCTCATCTCATCACAACCTATTTTACTAGCTTAGACACAATGTATTGCATGAGTAGCCGTCCCGTGGATGTTGGGCGTATCATAATTGTAAGAATATTGAAAGAAAAATTTCTTGCTAAAGACAAATACACTGACTCTAAACGATTGTTATCGAATTGCTAGGATTGAATCCACATATTGAAAATTTTTTTTCACACAGTTCCAGCTTAAAACTGATTAAACATTAGCTGGCAATTTCAAACATGCCTGTATGAAACCAATGCACCGATGTCTGCTGCCGATATAGTATAATATACTCTGTAGAATATTTTTTCAATAAGTATCGCTCTATTCTATTCGATATTTTTAATACTAAAAATTTCTTTAAATTTTCAAATTTCTTGTAAAAAAATATATTCAGGCTATTTGGTTACATGTGATCCATAAATTAAATTTATTTTCCATTTTGTGAAAATTATTTTTTCATAACTTAAAAACACATAAATATAGTAACAAAGTTTTCTTTTTGGCTTCGATTTACGAGAAACTACTTTGTAATTAATTTAAAAACAAACTTTGAAATAAAATGCGAAAATATTATCCAAGAATAGTTGGCGTCTAATTGCATTTACTGTGTAAAATATTTTTTTAATAACAAACTGCAAAGAATATTTTATAAATCGAAATAATTTGCAATTAATTTTCTATTTACCATAACACTTTCTCAAAAAAAACAACGAAAAAATCAAAATTCTAAATATTTAAATTAAATTTTAAAAATCTTGACTAAAATTGCAAACCTAAAGCCACAAATTTGTAACAAATGAACGTTTTTCTTTTTAAATGCTTAAAATATGCAATAAACACATTAAACTGAGATTTCTTTCGTTAAAATATTAAAATTACAATTGCAATACAATAGCTTTGTACAGTGTATGTGTTTACATGTAAAAAATATTGGATGAGGGTAAATGTTACTGTTCTCATAATTTAATATTGCTACGTTTTTACCTTTTTAAAAACGTTTAAAAGATGAGTTCGTTGATTGCAAACAAAATAATAATAAATTGGTGTTTAGTTTCAATTAAATTTTTTACTGTTCGCACTATTTTTGTGTGCCACTGTTTATAACTTGACGTATACAACAATAATTGCTTGTTCGCTATTCTTCTTTGCTTACAACGGAGATCTTCAAATCACGACTGTTCTCTTCACACGCAACGCATCTTCACACAAGACAAACTGAATTCTTACTACTGTTTGACTGCTTTGTCTTGCTTTTTATGTATATGCTCACGTAAACAGTCTGATGAACGTTCTTGAAGTCGAATTTTTGTGGTTTCGCCTTCTCGAGAATTCCATCAAGATTTCATTGTTGTTTGTGTACTTTGATTACGTTGTTTGTTGTTGCGTTCTTTCTTACTTGTCTATACCCTTTTCTTTCATACTGATGGTTTTGGTTTTTGTAGCTTTTAGTTATCATTTTAATGTTAAACGATGTTACACCGTTTCCATTTTCGTGACAATATATTTTTGCTCGAACGTTTATCCATCGAATATGAAGGAAACTGGAACATTAATTGCAAATTTAAATACCAGATCACCTGTGACAATTGCTTAAAATCTGTAAAGAAAACTGGATCAACAGAAATATTTTCTTATTAAAAATGCTCCAATTTGATTCTAACACATTAAGACATAGAAAATTACTTAAACTGTTAAGAATTTAGATGACATATCCACAAAAGAAAGATTTACAGAATAAATCACTTGTCCGTTGGTCAGTTTCTCCAAAAATATTATAATCTTACATGGTTTATTACTATTACTTACATGCTTTCCCACGCAGTTTTTTTTCTGTCATTTAGAAGAGATATATTATGCGACCATATGATCTATTGTACTGTCACCAATCCAATATATTTATTTATGTATGTTATTCGAACAATATCTCCCTTAATCCTGCTGTACTGATAATTTCAGAATGTCATTCGTTGACAGTAAGTATAACAACCCTTTAGTCAAGATTATGGCCTAGTGTCTCACACCACTTATATTGTGTGTATTAATTTTGGACCTACACTTTAAAGTCGACCCCGAACGACAGATTTTTGAGAAAGTTTTTATGACAATTTTATTTTTCTCTCAGAGTTTTTGCCAGAAATCTGCTGAGAGTAAGTAGTCGAAAAAATATTTTTTCATATTTCGTTTTGTTGGAGATCTCTGACCTGTGGTTTTCACTGAGGCCTCATGTCGATTAAGCCAACTAGACTACGGCGACTTCTGTCACTATCCTCCTGTTATTCCTGGATTCAGATTTTCTTCATTTCAATTACTTGGTAATAGCATTTGGTTTGAGAAGAGTGTCCCACAATCTTCATTTTCCCTTTCTGTTATTGTGCCCTACAAACTTTTCTTTCCACTCCAGGCAAAGGTTCTGGTTGTTCAATGATCTTCAATGTCTGTTCATTGGCGTTAATTTTCACTGGAGAAACGATCGATCTAGCATATCCACCATATTTTTCCAATTTCCTTGATTCAGCTTGCCCAGACGTCTTAGTCTTTAATAGACCTTATTTGAGCCAAATTTATCAGTAAGGGTAACACCTTATCCACCTTTTGAAGAAGGAGCTTCATTTTATGCACTAGTTTTCCAACCATAGGAGGCAATAGTTAAAGTGCAAATTTTTGATATACAACTGCTACCAAATTTCCAACTTCCTGAGCTGGTTTGACAGCCATTAAAGACAGTGTAGCAAGCAATTCATTTTAGTCTAGTAGGTAGTGCGTTGGCTTCTTAGACGTGAGGCCACTGTTCAAACCCCAGTTCAGATATCAAAACGAAATAGAAAAAAATATTTCTTTGGCAATTTCCTCTCAACAGATTTCTGGCAGAAACTCTGAGAGTAAATACAAATTGCCATGAAAAGTTTCTCAAAAATCTGTCGTTTAGAGTCGACTTTAAACTGCAGGTGGCACTACTCATTTCTTAAATTAACACACGCAACATAACTGTTGTGAGAAGCAAGGTTGTAATCCTGACTAAATGATTGTAATGATCAATCCGACTATTACAATGTCAGACTACACCAATCTTTGAGTATCCAGCAGATACTGAAAGAACGGACATTACATCTTCAAATTATTATTTATTTTGATCTTTGTAAAGCTGTCTTAATAGTTTAAACTTATATTTTTCGATTAGGTTTTTCTTAGAAAACCTAGAAAATATTCAAACACTGTTTGCAAGAAATTACTTTATCTCCTCTCAAAACAACATCATAAGTGTTTATATGTTTAAATGTATGTTAAACACTTTGGTAAATTCATCCTTATCCTTGATGTAGTTTTCTTAGGAAACTTAATACGCTTGTAAAAATAATGCTTTTTAACTCCTTTTTAACACATACTCAATTACAATGCCATACAATATTGTATTTTGCAGTGTACAACATATAAATATAACAGCATGTACGTATGTATGTATGTATGTATATGAAAATGTGATTCTTTTATTGTATTATTTTAAGTGTTGCATATGTATTTACACATATTAACACATGTAGTTGCAATATCTTTAGGAAAAGAAACAAACATTTAATACAATAGATGTACACGTAAAACACATACACATAGATAAACACATACACATGGAAATTAACAAATTTATAAGATTCTTGGTATGCATTTTTTCTTTTGTTTAACATTTTATGTTACTTGATTTTTTGTTCGTTATTTTAATGTAATTTTAAAATCTTGCTCTTATTATACGCTTTACATTCCAACGTTTCGTAATCTTAATGTTCTTAATGTAACGTAACGTAAAGTGTTTTTGTTGTAAACGATAATTAAATTTTATTAAGTCAGTCTTCCTTTAGATTTCACTCTTAAGCTTTGGCTTAAATACCATACCACATGACTGTGAATGTTCTTTTGTTTGATAACATTTATTGCATGTAGCACAAGCTACTGCAACTTGTCTTAATATGCACACACATTTGTAAGTTTCTTTTTCGTAGAACTTTAGTTTGTTTTATTATTAGTTTTTCTATTGTTCGTACATGTATGCAAGTACAACTGTTATATTCATTTTATTGTTGTTAACACTTTGTAAAATGAAATTATTTCTGGCAGAGTTTGCTTTCTCACACAATTTCATTAAGATCTCTTGGTTTTTATTTCCTTACAATTATGAATAGTGTTGCCATAGCTTTAAAAACTTGAAACAAAATTAAATCTCCTATCAGAGACACACAGAAATATGTGAGAATTCATTAGCACTCTGCATATGTTCTATGCTATTCAAAATACATGTACATGCGTACACAGGGTATTCAAAAAATTTGGTTACAAATGTAACACCATTAGAACGAGATGTATAAAATTCAAATAAAGGCCACCAGGCCTATAAAAAATTTAAATTTGTAGTATGAAGTGTAGGTATCGAAACAAAAAAAAATTTGGACGTTTAAGGTGCATATGATGCAGATGTCAAACGTCTTCCTTGATGTCAATCCTAGTTTTGCTACCATCTACTAAACTTTACCTTATTGTATGTGATTCACACTTTATAGCCTGTAATAATTCGTAAATAAGTTTAAAGTGAATAGGAAATGAAAATATGTTCAATTGAATTTTTCAATGTTAATTCGTGCACATGCAAGCATACATACATTCGCACATAATTGGTTATTAGAATCTTATAGACAGAATTACATTAATTTTATACATGAGTGGCACGAGCTACAGCTTAAAATCGACTCCGAACTACAGATTTTTTTGAGAACTTTTCATTGTAATTTTATTTACTCACTGAGTTTTTGCCACAAATCTGCAGTCGCTGAAAAAATATTTTTTCATATTTTGTTTTGATTTTGGGTTTTTGGAGGTTTTTGTGGATTCAGCCTTATTCAAAATATTGTTAACTTTCCAGCCGTGTCCATACTGTAAATGTTCTAGTATTTCTCAATTTCTCCCATTGTGCATCTTCAGCATTAAAATTATTAGGTCGAAAATGAAAAATAAGTTTCGCTTCTGTTTTGCTAATTCTACCATTAACTCTGCCGACTACACAAATTTATTTGGGCAGCATCTTCTCACACAGTTCTCTATTAATAATGTGAGATTAACAAAGTTTTGTAACAACACATATACTTATACATACCTCGTCATTGAAACCCTTCAGTCAGGATGACAATTTAGCTTCTCACATCACTTATGTTTTTATGTGTTTTAATTTTGTACAGTGTGTTAATTTTGTACAGTGGCAGTGACCTACAGTTTAAAGTCGATTCCGCATTACAGATTTTTGAGAAGCTTTTAAATAGCAATTTTATTTTTGAAATCTGCTGAGAGGCAGTCGCCGAAGAAATATATTCATTATAGTTTAGTTTAGCCAACACACTACCTACTAAACTACGGCGACTACAAAGTGATGCTTAAAATGTCATCTTTTAAATATGCTACAGCCTTGCTTCCCACATAACACTATCTGAGTTTCATTTATTGACAATTTCGAAACGAACATTGTCGAGGACCTATGAATACACCTATCGACGACACGACAATTAAACTCATTTTCTATACCGGTGATCGAGTAGAATTATTCGTAATCTTTCTTCTTTAGATTACAGCATTCGATATCGAATAGGTTGTATCGCAATTTGAGATGATAGCATACGATAACGAGTGTGCAATCGAATGCATATTTTTGACATGTCATTCGTTAACACTACAGATATCGAAAAGAAATATTTTTACTTAAGCTGCATAAAAAACCAAAAAATTTAAGTTTTTATAATTTGTTTTCTTTTTTTTAAAATTTAATAAGAAAAAAAATATTTAAAGGACCAATATAAACAAAATAAATGGAAAACAAAAAGATAAAATGGCTCAGTTCATGGTGGAGCATCCTAATTTGACCAAAAACATACTACCAAACTGCAGCCAAGGAAAAGCAACCTCAAAAAGGTTGTGGGAGAATGCGGTAATTCGGCCCCAGATCTTCTTCCTCCTTCCATTTGCTTGAGAACATTATTCAAGTATGGTACTCCTTGATGGATCCAGATAAGGCGACAATCATGGATGTGTGGTCTTTTCAACACAACTGAATCGTACATTGTCCCTTGCACAATCCAATTACTGTAGTAGTATTCACACTGAAATAATGGCTTTAAATATTAACTCTGTGCAAATTCGATATGAGAGATTGTAGACAGTAATGCCAAGAATGCGAGATATTCGACGGTTATTCTGATATGCGTTCCTACGTCGCTGAACACAGGAACATTAAAGAGAAGAATAAAGTCCACATGACTGGAAAATCTGGCAAAATGGAACGTTAAACTTCATTCATACATGAAATGGGCATTTCGCTACAGACAAGCAAACACATACACAATTGGTCGTTACAACCCTTCAGTCAGGATTATTGACCTAGTCTCTCACACCACTTATGTTGTGTGTGTTAATTTCATACATAAGTGGCGGGACCTACGGTTTAAAGTCGACTCCGAATGACCGATTTTTTTTTTTGAGAAACTTTTCATGGCAATTTTATTTACTCTCAGAGTTTTTGCCAGAAATCTGCTGAGAGGAAATCGCCGAAGAAATACTTTTTTGTATTTTATTTTGATGTCTGGCCTGGGGCTCGAACCCTGGCTTTACGTCTAATAAGCCAACACACTACCTACTAGACTACGGCGACAAGCAAACAAGCTGCATTAATATTTAGAGAAAGAAAAAGCAAGCTTTAAAGAAAGATGGAATTAATAACTCACTTGAAGACATACCAGATAGCTCCAATCCGATATGGATATAAGCAGAATAAAATTTGCATTAAATCCGACCACATTCCATTTTTGGAAACACATACAAGCATTTCTAATGGGACACTGGCGTCTGCGTTCATATACCCGGTAACGACTTCTACTGTAGCTGTAGCAGAATCACGATATGTATTTAAGAAGAATAATTCTGACCGTTAAACCTGACCAGATTCCATTTTTGGCACTTTACTGCATTTCTAACGGGACAATGGCGTCGGAGTGCACACTCACGGAGACCGGAAATATTTCATAACAACTACCTGTCACAAAAAGAAAGAAGACCAAGCCCCAAAAAATCTTCTCTATCCCTATCCGGCGCTTAGGAACCTAAGCAGAAGCTAAGCTAAGCAACTTCTTAAAACTGCCGTAATGGCTGAGAAGCGCCAACCACGAGTTCTAATTATAAAACTGAATATGTAATAATGGTGATAAGCTATGACAATTGATGCGACTTCCAATTAAACGTAACCTTACCTTATCGTCGTCTTATTGCCGTCGAGGTCTAGTAGGCAGTGTGTTGGCTTATTGAACGTGAGGCCACAGTTCAAACCCATGGTCAGACATTTCCTAAAAAAACGAAATATGAAAAAATATTTCCTCGGTGATTTCCTCCCAGCAGATATCCTGCAAAAGCTCTAGAAGTAAATAAGATTGCTATGAGAAGTTGCTCAAAAATCTGTCGTTCATAGTCAACTTTAAACTGCAGGTTTCGCCACTCATGTATATAATTAACAGACACAACTTAAGTGGTGTGAGAAGCTATGTCGCAATCCTGACTGAAGGGTTGTAATGACCATTTATGTATGTATATTACCTTATCGAAGTCCCGATTTTTTTTATATGATATTTGATTCATTGCGCTATATTTTCTTATTATTTTTCACTGATACTTGATGTCTATATGTTTTTTTTTTTTTTAACAAATACGCCTAATGAGACAATAAAACAATGTTCAATGAAATAAATTTTGCTCAACAAAACAAGAAAAAAATTGCGCTTAAATATTTGCCTAGTCTGATTATACTTTTAGGTGAAGTTAAACAAATTATACATATTTATTGAATAACATTTGTTTTCTAAGCATTTTGTACAAAAATATAAACAAAATTAAAAAATAAAATTTTTTTATGAAAATAAACAAAAAAACAAATTAAAGAATATAAAATGCAGCATAAATAATTGAATGCTGAATATATTCAGGCAATTAATAATTCAATAATTAAACAAACTCATAAATGAATTAAAACAAATATTGGTGTTTGGGCAATTTAAATAATTTTCTAAAAATAAAATTTCAACATATAAACGAGTTCATAAATGTGGAAAAACTTAATGGAATATTTATAAACGTATTCATATGAAAAACGCTTAAATTTTGTAAAAATAACGTAAGGCTTTGATATGAGAACTGTGGACATATTACAACATGGCATATGCTTACGTATCAGAGATCAGCAACGAGTATTCAAAACGATGAGTAGATTCGAGTCATACTTATTATTTCTGAGACCTATACCCATTCATACTTATTTTAATATGATACTCATACTACTCATACTACTCATACTCAAAGTTGGGAGTACTCGTCGTATTCATACTTAACAATACGAATGATGTTATTGACTTCGACTCGTCTCTACTTAACATTTACACGAAGCACAAAATTAGTATGATTCGCGTACGAACACTACTATACTCACAAGAAGATTGTGTGTATGCTTTGCTTGTTGTCTATGTCTTTCCTTTCTTCTTTGTTTGTATATGCAACAATAACAAAGGCCGTAAATTTTGATGAATGATTCGAGCCACTCGAATCACTTATAAGTACTATAAGTATTTTTCTAAATTTATGAATCAGAATGAGTAGGCGTATGAATCAAACACATTTCGAATGTTGTGAGTTTGATGTCAACGTTGTACTCATACTCATTGTAACCTATACTTATAAATCAATGCTGTAGCGAGTACGAATGAATCAGAGTAGTTGAATTTCAATTCTGTTGATTCACTCATACTCAAAATTGCATGAGTGCTTATGAGTAGCGGAAAAACGATTCATTGCTGATCTCTGATACGTATGTAAATTTTTTTAATTTTACAGTTCAATATTGCTTATACGCCCTAATTTCATACATTATAATGCTCTTAAATACATAAGACCTCTTAAATTAACGACGAAATACAATACCAAGTTACAGATTCAGCACATAGTAAGGACTATCTTAATATGTTAATGGACATTTTTGCTGAAGTGCAGTATCTTAGAAGGAGGATTTAAGTTAACACAGTCAAACTTCTTTTAATACAATTTTACGAAGAAAATAGGCAGACAGCAGACAAAATTAACTCTTACACCAACCGTGTAAAATCACTGTGAATATTTAACGCACATAACCTAAAGTTTAATAGGCGACTATATCTTATTGGCCCTCGGCCTAAGCTTTGAAATTGTGGATAAAATTTTATTTTATTGTTCAATCAATTAACGATTCATTTCTTCAAATCATGTGGCACTAAAGCATTGAGGTTTTTTTATGAATAACCAACCCATATGAAATGATTTAAAGCTGCCATGCAGTATAATATGTAAAGTTCTTACATACGTACATATGTGGCAGCATATTTTTTCAAATGTTTTATTCATTTTCGAAACGCTTTAACTTTTGAAGTACGTATCATTTACTCTTGACTTTTACATTTTTCAACTTTAGACAAAAACTATATTTTAAGTGTTATGGCTTCTTTGGAGCCATTAAAAATAAATGAGTAAGGTCGCCGTATTCTAGTAGATAGTATGTTGACTTCTTTGACGTGAGGCCACGGTTCAAACCCCAGGCCAGACATCAAAACGGAAATATGAAAAAATATTTCTTCGGCGACTTTCTCTCAGCAGATTCCTTGCTAAAACTCTGAGAGTAAATTAAATGGTCATGAAAAGTTTCTCAAAAAATCTGTCCTTCGGAATTGTCTTTAAACTATAGGCCCCGCCATTTCTGGATAAAATTCTAGAATTCTTCTAACGTAATGTAGACATTTCATGCAGAGATTCTGAGTATTAATTCGAGCTCGAAACTAATCAGTAAACATATGTCAAAGAACTGAAGAGTGACAAGTTATGGGAATAAAAAGGCAGCACTGAAGGCATTTAGGTGGCACACTCTTACTTGTATCGGAACTTATACCGGAATATTGAATTAAATTATGTTGGGCATTGAAGTCGCTGTAGTCTAGTAGGTAGTGTGTTGGCTTATTAGACGTGAGGCCTCGGTTCAAATTCCAGCTCAGACATCTCCAACAAAACAACATAAAAAATATATCTTCAGCGACTTTCATTCATCAGACTACTGACAAAAACCATTAATAGTTTTTCAAAAAATCTTGTTGTTCGGATTCGACTTTAAACTGTAGGTCCCACCATTTATGGATAAAATTAACACGCACTACATAAATGGTGTGAGAAATTAAGTCGTAATCTTCACTGAATGAATGAAACTGTGTATATATGTATGTATGTACATATGTATTGTTACGTTTTTACCTTTTAAAAACGTTAAAAATATGAGTTCGTAGATTGCAAATAAAATAAAAATAAATCTGTGTTTAATTTTAAGTCAATTCTTTATTATCTGCACAACTTTTGTGCCACTGTTCGAAGTTATTCCACGTATACAATGATAACTTTCACAATATGTGCTTATTCGTGATATTTCGCTGCTTACAACCTTTTTATAAGCAACAACACTTGTTACACGTCGTCACACGACTAACTTAACTCGAACTCCGAGAATCACGTGCCTTCATACACGACTGACTGAATTCTAACTGAACCATCGTTGCTCGCTTTATCTTGCCTTTTATATCACTGGATCAACAGTGTGATGAATGCCCTTGAAGGATGATGACGACCTTCGGGAACAATCCAAAAATGTAAACAACTTGTTTCCTTTTTTGTTGTTCGTGTATCTTGTTTACTTTCGTTCAGGCAGAGTTGTTGTTGTTTTGTTTGTTTGTCTTTCTGTTATATTTTTTATACACGGACGTCGTTGCTATATTTTTGTTTATTCATCGATCTTGTAAACAAGCCTGTTGTTTTTTTGTTGCTATATGTTTACTCATTCGTTGATCACGTGAACAACTGCATTGTTTTGTTTTTGGAGCTTTTGTTTATCATTTTATGTGTGATCAAGTCCATTGTGTTGTTTTTGGAGCTTTTGCTTATTATTTTAACAACACCATTTCCATTTTCGTAACAGTATGTATGTAGAAACCTGTAAAACGCAATTAATTTAGTTTTTCTGCTTGGAAATCCTAGAAGTTTTATTTATAACTATGTAATCTTTTTCGTCTACCTTATTTGCTTCAGTATTTCGGCATTGTAATACGCGAAAATTGAATTTTATAATGAATTATTCAATTTGAGCTTATTAAAGACCATTTTATATAATTGTGATATTGATGTACACATGTGTGCTATGAATTAAAATTTAAAGGTGTTTTTTTGTAATAAAATTTCAACACAACTATACTGTAGATATTGTGAATTTTCATTTCTCTCGCTTTTATTTTGTAATAATTATTGAAAAATACTTCCATTTCAATTGTAGCAGTTTCATTCAATATAAAAAATAATTTATTTTTAATGGAAATCCCACCAACTAGTAACGATTGATATGTATGGTATGTATTTCCTTTTGTTTTTATTACATCGTGTAAATATTTCATAAATTCATATTCAAATGCAAAATTTGTACAAATTAATCTAAATAAGTGTGTTGCTCATGTGGATATTATTTTTCATATTCCTGTGACAAATTCATTTTACAGGATTTTAAATGCCACAAAATTACCAATTATAATATGTGAATACTGGAAAGTTTAAACACTGCTATTGCCGTAGTAGTCCCCGATTAATTGAAACCAGCGAGAGACACCTAAAAAATAATTAAAATCGTATTGGATGATTTCCTGTGGGAGGTCTTTGACAAAGCTGAATTTGGAAGCATGTAAAAAATTTGTTAATCGTATATTCATCGAAAAATTTTAGAGATGAACTATTGCATTGATCCGTAACCATCGCCACTTCATACATGAGTTAAAGTTTGTGAAAGAATTGATAGTTTATATTGAATTGATTTTAAGATATTAAAACTATTCAAGGTACTTAGTGCAGCGTACGTTCAAGTGGTGTAATGAATGAAAGAAAAAAATGTCACATCAAGAAAATGCAGTTTACTCGTTTTGGTTGCCCTGATAGTCTAATGGGTTGTATGCTAGACAATTGAAGCCGCTAGACTATTGAAGGCACCGTAGTCTAGTAGGTAGAGCATTGGATTATTAGATGTAAGGTTTTGATTCAGATCGCAGCCTAGACATCTCGAACACAACGTAATATAAAATATTATTTCTCCGCCGACTTCTTCTCAGCAGATTTCTGGCAAAACCTCGAGAGCAAATAAAACTGACATGAAAAGTTTCGAAAAATCTGTAATCGGAGTTGACTTTATAGCATAGGTCCGAGTGATGGGACCTAACACATATAAAACACATAACACACACAACAACAGTAATGTGAGGAGCAATAACGTAATTCTGACTGAAGGGTTGTAATGATCAATTATGGATATATGTATGATGTTAGAATATTAGTGTGGGCGTTGTGGGTTCGATTGCTACCAGAGGCTCAAGTCTGTGATACTACACCGAACATATGGCTCGTAAAGGTTATAATTACATTCCAATAAATAAATAAATAAAGTTTACACGTTTTTATGTTCGAATTGTTCTAACATGTACATATGTTATTAGCCAGGTTCAGCTTCCTCGGATCATTTGAAAAAATTACTCAATGTACTAGCCATGAAGAGCGGCTTTTTAAAGATTCTAAAAATTGCTTAAATGCTGAAAAAATAAAAACAACTGTAATGGAGATTGTTTTGAAAATCAAGGCATATTTTCTGTAAATATTTAGAGTTTACGTGTTTGTATTGATCCCGCTCTTCTGCAGCTTCTTTAAGTTATTTGTAAAGTGTTCATTTAATTCAATTAAAATGAGGCATGTAATATACTTAAGCGATTCATTTATTTTAATATTTATCATTTATTTAATTATAATTATTTAAAAAAAAAAACTCAAATTAGGTTTTTTAATCAAAAATTTACTTCAGCAACCAAAAAATTAGCGTAAATTCTATTGCAAAAAAATATATTTTTTTGTTTTTCTTTTTTAAATTATTAACAAAATAATAAATATGTTTTGTCATCTGCAATATGTATTTAAATAAATTAGCCAAAAATAAATGGTTATTAATTATGAAATTTGTGAACCGAACAGTATCGCAATATTTTATTGAATTAATAAAGGGCAAAAGTTAACAACAAAAAAAATGAAAACGAAATTAAATTAATTATTAAAATATCATAATTTTTGTGTCATTGTTTTTTTTTAACTTTTTATAAACCCTTGTGTTATTAGTCACAATTCGTAATCACATTTCGATTTAGACATCCATAATCTGTTCATTAGAAACACAATAGAATTGCATTTGCTTTCAGTGTTGTTTATGGCTTAAATGCGAATTATGGTAGGTATATTTATTAAACAAATGATTTGAAATTAATTATGCATGTTTATCAATTAATTAATATTTTATATTTCAGTTAAATGTCTGCGCAACCCAATAGGCATTTATTAAATAAATTGACTTAAATATGCGAAAGCGGAAAGAAAAAGTAACGTTAATATTAGATAAATCAGATATTGTTGGCTCATATTTGATTCGCTTCGACAGGCTTGTATCTGTGTATACATACATACATAATTGGTCATTACAACCCTTCAGTCAGGATTACGACGATCATTATAAAATGCAATTAAATTTTAGCGAAATACAACACCGAAATACAGAAGCAAATAAGGTAGACGGAAAAGATTACATAGTTATATATAAAACTTCTAGGATTTCCAAGCAGAAAAACTAAATTAATTGCCTTTTACAGGTTTCTACATACATACATACATAAATACACAGTTGGTCATTACAACCCTTCAGTCAGGATTACGACCTAGCTTCTCACACCACTTAATCACAAACACCACATACTTAATCGCAAACAGTAGAAAATCTTTGTCAGGATTACAACCTAGCTTCTCACATCACTATCGTACTATTCTAGCGAATACTCTACAAAATATATCGTGCGGTTATATACGCATATCACTAACAGTAAGGCGCCCGTTCGATAGAGTTAGAGCATAGATATACCACATCTAAGATTATGCAACAATGTCTAGTATTTCTGGAGGAAATAGCAAGTCATTCGATGGCATAGTGAACCTAACTGCAGAGAGAGCAGATAGATCGGACACGATATGCTTTTTTTTCATCTTTTATTTTGTTCGAGAAGCCTGAGCTGGTGTTTAAGAGGACACAATACCTCTCCGATAGCAACTCTGTCCTATCTTCGAAAATAACAGAAGTGCCATCCATTGAAATATTCGTCACTGATATCGTCGATATTTTTACACAACCCACCACCATTGCAGAAATTTTAGGCAAAAAAAAAAAGAACTGTCGCGTTTGATTATCCGAACAAAAGAGATAACAAATGCTGAAAGTCGCCGTAGTCTAGCAGATAGTGTGTTGGTTTATTAGACGTGAGGCCACGGTTAGTCCCAGGTCAGACATCTCCAACAAAACGAAATATGAAAAAATATTTCTTCGGCGACTTACTCTCAGCAGATTTTTGGCAAAAAGAAGATTGTTATGAAAAGTTTCTCAAAAATCTATCGTTCGGAGTAGACTTTAAAATATATCCCACCCCTCATGTATAAAGGTAGCACACACAACATAAGTCCAATGACCAGTTATTTATGCATGTATGTATGGAAAGTTGAAAGGACATTCACCATGAGAGTGGTAAATATAAAAAGGCCCCAAAGCATGATAAAAATGTGTGTTACTGTCAAGCACAACTTAGCTGAGGTCGTAGCCATAAGAACAGCTGTAAACAACATCAATGTCAATATAATCAAATTTATTGATAGAAAAGCGGCCAGTAAACGTCTAAAGTGTGTACACCACATCGAAGATTGAATTGGGTGATCTGATAACCAACGAAATGTGATTTCAATAGGAGGACACTATGCTACAGCTTATGCCGCATTGAGAGTAGGGTTGCCAGATCCCGATTCGCAAAAAGCTGGACATTGGGTTTTAAAAAGCTGGACAAAACAAAAAAAGCTGGACATAAAAAATACAATTTTTGTCTCTGTTGGGACTACAAAATTCGAAATAGTTTGAGACAACTTCTGCGACATCTCCATTTTATTATGTTTTTTTGTTTTTATGTGTTTATCAAGCGAGCGGCTCCCTTCATATTTGATTATAATGTCTGTTTGGCATAATTTACACTCTGCCGTGTAATTATCTTTTTTCTTATCCAATTAGCAAATTTTGCAAACTCTTTCCATCTATCACAGAAAGTTGTGAGTCGTCTTTTTGATAGACCAGCTTCTTCATCAATATCCATTTCAAGATTTTCTGCAAATTATTTTTATTATTTTCATGTACAAAAAAATAAAAGCTGTATGTAAAGAAATTGACTATAGTTCGCAATAATATTTATTATGACATCAGCTGTTCAAGTGTTGAGACATGTTGTCAGTGATGATAGAAGAGGGAAATAATAACTTAGTTGTATAACAAATGTACAATCAGTGTTGGCTAACATAATTTGACAAAGATAACATAAAAATTATTGCCCAAGTTATTGCAGTGTACTAAAAAAATTTCTATTTAGCTGGACAAATTAAATTTTAGCTTGAAACTGGACAAGCATCAAAAAAGCTGGACAATCCAGCCAAGTCCAGCCAGGCTGGCAACCCTAATTGAGTGCCAGTGATTTGAGGGTTTGGTCACCTTGCATGAAGACGATGTAAAGATATCCCACACACACGAAGTCTTAGTTAAATTGAAAGACCCGTAAATGTAGGTGAAAATGGACCATCCGGATTGAATAATTCAACAACAATGAATAAATCGTATAGCAAGCAATTGGTCTTCATGGACTAAACTTTTCTTAAATACTTGTAGATTAAAAAAAAATTCTAATGAAATACACAAAAAACATTATTTCGCACCTCATTACACAAAGTGCAATTGCAACAGTGAAACTCCCATAAATTGAATTGGAAATGCAAAAAATTAAAACTAAACGTGATAGTAAGCAATAGAGTGGATAGCCAAATTACTTTAGGTAGCAAATTAAACAAAATTACTGCACGTAGAAGAACAGACAGGTACCCACTGTAATAGTATTTAGCAGTTTTGTTTTTTACACGAAAAACAATGTAAATAAACGTGTTAATTTGGCTGAGTATCTGAAAATCTAATTTTGTGGCATTTAAAATCCTGTAAAATGAACTTGCCACAGGAATATGAAAAATAATATCCACATGAGCAACACTTACACACTTGTTTAGATTAATTTGTACAAATTTTGCATTTGAATATGAATTTATGAAATATTTACACGATGTAATAAAAACAAAAGGAAATACATACCATACATATCAATCGTTACTAGTTGGTGGGATTGCCATTAAAAATAAATTATTTTTAATATTGATTGAAACTGCTACAATTGAAATGGAAGTATTTTTCAATTATTATTACAAAATAAAAGCGAGAGAAATGAAAATTCACAATATCTACAGTATATTTGTGTTGAAATTTTATTACAAAAAACACCTTCAAATTTTAATTCATAGCACACATGTGCACATACACATACATAGTATTACAATTATGTATATAAAATAGTCTTTAATAAGCTTAAATTGAATAATTTATTATAAAATTAAATTACATTTTAGCGTACAACATCGAAATACAGAAGCAAATAAGGTAGACGAAAAAGATTACATAGTTATAAATAAAACTTCTAGAATTTCCAAGCAGTAAAACTAAATTATTTGCGTTTTACAGGTTTCTACATACAAACTTATGTACATACATATATACACAGTTGGTCATTACAAACGCTTCAGTTAAGATTGCGACCTAATTTCTCACACCATTTATGTTGTGCGTGTTAATTTTATCCAGAAATGGCGGGGCCTATAGTTTAAAGACAGATTTTTTGAGAAACTTTTTATGGGCAATTTTATTTTACACTCAGAGTTTTAGTAAGAAATCAGCTGAGAGGAAGTCGCTGGAGAAATACTTTGTTTCATATATAATTTTGTTGGAGATGCCTTAACTGTGCTTTAAACCGTGGCCTCACGCCTAATGAGCCAACACACAACCTACTAGACTATGGCGATTACAGGTTTCTACAGCATTTAAATTTAGGTTATGTAAGGTGGCGGTCCCCTTTGAAAGCAGAGGTACCACTTAGGCAACAGTCATATCACAATCAATTTGACTAACTGGGAGTCAAATTTTCTCCCGAAACCAAAATAAATCGTGCTAATGCAGTAATCTCTATATTAAAGAACTTGTTCAAAGATGTCAGAAAAAGAGGGGTTAGAAACCCACTTCTCTTTATGACAAGAATATGACACATTAAGTGAAACACAGTCTACTCCTCCTTGTCAGATCCACCAACTCAGCAGAGCCATTAGCCGGAATGGCAAGTTTTTCAGCATGTTTACGAAAACGACAGTGGCCCTTAAGAAACTCCATTGTGTGATGGATGGCCATGCAATTTAAGGACAGAAGTGAGTCAGTTCTCTTCTTATTCACACGTGTCCAGCAGAGTCTAGCAACATTGCACGTAGTCTTTTGCTGCCAACGAAATTGAGCTCCCCTAGTATTAAAAAGAGGTAGGAATTAACACTCAGTAAACTTCCCACCACTACACCAAATAGTCAAAGCGCGTTGGTTCTAGACAACCGATAGATCAACCAATCACCTACTTAGCTAGAACAACAAAAATATATTAAAGAAACGGAAGCAAGGTAGAAGTTTTTTGTGGAAGCCATATGCCAAGATGGTACTAAAAAACAAAATAAGATGGCGGAGATTTCTAACTCTGTATCAGCAATGCAATTTCCAACGATATCCCTATGTCCCGGAACCCATATAAGAGTTATCTTTAAATGATTCGAAATTTTTCTAAGCATTTCAATTTTATTTTACACCTTTCTGTAGAAGATTTAAAGACGGGTCAATGGGGCGAATGCACCTAAATATTGCAGCCATATTCTCTCACAGTTTCTGCTAGCCTATCAAAGATAAATGTGGTTTAACGTTGTAATGGTGGAACGTAATACCTTTATGTTATTCAAGTCTAGCGATTTTAAATAAATTGCTTGCTTTAATCTCGTTGATTATTGATAGTAGAAAACAGAATCAATCGTTTGACTATATTGTAGAAGCTCATCATAAATCATAAATTCCCTTACAATACCAATACATATATAACATTACAAGCTTTGGTGTGAATTCTCGCTTTGCGAAGCTTCACTTTACCTTAGAGATTTTCGTTTTAGAAGTGAATGACGAATGGAAATTAGGTCCAATAATTGTTTTATCTGTTCATGAATGAATAATACCGAGACATCAAACTTCTTTGTGTACTTAACTTTCTTCAAATCATAATATAACGTCCACGCTGATTATATGCCTATCTTTCTCAATTTTTTTTCCATAATTTTATCGATTTTCTTATAATGACTGTATCATAGAGAGGTGCAGGTTTAATATCTCAATTATCAGATCGAAAATGGGCCAATAATTTCAATGCAGTTTTTCTAGTTTTAGTCTCCGCAAACTCCAAAAATATTTTCAGCATATGATGAGGTATTCTCAACTTTTCTTCAATAGAAAAGGATTCACATCATTGGCATGTAAAAGATAAAAACCGTAACTGAGACAAAGTAAACATATTGTTACGTTTTTACCTTTTAAAAACGTTAAAAATATGAGCTCGTAGATTGCAAATAAAATAAAAATAAATCTGTGTTTATTTTTTAATTAATTCTTTATTATCGGCACAACTCTGGTGCCACTGTTCGAACTTCTTTCACTTATACAACGATAACTTTCACAATATGTGCTCCTTTTCCTTATATTTCTCTGCTTATAACCTTTTTTATAAGCAACAACACTTGTTAGTTATTCTTCTTTGCTCACAACCTTTTTTTTGTAAGCACCACACTAACAACTGTTTTCCCAAACGCAACTTGTCTGCTCACAAGTCTGACCGAATTAAAGCTCGATAGATTTAACTCACACCGACGTGACGTCGTCTTACACGATTAAATTCAAACTCAACCATTGCTCGCTTTGTCTTGCCTTTTTATATCGCTGGATCATTAGTGTGATGAATGCCCTTGAAGGATGATGACGACCTTCGGGAACAATCCAAAAATGTAAACAACTTGTTTCCATTTTTGTTGTTAGTGTATCATTTATTTACTTTCGTCCAGGCAGAGTTGTTGTTGTTTTGTTTGTTTGTCTTTCTCCTATATTTCTTTGTTGCTATATTTTTGTTTATTCATCGATCTTATAAACAAGCCCTGTTGTTTTTGTTGCTATATGCTTACTCATTCGTTGATCACGTGAACAACTGCATTGTTTTGTTTTTGGAGCTTTTGTTTTTATGCGTGATCAAGTCCATTGTGTTGTTTTTGGAGCTTTTGCTTATTATTTTAACAACACCATTTCCACTTTCGTAACACTGCCGCCCACTTAAGCCTGTTCGTCCCGAATAGGCTCATTATCTCCTCTCCCATATTTCGCCAGTCGCTCTATGTGCACGACCTTCATTTTGGCTCGGGGGCTGTTGGCTTTTTGTATCCTGTATACGACGTCATTTAACCTTTTAATTATTTTATAAGGTCCCTCCCAGCTGGTTTGTAGCTTGGGAGACAACCCTTTCTTCCGATTTGGGTTGTAAAATAGAACCAGCTGTCCCTCATGGAAGCCCTTGGTATTTGCTGCACGATCATATCTGGCTTTCATGCTATCGCTTACCATTTTAATACGGGTGCGCACAAATTCATGAAGTTCATTTAAACTTTCTTGTTTTGCAGTATGTGCGTCATCCCTCTCTGTGGCGGGCTTACAACCAAACTCCAAGTCACCGGGCAGTTTTAACTCAGTCCCAAAAATAACCTTGGCGGGTGATCTAGATATGGAATCATGGACCGCGGATCGGTACGCCAGTAGGAACCTCGGAATATGTTCATCCCAATCTCTCTGTTGCTCGCTCACTACTTTTCGTAAGTATTCCTCCAGGGTTCGATTAAATCGTTCTACCATTCCGTCGGACTGAGGGTGAAGTGGCGTCGTTCGAGTCTTTCTAATGCCGTATACTTCACACATTTCCTTGAATACAGCTGACTCGAAATTTCGGCCTTGATCGGAATGTAGTTCTATCGGAACCCCATAGCGACATACCCAGTTATTCACAAAAACATTTACTACGGTGTTCGCCTCCTGGTTGGGTATGGCATACACTTCCGGCCATTTACTGAAGTAATCCATCACGACGAGTACATAGCGGTTTCCGGCGTTGCTGACGGGAAACGGGCCTGCTACGTCCATCGCTATCCGCTCGAAAGGTGCGCCCGAGTTATATTGTTGCAGTCGACCTCTACTTCTCCTTACGGGACCTTTAGCTGCCATACACTGGGTGCAGTTTGCAATCCAATCAGCCACAGCTTGCTGACATCCAACCCAATAGAAACGCTGTTTTAGTTTTTCCAGGGTCTTTGTTACGCCAAGGTGCCCTCCACTGGCTCCATTATGGAACTCATTTAAGACTTCTTTCGTTTTGGAGGAAGGCACCACTATTAGGTTGGATGAGGTCTTGCCATCAGCGCTTTCCCAAAGTCGATATAAGCACCCGTCTATTACTTTTAAGCTGTCCCATTGTGCCCAATATGCTTTTGTAAGAGGGCCTTCTGCTGCTATTTCATTTCGGGTAGGCCGTTTGTCCTGTTCTTTAGCTGCTATAATTTTTGCCAATACTGGGTCACTCCTTTGGGCTTCAGACCAGTCTTCTTCGGCATCGATTTGCGTTAGCCGGATGTCGATGATGGATTCCTTCTTCTCAGCCTTCGCGCAATGTTTACACTCTAAATTGCATGGTCGGCGTGAGAGAGCATCAGCATTTCCATGTTTCGTACCTCTTCGATGTTCAATGCTGAAGTCATAAGTCTGGAGGCGCTCAATCCAACGTGCTAACTGTCCTTCAGGGTTCTTGAATTGTAGTAGCCATCGCAGTGCGGAATGGTCAGTCCTTAGTAGAAAATGTTGACCATACAAGTACTTATGGTAATGTTTTATGCATTCCAGCACTGCAAGTAGCTCACGTCGGGTCACGCAGTAGTTCCGTTCAGGCTTTGACAGTGTGCGACTATAATACCCTACGACTTTCTCAGTCCCATTGACCACTTGGGACAGTACACCACCAATACCGTATCCGCTAGCGTCACTGTCTAAAATAAATTTTTCCCCTGGGACTGGATACGCCAAAACTGGTGCGGCACATAATAAGTCCTTTAATGTCTGGAATGCCTTCTCCTGTGACTCACCCCATTGATACACCTTTGACTTCTTGGTGAGTTCATGCAGGCTTGCCGCCACACTGGCAAAATTAGGCACAAAGCGTCTATAATATGTGCATAGTCCCAAAAAACTGCGTAATTCATGAAGACTCTGAGGACGAGGCCAGTCCTTTACTGCTCGTATTTTATCTTCATCCGTGGATATGCCATCTGCTGTAACGAGATGCCCCAAATACTTCACTTGTTTTTGGAAGAATGTACATTTCTTAACGCTCAACTTTAGGCCAGCCATTGATATTCGTCGCAGAACTTCTGCCAGGTTCTCGAGGTGTTCGTTGAAAGTTCTGCCCATCACTATTATGTCATCGAGATACACCAGACAAGTCTTCCAATGCAGTTCCTTTAGTACACGTTCCATAAGCCGCTCGAACGTAGCCGGAGCATTACAGAGCCCAAATGGCATGACCTTAAACTGCCATAAGCCGCCATTCGCACTGAATGCAGTTTTTTCCTTGTCCTTGTCTGCAATCTCCACCTGCCAATATCCGCTTTGTAGGTCCAATGTGGAGAACCACTTTGTTCCGGCTAGCGTGTCAAGCGTGTCGTCAATTCTCGGTAGCGGGTAACTGTCCTTTTTAGTGACGTCATTCAGCTTCCTGTAGTCTACGCAGAATCTTGTACTGCCATCTTTCTTTTTAACTAAGACTACAGGTAAGCTCCATGGACTAGATGATGGTTCGATTACACCGCTCCTCTTCATTTCGTCGACTAGCTCTTTGACCTCATTACGCTTCGCTAGCGGTATACTTCTGGGTGCTTGTTTTATTGGTCTTGCTTCGCCAGTATCAATCTCATGTTTGACCATGGCTGTCCTACCTTGACTTTTATTGTTCGTGGCGAAAGCGCAAGCGTACCTCTTTAGCAGCTTTTTGGCTTTATTTCTTTCTGAAGCTGCTAGACCTGCCACCCATTTCTCCACATTTTTACCAAATTCCTGTTGGTCATTGGCTGACATCTCGTCAGGTTTCGGCGATGGTTCACTGTTTATTACCGCCTCTACTGGAGCACATTGACCCACCTCGGAGTTTTTAGAGATAACTCTTTCTTGGCCTGATAGATTTAGTACCCTCACCGAGACTATTTTCTGTTCGGTGGATTTGACGAGGGCTTTTCCGGATAACAAGTCCGTCTGAATTTCCGCTGGTTCCACAACCCACAAGCGGTTTTCCGCACAATCTCCCTCCATGCGTGCCCATATCAGCGATTCACTCTGTGGTGGTAATTTTTGTGGTTCGACAGCAACTAACCTTCTGACGTGTACTTGATGCTTGTACCCCACGTCAAGAGGTATCTCTACATTCCGCCAACTCATTATCTGTTGCCCCATATTCAAATTGATGCCATGGGCTATCATGAAATCGGCACCAATGATAACCTCGTCCACAATATCGGCAACAATAAAAACATGGCTGACGCTGAGGTTGGCTATCGTCACCTTCGCCTCTGTTTTTCCGTGGACGGTGGCAGACTCTCCAGTAGCTGTCCGTAGTCTTACGTTACTAAGTGCCTCACACTTTCCCTTCACTACATCTGGTCTGATGATAGACTGCGTCGCTCCTGTGTCTATAGTGAAGGTGTATTTTCTGCCGTTTATGTATCCGCACGCCGTAAGGTTGTTGTTGTCTTGCTGCATTACTGATATGGAGATTGTGGGGCCCTTGCTTGTGGGAGCCAGCACTTGCCCCTCAGTGCTAGCTCGTTTTAGTTTAACGGGGACTCTTGTGTAGGCTGTTGGTGGTTCGACCGTTTATCATTCCTTGCTGGCGAGACGGACCTTGACCTTTTTCGTGGCTCTTTGCAGTTCCGTTGGAAATGGCCGCCCCTTCCGCAGTTGAAACATTTAATCTTAGCCTTTTGTCCAGTTTCTGCCAAAACTTGTTTAATCATTTCTTTAAATTTATTTAAAAGGCTTTCCTCTTCATCCACGACTTCCATCTTTCGAACTTTGCCTACTGATGGTCTAGAAATCGTTCGAGCGGTCTCCTGGGCTAGTGCAAAGGCCACGGTCTCTGCAAAGGTTCCCTTTTGTGCAGAACATACCGCCAATTTGATGTCTGGGTCGCGTATTCCGTTAACAAACGCCTCGGTCTTGAAGTTGTCTATCAACGGGTGGTTTTCACCGGGGTATGTTAGCTGCACCAATCGCTAAACCTCCATTGCAAAGGCTTGAAGCGACTCATTAGCCTTTTGCGCTCGGCACCTTAACTCCATGCGGTATAGTTCTCGTTTATGCTCGTCGCCGAATTTGCGCTGTAACGCCACCATTAAATCATTGTAGTTGTTTCTACGGCTGACTGGCATGACCTCTAGAACCTCGGCTGCAGGACCTTTTAACGCCAGGATTAGTTCCAAAGCTTTTTCTTCATCGTCCCATCCGTTCCTGCTGGCTATGGTCTCGAATTGGAATTTGAATACGGACAGGGGTGTGCTACCATCAAAACAAGTAGTTCTAATCCTGCTGGTTCCTTCCGATGTAATTCGCACTGGTTCCAGTCGCTGACTCTGGAGGTTGTTGACCTTTTCCTCCATTTTAACTAGTTTTCCCTCAACGGACTTCTCCAAATCAATTACTTTCGTGTCAACGGTCTTCTCTAGGCTTGTCACCTTTTCCTCGACACTAGTAACCCTTTTGCTGACCGAGCTATACATTTCTTGTAGCTTCGCCGCGTCCGCTTCTAGTTTCTTCTCAAGTTTTGAAAATAGCTTTTTGTTCTCTTCCTGCGCTTTCTGGTTTTCGGCTCTAGAGGTTTCCAATAGCTTTTTGTTCTCTTCTTGCGCTTTCTGGTTTTCGGCTCTAGAGGTTTCCAATAGCTTTTTGTTCTCTTCCCGCATTACTTGCATTTGTTCCATTAGTGCGGCTAGCACCGAACTCATGTCAAGACCGCTGGGGGTTGCAGGAGCCTGTAACTCACGTTCCTCTTCGTCTTCGAAGTCGTAAGTATCGATATCAATGCCACGATTCCGAAGTTCTTCCCTTAACCGTCTTTGGAGCTCATTCTTCGTGCCCATTGTTGGCAGCGCCAATTTAGCCAATTCTTGTTTGAGCCGCTCCACTCTTAACTCGGAGAGTTTCATCTTTATTTATTTTTATTTTTAAATTTTGCAATCCCACTTCTGACACCAATTGTTACGTTTTTACCTTTTAAAAACGTTAAAAATATGAGCTCGTAGATTGCAAATAAAATAAAAATAAATCTGTGTTTATTTTTTAATTAATTCTTTATTATCGGCACAACTCTGGTGCCACTGTTCGAACTTCTTTCACTTATACAACGATAACTTTCACAATATGTGCTCCTTTTCCTTATATTTCTCTGCTTATAACCTTTTTTATAAGCAACAACACTTGTTAGTTATTCTTCTTTGCTCACAACCTTTTTTTTGTAAGCACCACACTAACAACTGTTTTCCCAAACGCAACTTGTCTGCTCACAAGTCTGACCGAATTAAAGCTCGATAGATTTAACTCACACCGACGTGACGTCGTCTTACACGATTAAATTCAAACTCAACCATTGCTCGCTTTGTCTTGCCTTTTTATATCGCTGGATCATTAGTGTGATGAATGCCCTTGAAGGATGATGACGACCTTCGGGAACAATCCAAAAATGTAAACAACTTGTTTCCATTTTTGTTGTTAGTGTATCATTTATTTACTTTCGTCCAGGCAGAGTTGTTGTTGTTTTGTTTGTTTGTCTTTCTCCTATATTTCTTTGTTGCTATATTTTTGTTTATTCATCGATCTTATAAACAAGCCCTGTTGTTTTTGTTGCTATATGCTTACTCATTCGTTGATCACGTGAACAACTGCATTGTTTTGTTTTTGGAGCTTTTGTTTTTATGCGTGATCAAGTCCATTGTGTTGTTTTTGGAGCTTTTGCTTATTATTTTAACAACACCATTTCCACTTTCGTAACAATATAATATAATCCTGTAGGAAACGAAAACGTCTTTGTATTGGAGATACCCAACCTTTTCCAGCATTAATTCAGTCTGAACCGTACACTGGTATAAGCAGCTGTAGCTTTAAAACTGAGAAAACAAGCAAAGAAACCCAAAAACCAATACAATTGGTTTTCAATAACAGCATGAAGACTAAAGCACATAGTGCAATGATGTAATCCGAAAAAAAAAACAAAAAAAAATCTAGTTCAACCGACTATAACGTCACCATCAAATATTACAGGCTTTTAATCACTGGAATAGCCTCATATTTCATGTGGTTTAATTTTTGCTGCCTTAATGAGATCACAGGTCGTCTATCACACCATCCTTACATTCTGCCTTATACTAACTTCAACTGTCATTTTCAAAAACTAATTTCCAAACACCCATACACCCACCCGTTCACACTTAACAATTTATCAACTAAAGAACTCTCGTTTATTTTTAGTCTTTCAGTGTAAAAGATACTTTCATCAACTTTTCCTTTCTTTTTTCCCGAAAAAAAAAATTTGTTTGGAAATATTTAAGCTATGTGATGTGATATGAATAGGATGTTTTGCCTTTAATTTAGGAGTTGAGTGATTATGTGAGTGTAAGCAACTCGTTGAGAGTATGCATGCGAGTGTATGGGTGTGTGTTCGTGTTATTATATTTATGGTTTGGATTAATTATGTTCTCTGGGTAAACTAATTTGGATTAAATAACTTATAAATGGTATGTATTCCACACACTTTCTATTAAATTAACTTTATTTTCTATTTTATTCTGTTCACTTCTGTTGGGTTGCCTGCCTTTAGAAATTTTGTTTTGGTGTCTTCGTTTATTATTGAAAGAATGGAGTGGAAGTGGAAAAAAATATCATCCTTAAAACCTTACCGCTGTGGTATAAAAGGATTTAAAAGAATCTTTAAGACTGAGCCAGTTGACTTTGTTTGTTGGTGTAAAATACTTGAGGTTCATGGTATAAATTAAGGGATGCCTTGTTATTTCACTGGCTGTATGTCTGTCTGTAGGCAAATAAAGTTAATTGCACAAGAAAATTTATTTATATCCCCTGCTCTCTCCCTCTCTCTCTCTCTGTCTATAAAATGAAATGAAATTAATATTTTATATGCGAGAGCGAGTGTAACAACATATGTTTATAGACTTACACACATGTGGTTAAAAGTCTTGAAATTTTCTAAGTATTAAAGTTAAATTAATTTTTTCCCCAACACACGCCTCTACATAGACTCTGCACCAAGTTATGCTTACCGGTTTACATGTCAGACGGTTGTTTGTTGTTATTTGTATTTTATCACGTTCTCTGAACCCTAAACGTTTGTTTATAAGCTTCATTAAGAAACCAGGTGCAAAATACAAAAAGTATTTTGTATCCACAATTTTTTTGTTAGGCGGAAATTTTTTTGGTGAAAACGAAGGGGGGAAGTAAAATAATTAATGAAATTCTTTTTAAAGTACTTGAATGGATTATGCAACAAAGCATGCTGGAGGTTAATCAGATTGAGCAAGCATTTGCTTTGCGGCTTAGAAAATTTATTTCAAATAAATATTGTCATTAAAAATTTAAATTAAAAAATAAATACTTAGTTTTCATTATACAAAAAGAAGTTTAAGGTTTGTATATCGTTCCTTTCGTCGTTCGCTGCTAAATCGAAAAAACATCGAACCATTTCTGAGGGAAAGTGAACAAAGTAAAGTGAAGCTTCGCAAAGTAAAGATTAACGCGTAGCTGTTATGTTTTTGTGCAGCCACCCCATTGTGAGGACTTTGTATCTTTAGGTTATCATATGTTTCGTTCACTACAGATATAAAACTAGGTGTAAAACTAAATTTAAATGCTTAGAAAAAATTTCGGATTATTTAAAGGTAACTCTTATATGGATTCCGGGACATAGGGATATTGTTGGAAATTGCATTGCTGATAAACTAGCCACGGCTAGTACAGAGGTAGAAATCTCCGCCATCTTATTTTTTTTTAGTACCATCTTGGGAGCATATGGCTTCCACAAAGAACTTCTACCTTGTTTCCGTTTCTTTAATCTGTTTTTGTTGTTCTAGATAAGCAGGTGAATGGTCTACTGTAGCACGTCGTAGGATAATGAGGCTGCCATCTATCGGCTGCCCTTTTAGTATTTGGTATAGTGGTTGGAAGTTTGCTGAGTGTTTATTCCTACCTCTTTTTAACACTAGGGGAACTCAATGTCGTTGGCAGCAGGCGGCTACATGTAATATTAGTATACTCTGCTGGACACGTATGTACAGAAAATGGACTGATTCACTTCTGCCCTTAAATCGCATGGTCATCCACCGCATTATAGCGATTCTCACGGGCCACTGTCCTTTTGGTAGGCATGACGAAAGACTTGGTATTCCGATGAATGACTTCTGCAGGAGCTGTGCGCCTGAGTGAGAAACATTGCTCTACTCTTGCCATAAAGAGACGGCGGTTTTAACTTCTACTTTTCTGATATCTTCCAACGAGCTCTCTTATAAAAAAAATATCCGCAATAGCAAGATTTATTTTGGACTCGGTATGATTTTCTTTACAGAACTTTTGATTCCCGGGTAGAATATATTGAGGTCTAAATGCTTGTCTAAGTTGGACCTTTCATAGTATAGTGGCGAATCCACCTTACCTAACCTAACCTAACCTATAACCATAGTGTGTGGGTTAAAGAAGATTCCTTCGTGTTGGTGAGGTATACGAGACCAATGCGTTACGCATGTGAGTATATATGTTATATTCTTTCGGCAATCTACAATTTTCATTCGTGATAAATCTTAAAATTAATTGCAGTTAATAGTGCCTAAGTGAGCCACCTCAAAATCGTTAACTCGGCCGTCTAATCAGTTGTATTGACGATTTCACCATAACTTTGTAATAAAAATGTGATTAAAAATTTGATGATAAAGCCATTCACAGAAGATTAAATCGTTTATATCCTTGATTTCATTATTATTCCTAAACCTCATTAATGTCAGTATCTTAAAAGGAAACGAAACCCTAGACAAACTTATACCAGATCATTCACATGCAAAAGGCAAAGACTGTGTGTTAACATGAACAAGAAGTGTTTTGGAGTTTGTCAAATTCAATGCAGTAACTAAGCACAAAGGCTGTTTAGAAAACAACAAATACGAGAGGTGTTGTAACAACACCCATACTGATAGACGATTAAAGTCCTCAAATTCAATATTCGTCACGGGGAACTTATCGCACGAAAATTCAGACAAGAGTGATGGAAAGTGATTTAAAGCAGGCTTATAGTGTCATCTGAATTTTGAAGTCGGACAGTATAGTAAGGCAAAATAACTTCCAGTTAAGTATACTTAATTTCCTCATATCACTTTTCACCAAGTCTATCCTTCCAATGCAGATCTCCTGTCATCAAATTACTACGTTGCTGAGCATACTAAACTCAATATGTTGCTGCAGATGACCTGCCTGTTACGTGGGTTGATGTTGATGTCATAATCCGTTTCAGAAGGATGTTAAATAAGACCTAAGATCTTACGTAGGATTTTTCTCTCGAATACTTTTCTCTGAATACTGCTGCATTAGAACTTAATAGCGTCCATGTTTCTTCGTCATAGAGAATCACGGGCGGGATGAACGAGTTGTATTCGATTTGTCGCAAGAGAAGGTCTCTCCTATTCAATTGCCTATCTAGACCATATTAGCATCTGTTGACAAGAGTGATCCTGCACTTGATCTCCAGACTGACATCATTTTTGGTGGTAACGGCGAAGTCGAGAGAAATAAATTTCTTGATTATATCGAAACTATAGTTATCGGCCGTAATCTGGAATCCAATACTCCACATGTCCCTACATGTCGACAACATATACTTCGTTTTGCCCTCATTTACTGCCATCCTATCATAATTGACTCCCGTTCAATAGTTCTAAAGGCAGCAGCTACATCTCGCTTAGTACGGCCTATGATGTCAATGTCGTCAGCGTACGCAAACAACTGGACGGTTTTTAGAAAAATAGTGCCCCCGCCTTCCATAGAACTCTCTCCATGATGAAGTTAAAGAGGTCGCATTATAAGGGATCGGCTTCTCTGAAACCTCGCACGGACTCAAAAATCTTGGAGACGTCCATTTCTACATTAAAGGAGCTGCAGAAATTACTCAATGTCATTCTTCATAGCCTTATCACCACCTTGCCGAAGACTATTATAGAAGCAAAATATGGTTCAGGTTCAACTTTGCTGTTAAAATTGCTGTTAGCTAACTACACCGAAAATTACTATAAACTTTCCCAAAAGTCACCGTAGTCTAGTAGGTAGTATGTGGACTTATTAGATGTGAGGCCCAGGTCAGCCATTTCCAACAAAAACGAAGTACAAAAAATATTTCTTTGGCAACTTCCTCTCAACCTGGCAAACTCTGTGGGTAAATAAAATTTCCATAAAAAGTTTCTCACAAATCTGTTCTTCGGAATCGACTTTAAATTGTAAGTCCTGCCACTCATGTAAAGGGTGATTTTTTAGCTATTATCTTTTTGGCAACACTAGTTTAAACAGCTCACGCACGTTTCGTGTTTTGTTTCACTGTCAAACATCTTCAGTTTGGTCTATAATTTAACCATGAATCGTCTTACAAACGAACAACGCTTGCAAACCATTGAATTTGGCATCATTGGACCGTACTTCTTCAAAGATGCTGCGAATCGTAACGTAACTGTGAATGGTGAGCGCTAACGTAAGATGATATCCAAAATGCAAGAGCTTGACTTGCATGACATGTGGTTTCAACAAGACGGTGCCACATGCCACACAGCACGCGTAACAATGGACTTATTGAGAGGCGAGTTCGGTGAACATTTTATTTCTCGTTCGGGACCGGTCAATTGGCCTAGATCGAGCGATTATCAAATGCCTTTAGACTATTTTTTGTGGGGCTATGTTAAAGCTCAAAAACTGTAGGTCCCGCCACTTATGTATAAAATTAACACACACAACATAAGTGGTGTGAGAAACTAGGTTAATAATGCTGACTGAAGGGTTGTAATGACCAGTTATATATATGTATGTATGTATGTTAAAGCTCATGTCTATACAGACAAGCCCGCTTCAATTGACGCATCGGAATACAACATTGAAGCATTTATTCGTGAGATACCGGCCGAAATGTTGGAAAGAGTATGCCAAAATTGGACTAAGCGGATGGACCATTTGAGGCGCAGTCACGGTCAACATTTGCATGAAATAATCTTCAAACATTAAATTATATGGACCGTACAATCGATTCAAACAAAGATTTCATGCATTTTTCTGAATGTTACTCGTATGTGTGTTTTTTTTTTTTGAAAAATTTTCCTATAGCTCTTAAAAAATCACCCCTTATAAAATTAACATACAACATATGTATGTAAGTGGTGTGAGAAGCTAGGTAGTAATCCTTACTAAAGGATTGTAAGTGTATCAGTCACACCAGTCACTAGTTAGATGTCAAACGCAAGCGTGTTATAAAGAAACTACGTAAGTATTAGTAAAAGTGCATACATTTAAATTTCTCTCATAAACATAATTGTGAATACATCAACTGCTACCTGTACAACAGCAAAATGATGACAAAAAGCTAAAATGCACAGTAACATGCAAAAGACATTATTTAGCGGAAAGGAGTCGTACATACGGAAGCAAGTGCGTATGATAAGTGGCATATTATGTTTACATTTTGCATGCATGAATCTCTCTCTTCCTTTCTTTGCTCTCTCATGCTCTATACTCCGTTTTATACAACAATTTACTTGTTATGTGCAGAGAATGCAGTCAAAGTGTGTTTGTGTGTATTCATTTTGAAAACAATCTTGTAAGAAATTAGAACTTTACCGGATGAGTAGTACTTGTAACAGTATGTGTAAACGTATGTAGATATTTATTTGTAATAATAATGACAACACACAGACATACATACATACAGTTGAGAGCACGTAAAAGACTACACTTAACCGTACCAAGTAGACAACGTTGAATATGCTGTGTACTTATCTGTGCTATATTTCTATTGTTTAAGAAAAGAATTCAAAGTGAAGCCAAAAGAACATACTTTCCCGTCAAAGCCCCCACCCCATAAATAATAGTTTTTCTTCTTTATCGTGGCACAACTTTTAAGATAAGAATTCTTTTAGTTTAAATTTTCCTAAGGTATGGTAGAAGAATTGAAAAGAATGTAAAGAAATATTTTAAGAATGTTTTCTTCTTCTTTTGTTTTTTTTTTTGTTTGCGTTTCCAATTGCAAGAAAATAATAATTTTTAATATATTTATATACTTTAGAGAGTTCAGTGCATTTTGTTTATCATATTACACATTAATTTTGTAATTGTTTTTATTTTGAAAAACATTTCCTCTTTAAGAAAATGAATTCCCCCTGAAAGTTAAAAAAAAAATTTTTGAATTTATCTACCAGAAGAGTTTTCCACTTGAAATGGAGGGGTGGGTGCGTTTTGTCTAAAAATAATATTAAAAATGATAATAATAATAGCAAATATACAATATACAGTCAGTTACTCGAACAACGGTCTCAATGCTTAACCTAGTCTAAACAAACATAGGTAGGCAGCACAACGCAACTTGATTGCCACAATCACTTTGATGTTTGGTTCATTTCTTAATTGAAATTTTTTTAACTACAATTCAATATACATATTTGTTGAACCGTTTACCGTTATCGAACAATAAGGTTTCTTGATTTTACTTGATTTAATACTTGATTCAGCCTCTATGCAGCACAGTCTACTTTCCTCTAAATTGTATCCCACGTTCTTCACACAAGGGGCTCCACACAATTCTTCCAAGCACAGTCAACACCTGTTCTGAGAACTTCCCAGAAGGTACGATGGAGTTAAGATCAGCTGACTGGGGTCCACGATCAAGACTTTTCTAGCTGTTGCCATAAAACCAATTTTTTTTGCAACTTTATCGGTATGCTTAGGGTTGTTATCATGTTCGAAAATGATATTCGCCCTCTATCAATGTTGCAAAATAGAAATTTTTAAATGGTACTGAAAGAGTACTTTTTTGCATCAAATGGTACTTTTATGAAAAAAAATATTTATTTATACTTAATACACGTACGGAATGGAATAGAAAATCTAACGAGTTTACGTATTCCTCAGATACAAAACAAAAACAGTTGATTCGAAACGTAAAAGCCCCGTTTAGTCAACTTTCGGCGGAATGTAGGTTCATTTTAGAATATGTAGAGCTAATTAAATACTTACCGAAATTACATTACGTTTGAGCAAGCGTTGTGATTACTTTTCGTATTCTAAAATGAACTTACTTTGCATGAACGTTGGGCTAACCGGGGCTAAAGACTATTTCTGCCTTTAGCATTATGTTGAACATGTTGCCAACCCATTAGTAGTTGAAAAGCGCAAACCATATAATATGTAACAATAAAAGAGTACTGAAAGCATCGCGGGTGTACTGTGGTATTTTTGAAATTGAAAAGTACTGAAAAAAGTACTGAATTTTTCAGCAATGCCTTCTATACACACATGATTGGTCATTACAACCCTTCAGTTAGGGTTACAACCGAGCTTCTCAGACCACTTATGTTGTGTGTGTAAAATTTATACATGAGTGACGGGACCTACTTTTTAAACTCGACTTTGAACGCCAGATTTTTGAAAAACTTTTCATGGCAATTTTTATTCACTCTCAGAATTTTTGCCAGAAATCTGCTGAGAGCAAGTTGCCGACGAAATATCTTTTTATATTTCGTTTTGTTGGAGATGTCTAACCTGTGTGAGATGTCTGAACTGGGGTATGAGCCAGAGATCAGCAACGAGTATTCAAAACGATGAGTAGATTCGAGTCATACTTATAATTTCAGCTACTTATACGCATTCATACTTATTTTAATATCATACTCATACTACTCATATTCAAAGTTAGAAATACTCATCGTACTCATACTTAACAATACGCACGATGTTGTTGATTTCGACTCTCCATGATTCAACATATACACGAAGCACAAAATAAGTATGATTCGTGTACGAAGACCACAATACTCGCTAGAAGGTTGTGTGTGTGCTTTGCTTGCTGTCTTTGTCTTTTGTTTTTTCTTCTTTTGTAAATGCAACAATAACTACTACTGTAAATTTTGGTGAATGTTTCGAGTGACTCGAATCATTCGTAAGTATTATAAGTATTTTTCTAAATTTATGAATCTGAATGAGTAGGCGTATGAATCAAACAATGAATCGAATGTTGTGAGCTTGATGTCAACGTTGTACTCATACTCATTGCAACCTATACTTATAAATCAATGTTGTAGCGAGTACGAATGAATCAGAGTAGTTGAATTTTAATACTCTCGACTCACTCATACTCAAAATTTCATAAGTACCTATAAGTAGCGAAAATACGATTCATTGCTGATCTCTGGTATGAACCGTGGCCTTACGTCTATTAAGCCAACACACTACCTACTAGACTACGGAGACTTGAAAAATCCGGATATTTCTCCAGTAACAGGTAAGTTATTGCTTAAAATGGTTAGATAGGAGTGAATAGTCATCGTATCAACTGTTCTGTAGGCTATTCCAACTCCCTTACTTGCTATGGAACCTCATACCATAACATATGCAGCGCCAAACTTTAAAGTTGGTCTGATATATTTTGTTGTTTTGTTGTTAGTTTTTCCGTTTGAACTTTGCACAGAAATGTAATTTATGGACTCGGAGAAGGTTATTTAATCAGGTAATGCCAAAATTAATTGTCTGGGGTGATCGAATGGCAACGACTAGCCAACGACAAAAGCCAAAAAAAACTTTACAAGCAAATCAAATCTGATGAAACCTTAAAACTCGGTGGCCAACGGTTTGATGTAAAAAGGAGATTAATTACTTATGGGTTCCTGTGAAACTTGCAATTAATTACTCCTCAAGTTCGTTTCTTGGTTTCTAAGCACTTCCTATTTTAATTTCCTAACAAAAGTTTAAATTGTCTCGAACACATTTGGTCAGAGAAGAGCATTTGTGTCTCTTTATCTTCCACTTTGCTGAGAACACCCTTTCAAAATTCTCTTCCCATTTCAGAGACTTGGAATTTAGGAAATTTAACGAAAAACTGTAGAAATTCAAAGATAACAATAAGGATAGTGTATGTACTGGGTTACTGGGTTAAAATTCGATACTTACTTCTCATCTAAAAATCGTTTCGTTTCTTTTTAAAGAAATCTTGAAATTATCTTGAAATGATGTTTTTTTTTTTTATTTTTTGCTTTTCCTTCCGCACTCCCTTCATTGCCTATTCACTGGCAATTATTGTTGTAATCGTTGTAGTAGTCGTACAAGTATCAATCAAATAACATGAATCAAATAAAAATGAATGATTGACGTGTAACAACAATAACAATTACATACTAGAGAAAGTAAAAAACATGCAGCAATTGCTACACTGTGCCTATCTACGTTCTAAACGAAAATGTAATCAAAATAAAATAGAATCATAAAATTCTTGTTGTACTCGTATTGTATACGTCATGTTTGCCAATCTACATATGTATGTATGCATATAGTACAGGATCTACAAACACAAATATATGCACAAAAATCCATGCTCTGTAAAGTTTAAATAGAGGGGCTGTTTGATGAGGCATATACTCCCTTCCCTGTGATGTAGGTATAGGCTACAGGGCCACGTAAACTGACTGTTTAGACAAGATTGATGGGTTTAATATGGTTTTGAGGAGAGAAAAAATACGAAATCATTTGAAGAGACAAATTAAATTTTTAGACAATCAAATCGTAGTCGAGACTTTAATTTAAAAGTCAACGAAAATATTTAAATTTTGGCGAATGCCTTACTTAAAGGTATTAATTAAGAGACACAAATTGAAATATTAAACAGATTTTTGTTAAAAATTTAATTCTTAAATCCTAGTGCTTCAAACGTTTGCCATGGTCGTCAACTATGCAGGGAATCTAACTTTCATTGGATACTGTTTTTACGTGATGGGTTACAAGCCCTACGCTCAACCTAGATTTAATATGTAGGGGATTGGACTGCGCTGAACGCATTAGATAACATCTAACAGGTGCGAGTATGCCATCCGGCAGGGGCCACGAGGAGACTGCGTGCCAGCTTGAATACAGAAAGACAAAGATCGTTTTGGCGTAGTAGTTATGGAGACTACCTTAGCGTTTCATATATCGTGTGGGACATCTATCGATTTAAATTCGAACCATCAGTTATTTCGAATCTGGCTATACTTATGTCCTTCTATTCTGTAACAAAATTTAGCACATTATCTCCACTGAATCGATTTACGCTTGAGCAGCGTTGGGATTTATTGAAAATTTATTTCCAAACCAAAGACATTTGGTTGGTAATTTTTTGCCAAAAAATCATCTTTTCGGATGAATCTCATTTTCATCTGGGTGGGTACGTTAATAAACAAAATTGCCGTATTTGGGGCTTAGAAAATCCACACGTGATCTTACAGAAGCCAATGCACCCATTACGAGTGGCTGTTTGGTGTGGTTTATAAAGCGGATTTATCATTGGCCCAAATTTCTTAGAAAATGAGGACGGCGCAACCATTACAGTCAATGGAGACACCTATTGCAACCCACTCTTCATGGTATTGATGTGAACGATGTTTAGTTTCAACAGGATGATGTAACTGCCACACATTTCATGTCACAATCGATTTATTGCGTCACACATTTGTTGGCCGTTTAACTAACCGAAAAGAGGTGGACTTGACACCGTTTTACTATTTTCTGTGGGGCGCCGTTAAAGTCAAGTGTTATGCCGATAAACCAGGGACAATTGAGCGTTTTAAGGCTAACATTCATGATGCCATTGCAGAGATACGACCCCATACACTCGAAAAAATGCATGAAAATTGGTCCGAACGAATGAGGTACTATGAGGCCCAACGTGGCAGTCAAATGAATGAAATAGTATTCCATTTGTAACTGAAAAAAAAAAAATTTACAATATTCTGAGAGGTACTAGAACAAGCTCGTAATTCAAATCCACTAGCGGACTTTCGCGATTACATTAGAAAAGGCGCTTAATGCAATTTCATATATTCAATCAAAAATAAAAACTTTACTTATTCCTGGTGTTGATCGGGTCGAAATATTTTTATTATTTTAAAGACATTGTACTTTTGTAAAATGGGTCAATTTCGACCTCCGGGTATTGTACTTGTCTTAACGGACAAGTACACGTCCTCTAACCTAAAGACTTGTACACTCCTAAACGAGTGTTAAAATAAATTACAAAAAAGAGGACATCATGCTTTTAGAATTTAGAAAGACAAGACAAGGCATTCTGATATTTTTTGAAGTAAAATTTAAAATTCACAGTTCCACGCGATTTATTTAATTGCTAGATATAATTTTTAATTTATTTTTAAATTTGAATGAATTAGTTACTTTTTATAACTTCAACTATTATAATAACAATATAATACAGAATATTTGTATTTTTATTAACCATACCCATCCGTAGCTATAAAACAAAATGTTTGTAAAGTTTTTAACTTTGATAGCAAAAACAAAAATGAAAAGAAAGAGAAATATTTAAATAAAAAAGGATGCACACAATATCAACAGGATATAAAGTAAATTACCCAACTATTTTCTCTTAATCACTGAGGAACACACCTTCAAAAACTACACTAAGAACAACAGGTAACAAAATATTTTGTTTGTTTCTTTGCTCTTTCTACGAAAATAAAATTCATGTAATAATTTTGTAAAATACACAAAGCAACGATATACAAGTATATTATATCGATATATTTATATCGAAGAATATAATGTCTTGAAGTCGCCGTAGTCTAGGAGGTAGTGTGTTGACTTATTAGACGTGAGGCTGCGTTTCAAACACCAGGACAGACATCAAAACGAAAATATGAAAAAACTATTTCTTCGGTGACTTTCCTCTCAGCAGATTTCTGGCAAAAACTCTGAGAGTATTTAAAAATTGCCATTAAAATTTCTTAAAAATCTGTCGTTCGGCGCGCACTTTAAACTGTAGGTCCCGCCACTCATTTATAAAATTAACACACGCAACATAAGTAGTATGAGAAACTAGGTCCAAAATACTGACTGAAGGGTTGTAATGACGAATTATGTATGTAACGGGTGATTTTTTAGCTTTTATCTTTTTGGCAACACTGGTTTAAACAGCTCACGCACGTTTCGTGTTTTGTTTCACTGTCAAACATCTTCAGTTTGATCTATAATTTAACCATGAATCGTCTTACAAACGAACAACGCTTGCAAATCATTGAATTTTGTTATCAAAATGCGTGCTCTGTTAAGAAAGTTCATCGCGCGCTTCTTCCATTTAATGGTCAGTTTAATCGACCCACTGAAGCGGCTATTTTTTTTTTGCCCAAAATGCAAGAGCTTGACTTGCATGACATGTGGTTTCAACAAGACGGTGCCTCATGCCACACAGCACGCGTAACAATGGACTTATTGAGAGGCGAGTTCGGTGAACATTTTATTTCACGTTCGGGACCGGTCAATTTTCCGCCTAGATCGTGCGATTTAACGCCTTTAGACTATTTTTTGTGGGGCTATGTTAAAGCTCATGTCTATACAGACAAGCCCGCTTCAATCGACACATTGGAAGACAACATTGAAGCATTTATTCGTGAGATACCGGCCGAAATGTTGGAAAGAGTATGCCAAAATTGGACTAAGTGGATGGACCATTTGAGGCGCAGTCGCGGTCAACATTCGCATGAAATAATCTTCAAACATTAAATTATATGGACCGTACTATCGATTCAAATAAAGATTTCATGCATTTTTCTGAATTTTATGTGTTTTTTTTTTGAAAAATTTTCCTATAGCTCTTAAAAAATCACCCTTTATAATGTCTTCAATAATGTGTCACAGTGTCTTTCAATTTATATTCACAAAAATTTCTATTTTTTTTTGTTTTTTATTCAATCAAACATAATTACTCTATAAAACAGAATGACAAATTAAATCCCAACGGCTCATTATTAAATTTTAAAATGTAAGCATCGCAACAATTTAAGTATATTTCACTTTTGTTGTCCAGTGTTAGTATTTTTATGAAGCCAAACCAAAATTTAAACCACTTCGGGTATGGGTGTGGTTATATTTATATATGTATATGCATATACCGGATTTTCCAACAGAAACTTTCGAACTTTGACAGTTGATAACAATCATCTTGTTGAAGCTACTACATCTGTCACATTAGTTGTCATATATTAGGTCTGCTTTGCTAATTCGCCATGGACGACCATAGGCAGCGACGACTATTTGCTGAATGCTCTCCGCAGCTGTTGACAACTTATTCTACTTTTCATTGAAAAATAGTCTGATAGATATAGATTGTCCGAAAAAATTTGTCAGAAAAAAATTGTCAAAAAAAATTGTCAGAAAAAATTTGTCAAATCACAATGTCAGATTAGGTTCACTTTCTGAGGGTGATTTGTTTTTTGTTTGTTTTGTGTTTGTTTTCATTACAGAACACTGCGAGATTAGATCGCTGACAAGGTTCTGGAACAGATCCCAGCCGGAATATTGCAGGGAATGTTGCGATAAGGAGGAGTTGGAAACTATCGAACACCTCCTTTGTAACTGTCCAGTCCTTAGTAGGTTGAGGCTGAGGACCCTGGGCAGGGGCTTCTTCGAAGATTTGGACTTTTTGTCAAGGATCTCCATAGATTCATTAACAGGTTGAGCTGGTTGGGAAGTGCTAGGACTTCAATGTTGTAGTCGCACTCTCTTGTGTATTTGTGATCTGTGTTTTTTTGGCCTCCAAGTATTGTACTTGTTCCAATGAAAAGTACACGTCCACAATCCTAACCTACCCTAACCTATGTCAGAAAAAGTTGTCGGAAAAAACTAACAGAAAAATTGGCCGAAAATTGTCAAAGAAATTGTCAGAGAAATTGTTAGAAAAATCTCATTTCATGTGAAGGTGATGTGAATTAGCCACCAAAATCATGCGATTCGTTCTATTATACTTTTTCTTGTGAGATTTTCTTAACCACCATGCCATCGGTCAAATTCAGCCTGATTTATGCACCATACGCATGGAAAATTTAATATTTCAGATGAGAGGCCGTGGCGGATATTTGAACGATGTTATATTCCACATATAATGGCATCAATAAACTAAAATGCGTGTGAGACATTGTGTACGTCCTTCACACATTCTCTCCGTCCTTTACACAATGTCTCACACTCATTTTAGTTTATTACAATTTCAAGGAATAGAAAGCTCCTAATGAATGACCTTATATACCTGAATATTTTTTTTTATAATATTTTTATTTTCTGTTCGAATTTAAGCAGTTTCATCGTTCTTAAATAGTCTTTTAGTTTATAACTATAGTTGGTGTGGTGTTGCTATTGTTGCCATTCTGTCTGTACTTGTAATAATTTTTAGCATGATTTTCCTTTTTTTTTTTTGAGAATAAACCATTAAAAGCTTTTTTATAAATAATTTGTGGTTCCATATTAAAATGTGTATCTGGTTTATATTGCAGAAACTATGCTAACCAACATTACTTACATTAAATAAGTTTATAGCTGCTGTTGAAAAATTAGAAAAAGTTTATTTGGTTGACTGGAGGCCATCATAATTATTGTAGTTGTTGCGAGGCCACGGTTCACACACCAGATCAGGCATCTCCAGTAAAATGAATAGATAAACAAATATTTCCTTGGCGATTTCTTCTTAGCAGACTTCTGAAAAACTCCAAGAGTAAATAAAAGGTTAGGTTAGAGGACGTGTATTTATCAACTGTGACAAGTACAGTACCCGGAGGTCGAATTGACCCATTATGTGCGTTAATTTTATACGTGACTGGTGGGACCTACAGTTTAACGTCGATTCCGAAACACAGATTTTTGAGAAACTTTTTTTATGGCAAATTTTATATACTTTCAGAGTTTTTGCCAGAAACCTGCTGAGAGGAAATCGCCGAAGAAATATTTTTCTTTCATATTTCGTTTTGATGCCTGACCTGGGATACGAACCCGGGCTTTACGTCTAATAAGCCAACACACTACCTACTAGACTACGGCGACTTCAAGAGTAAATAAAATTGATATGAAAAGTTTTTCAAAATCTTGTGTTCGAAGTCGACTTCAAACTATAGGTCCCGCAACTTATGGATAAAATTAACACACATAACGTGGGTGGTATTTTAGAAACTAGGTCGTAATCCTGATTAAAAAGTTGTTATGGCCAATTAGGTAAGTAAGAAGTTGTTTCATTTCTTACTCGTATATTGAATAGCGTTAATTGCTCTTCAAAAGAGCCGATACCCATACGGCAACACACAAGAAATCTGTAGAATGTTCGACTATTTATTTTTTCTCATTTATATTGAAACAGGGAATTGAATAAATATGTCTTTTCTTCCTTGTGCACATAGTACTTTTCACTTCTTCCAACCTGGTATACTTTATAAACGTATTTCTAATTACCTCAACAGGGCTATTGAAAAGTTAGTAATTGTGGGTTTGGTACCATTAAACTCAACCATTTTATATGTATTTTATGTAGTTTAGAATTTTCCATATAAAATATAAGTATTCCAAGTATATTTGTATAGAAAACAAGCATTTTACCTGTTCATGGTAAACGTATAACGGTTGTAATGGCTAATAATTGTAAACTGGTTTAAATAAAAATTTTTGAAAAATTATTTTTAAAATTTATTATGGTCTGGCATGGGGTCTTCGTCCTTAGTACAGAGAAAAATATGTTATTTGGGTTTCAAACTATTTAATTAAAAAAATTCTTATATTATAACAAAAACTTTACGGTGAATAATTGTAAATAACACTATGCGACAAAATAAAAAAATTAAATACACCCGGCTAATGACATAGTGTAGGGTGTGAGGTTTGTTGAGTAGATCTCAAAAATATATTTTTTATACTTCTCGAACCCTCCAAACTTGTTTTATTTGAAAAAAACTGTTTTTTTTACTTTACGCACAAATTGCTGGATTACTCAAACATTTCTAACCCGATTTCCAAAATTTAAATCTTGTTGGAAAGGGGAGAGATGGACTTTTAAAACGGTATACATATATCTATTATAAGACTTAATATGCTATGAGTTTTGATGAGGTAAACTTGGAAAATTCGAATTTTTTTTATATTTTTTCAAGTTTGTCCATTCATAGTAGCAAACTTCAATACCAAAATATAGGATAAGTGAAAATATTCTTAAAGTCTGCTCTCTTGTGAAGACATTTAGTTATCATTTGATCAAATCGGACAAAAATTACCGTAGTTATTATTTAAAGAGTCTAGCAGTAGAGTGATATTTTTTATATATATCATCTCATCAAATGAACTTTTAGTTCAAAAATTTTCAGAATTTTTGATGGATCTTGATTGTTTATCGGAAAATGTGTCAATTTCACGTTTGAGCGACCACCAGAAGTTGGCCAATGTTTGCGCAAAGAGAAATAATAATATTTGCAAAAAACACAAATATTAGCCGACTTCTGGAAGTCGTGCAAAAGTGAAATTGACCCATTTTCCGATAAACAATCAATATCCATCAAAACTTTTGAAAATTTTTGTTTTTAAAGTTCATTTGATAAGATGACATATATAAAAAATATAACATGACTGTTATACTATTTAAATAATAACTACGGTAATTTTTGTCGGATTTGATCAAATAATGACTCAATCTCTTCACAAGAGAACAGACTTTAAGAATATTATCACTTATCCTATATTTTTTATTAAAGTTTGCTACTATGAATAGATAAACTTGAAAAAATATGAAAAAAATTCGAATTTTCCAAGTTTACCTCATCAAATCTCATAGCATATTAAGTCGAATAGTAGATATATGTATACCATTTTAAAGGTACATCTCTCCCCTTTCCAACAAGATTTAAGTTTTGGATATCGGTTCAGAAATATTTGAGTAATCCAGAAATTTGTGTGTAAAGTAAAAAAAAAAAAACAGTTTTTGTCAAATAAAACAAGTTTGGAGGGTTCGAGAAATATAAAAAAAGGTATTTTTGACTTCTACTCAACCAACTGAACAACGTGGACTATGTGGTTACTCGGGTGTATTTTCACTGTCGCACCGTGTAGTTATTACTGTTACTAATATTTTTGCACGTTTTTTTTTATGGATAAAGACTTTGTTTAATATAAATTTATGCTCATTTATTACTTACAATATGTTAAATGTGAAAGCTGGAAATGTTTGTAAATCAATGCCTAAAGCAAAGACTGTGAATATATTCGCCAATATAAACAAACGAGATATATAAACAATGTATCCAACTATTATGACGTGAGCAATAGTAAAAAACAGAGTACAAGAAGTTACATTAACAAGTACTGAAATAATAATACTCGTATCAGGTGGGCCATCAATCGGTTTAAATTTGAACCATCGATTATTTCGAATCAGACAATACTTATGTCATTCTATTCTGTTACACAATTCAGTATAGTATTTCCACTCAACGTAATGAATCACTTTACGCTTGAGTAACGTTGGAATTTATTGAAAATTTGTTTCCAAAACAAAGACAATTGGTTGGAAATTGTACGAAAATGTCGTACAAAATTTGGTGACAGAGAAGGACCAACAGTGCCCGGTATAAGCAAGTTTATTGCTAAAGTTCGTAAAACTGGTTTCATTGTTGATGTGCCAAGACATTAGGGCGCGCGTACAGTGCGTATACCCAAAAATATTGAAGCCGTGGCTTAGGCTCAACATCAACTCTTCATCGTTCTCAAGAATTGAACATTTCAGGCACCAGTTTACGTCGAATTTTACGAAAAGATTTCGGTATTACGCCTTACAAAGTTCAATTAGTTCAAGAGTTCAAGTCGCATGACCATCCGCTTCGTTTTCGCTTCGCTAGATGGGCTAACAAGAAACTGTACGATGATATCGATCACCTTTTGTTGATTGCCAAAAAAAAATCATCTTTTAGGATGAAGTTTATTTTCATATTGGTGAGTACGTTAATAAGCAAAATTGCCATATGTGGGGCTCAGAAAACCCACACGTGGACTTACACCCATTACGAGCGACTGTTTGGTGCGGCTTTTGGAGCGGAAGCGTCATTAGCCCATATTTCTTTGAAAATGAGGACCACGCAACCATTACGGTCAATGGAGATACCTATCGCACCATGATAACGGTGTGAACGATGTTTGATTTCAACCGGATGGTGCAACTTGCCACGCATCTCATGCCCCAATCGATTTATTGTATCAAAGGTTTGATAGCGTTTTAATTAGCCAAAAGCTGCTATTTAACACCGTTTTACTATTTTCTGTGGGGCATCGTTAAAGCAAAGTGTTATGCCGACAAACCGGAGAGCATTAAGTATTTGAAGGCCAACAATTGTGATGCCATTATCGAGATAAAACTCGAAAAAGTGCAGGAAAATTGGTCCAATCGAATGAGATAGTGTGAGGACAGTCGCAGCAGCTATAATATTCCATTTCTCACGGGAAAAACTGTACTTCACAATATAAAAATAAATTTGTCTAAATTTCAAATAAAAATTTCGCAAATATTTTTGTGTTTTCTTTGTCAAGTCGACTACATATCGCACCACCACAAAACAATTTATTTAAACTAATTTATCTTGACAAAAAATATTATTCACACATGCAAAAGTATTCATTTTAATTGAATAGAATTTCGTAAATTTTGAATAAATTTTTGAACAATAATTTTACACTCTAAGGATTAAAAAAATTTATTTAAAAATGTAAAATGTTTCATAATTTTATTCATAATTTATTATATTTTACGGGTTAAATTATAAAATGTCAGAAATTTTTATTGAACTAATTAAAGCGTAACAAAATGTTTATGAATATGCAAATACAATGAAATAAAATTAGAGTTTTTAAATAAATTTGAAATAAATATTTTTTTTTCTTTTTTGTATGTGGGTATCCCATGCTATCAGCATGTGTGTTATAGTTTTGATGTCTATCAGAACCTTTCAGTCAGGATTACGACTTAGATTCAAACACCACGTATGATACGAACGAAAGATTTTCGAGAAACTTTTAAAGGCAATTTTATTTTACTCCCAAAGTTTTTGCCACAAGTCTGCTAAGAGGAAGTCGCCGAAAGAAATATTGTTTTATAGAAATATTATTTTGTTGGAGATGTCTGAGCCAACACACTACCTACTAGACTACGGAGACAACATTTCTCTCATCTAACCATGTTACTCTTCATCTAACCATATTTTAAAATGACCCAAGCATATAATTTAGGCCTATGGTCAAAGAACAAAGAAGAAAAAGAATAGGTGTCATGGAGTAACTCGCTTTGAATTTGATTAGAAACGTGCTTCCTTTTAACTCCAGTGCATTTTCATCACGGGTCCGTTTTATTTTCTCTTCAATATTTTAAAGATAATGAAAGTCATGTTGCCTGCTTAGCTTTAAGGACTTCTGGTGTATGTGTTTAGCACATTGTCTGACTACATGTCATGCAAATGTGTACAGGAATACAGGTGATTTTATGATTATAAGACTGCATACGTTTCTTATCCCTATTACATGCATATCATTTCTCTCAATTATGCTGAAATTTTCTTTAATTCTTTTCAAACATGTTGGCCACGTCCGTGTATGTGTACCGAACAGACACACGATTACCCTTTATTCCAGCCAAGTCATCATGTAGACACCTTATCATTGATTTTTTCGAATTGTATTGAAGAACACAGACATTTCATTACTACTACAAAGGGAATATATATGGCACCAACATTGTAACTTTACATATGTACAAGGAGAACCAAGTACAAAGATGTGTGTGCCAGTGATACGTTTGGCCAATGTCCTTTGGCTGCAAACTCATCTGTACGGGTGTGGCCCGTTGCCACCTTGTACACATACATTCGCACCCACACTGGCATTTATCTTTTTGTGCTGCATGAGTGTTTAAAACTAAAATTTTCTTTTTTGGTTTCGTTTTCTTTGTTACTCGTTTATTTTTTTTTTTTTTTTTTTTGAAACGTGACCTCCTATTGTTCTTATTTGCAGTCACGTAAATTCTGGGTAATTTATGTTTTTAACGCGGAACTGTTGCTGAAATTACTGTACAAACGTATGCCAACGTAAGTACGTAACAACATCCGTTTTTCTTCAAGATTAGATTGCCATTTTCATTCTGCTCTCTTATTCCTTTTCACGTTAAATTATTTGGAAAATAAGAAAAAACTGAGAAACATACAATCATTTTCTCATTTTATTCATTAAAGAATAATACGAAAGAAATCTCTGAGGGTGTGTGTAAGAGAATTACTTTAAAATCAAGTTTTCAATTCAAACTTATAAAAAAAAATTAAGGCGGATATGCATCCCTCTATTTTAATGGATTCCAGGATTTCTATCAGATACTCACGTACTACAATGAGCATAGGGTCTAAAGCCGTCTTAAAAGGTAGCCGGAACATAGTGGAAAAGATGAAAGTTTTCGTTAGTGACACTTAAATAGAATTGACCAGGGCCAGAAAATACTTGGAGGTGATTAGCAGTGAAAGTCGTCAGCTAAAAGACATCTGTGACCCAGAGTACACAGGCGAGTATGATGCAAAATAGTAGAGGACCAAACCCATTGAAGAAGAGAATGATATCGATGGTCGTAACGTCTATAATGTTATATGCTTGCCGAATATGGTCAGAAGTACTCGTGGTAAGTACGTGCAGATGACAATGAACAAACTATACTCGGTGCATCGTCTAAGCGCGATTAGACTGATAAGTGGTTTCAGATCAATGTCTTCTGAAGCGGTACTGTATAAGCAAAATGAGCAAGAACGACGAACTTCCATATGCAAATGGCAGTTACGATGGGAGAACGATTTAAAGAGATACATCAACCTTTCTTTTTCTTATTCGATCAATTTCCACTGACATATTGTTGTGATTCAATATAATGAAGACGTCGTAGCCTAGTAGACAGTATGTTGGCTTATTAGACGAAAGCCCGTAGTCTAACCCCCGGCTCAGACATCTCGAATAAAACAAAATTTGTATAAAAAATATCTCTTACGGGGAATTCTCAGAATACTTATGGTATAAACTCGTTAAGTAAAATAAAATTGCCATGAAATATTTTTAAAAAATCTGATAAGATTAAACTGTTGGCACCATCGCTCATGGATAAAATTAACACACACACAACATGAGTGGTGTGAGAAGCGAGATAGTAATCCTGACTAAAGCGTTGTTACGACAAATTGGAAAAGTTATTAGCTTTCTCAAGAGTACTCCAAGCTCATAGCATACAAAATGGATCAAAAAATAAAATTTTTTTTGTTCTGCTTAATTAAAACTAATTCAAGAAATTTTTAAAAATCCTTACTCCCACTTTTAAACTGAGCATACTTCCTACAATCTTTTTGTAAGAATTCTAATGCATCAAAATTCTCCACTGACATACATAATTCTTGTCATTTATATGACATGGCAAGACAAACTCCTGCAACAGAAGAAATTAACGCATTTCGACTTCCTTAAATGCAGAACATAAATGTCAAAATTAATCCATTAAAGCTATAAAGACGACAACAACAAGATGAAGAACAATTTTCATCTTCAAATCAAACACTGCATGCATTAAAAAATGAATGAATGAAGAAAAAAAAATAGAAATTATGCAGCTGTTGCTAGCTACTGTGTCACAGCAAACGTATGAAACTTTTCAAATGCCAGTGTGAGTACTTGAACTTGACATTTGTTATGTTGTTGGCGATGAGCTAGTCCCTAATAAGCTTCTTACGATGAAGGCAAATAACAGCAATCTGCATACATTGTTTATTTCCCCCCTTTATATGTTTAGTTCTGAATTTTAATTACTTCAGAAGGAAAGAAGAACAAAATAAAAAAAATATGTATCATGACATAAATTTAATACACATTAATGATGTTGAAATATAAAGTCAAATTGTGGGTTTATACAGCAAATGTTTCATGTAAACGATGATGTTAAAAAATATGGATTATAAAAATGAATGACTCAGTGGCATTAGTTGCTATTAAAAAATGTGTTTAAGTATTTTACTACATAAAGAATGGTTATGTAGACATGAGCCACATATTCAGGAATCGTCTATCAAAGTTATCCTGTCTCTTTTTATAATGTATCATGAGCTACTCTTTCAAGTTCGGAAATAGAAAACAATCTGACATGGGGCTTGGCCTCACGTCTAATAATCCAACACACTACCTACTAGACTACTACGAGTGTGTATATCATCACAATTTTTTATTCATTTGATGCCATTATGTGTGACATCGTTCAGATGTCCACACGACTTCTCTGGGAGGAGCACAACTCATTGTCCATAAATGCGCATAATCAATACGCAATACGCAGACTGAATTTGAGCAATGTCATGTCAATCGCTGCTGTGGTTCGTCGCTTGTTCGCATAGACCTGCAACTTAAGAAATGCCCACAAGAACAAGTCTAACGAGGTTAAAACCTAATACGGCCATACTCTCAAATTGCTTGTGCAGGATATGCAAAGTGGCATAACTCTGCGACACATAGCACCGTCCTATTGAAACGACATGTTGTTGGTATCTAAAAAGCCATCTAATTCAGGCCAAAAGATGTTGATAATCATCAATCTATAGTATTAGCCGTGGACAGAAATAGCCTAGCCAATGTCGTTAACAAAGGAATAGGTATCGATGATGCCCCCAGTTCAAAATCCGCACCAAAATTCTATAACTTTGTTAGTCCTTGTACCCATTCATACAGAAATAATCCTCGTCGTTAAAGATGATTTTTCAGTGAAAATTAAAATCCACTGCCAACTGGTTCACGTCGTTGTCTACGGTAGCTTACTTTAGATTCCTAGATCAGCTGAGTTTTGTACGGGAGCTGGCCTAAGTCACGATAAAAAATTTGCCAAGTTGTGGTCTGCTAAAAGGCAAGTTTCTGTGAGTGACGCGAAATCGGCTGCTTCGAGTTCTTCTGCATACTCTAACGGATAGGGACGATATATTCGCCAGATCTTACGTTTTGTCGACGTTCTGGTATTGATTTTCCGATAATCATCTTGATAAAACAATTATGGCAATTGTAAAATGGACGAAGCGCAACCATTTTGATAAAACAATTTTATTACTTGCAGATGCTGTTGAATGTTATATTGGTCAATGGTAATTTGACAAAGCAGACTCTATTAAAAAAGTGTAATCGTTAGAAATCTATAACTGGCATATAATTACACTTTTGAATACCGTACAAAATAATCATGCAACTTCGGACAAAAACAAGCAAATATCAGCTAAAATGGAACATATTTATTTATTTATTTATTTATTTTATTTTCAAATTTAGCACAACAAGATCGAAATCTTATAAATTAAAGTGCTAATGATTATATACAGGCAATAAATTTAAGCATAATGTAATAATTAAATGGAAATACAAGTTAATTTAAGAAAAAAAAATTAAAAAAAAAAAGATAAAAAAATTACAAATAATTTAAAGGATTAGTTTGATTTTATTCAATACTTCAACTAGTTATTAACGAAAATATCTGAATAGTTCAATTTTAAATCTGTTTGCGTTGCTAATTATTTGAATTCTCTTCGGTAATTGGTTCCAAAGTCGAGTGCAATAAATAAAGAATTGACGTTCTGAAAAGGCAGTTTTATATTTTCGTTGAATCAATACCAGTCCTCTAGCCGATCTGCCGAAACTTATTGTATGAACCAGGATTTGGACCATCACTTCAACCAGTGAAGTTCTCGTAGTCTAGTATGTAGTAAGTTGGCCTTATAGACATGAGACCGCGGTTCAAACCTCAGGTCAGACATCTTGATCAAAACAAAATATGAAATAAAATTTCTTCGACGACTTCCTCTCAGCAGTTTTCTGTCAAAAATTCTAAGAGAAAATAAAAATTTCTATGAAAAGTTTCTTAAAAATCTATCGTTCGGAGTCGCAGGTCCTGCTGCTCATGTATAAAATCAACACACACAACATAAGATATGTGAGAAGCTAGGTCGTAATACTGACTGAAGGGTTGTACTCGTAATAACCAATTATGTATGTATGTATGTATGTATGTACTTTAACAAGTGGAAAAGGAAAAATCGTATAACGTACACTCATAGCATTATCACTCTACACCAGGGTTTACCAAAAATTTTTTGGTTATGTATTAGTGAGTAAGTGAGAGAAAATAAATTGAGAGAATTGATTTATTTACAGCCATAGAAAAGTGTTTGTAATATACGTTATTTTGATTTTCATTTTATCAACTTACATATGTAAAGCTATCTATCTTTGGCTTAATAATTTTAGGTAAATAAAAATAAAATAAAAAAATCCATTTTTTATTAAAAGATCGTAAAGGTATCCATCTTTGGCTTAAAAATTAGACCATGTTTTTAGATAAATAAAAAAAAAAATAATAAACCATTTTTTATTAATAGAGAAAAAGCAAGCATTCTAAAGCATTTAAAAAAAATTATACTATGCGACAAAATATATAAGGCATTGAATATTATCAAAAGCATCTTTTAACATACAATATTTTTTGAGTGTCATTCTGAAAAAAATGGTAAAGCATCCGCCGCACATGTGTTCTTGTCGCAGTCTGATCGACAACTAAATCAAAAAACACAAGAATGCGTGTGAGTTCTCTCAGCACAATTGTGCTATGAAATGGTAATCGTTGCTCTACACCTAGCAAAATTTTTTGAAATGTTTTTTATAGCATTCTTAGTATAAACACGATCTATTGACAACACATATATATAGCGTAGATTTCCTAGATTAAAAAAAGAAATTCAAAAATATTAAACTGAAGTTCAGGTATTAAAAAGATCGTATCAAAACGCGTATTAAACTTTCAAATTTATAAAGTCTACATAGCATAGATTTCCTCTTTAACAAAAAAGAACTGACATGGCAGAATATAATCATCGAAAACTTTATTTTTATTTCCAAAAATTAAGCAAAATCTCTAGTTTCTGTCAGAGAATACAAAGGAATAAAAAAATGCGAAAAAGTTTTTGTTTTTTTTTTTTGCTGCCACTTGGAGAAAAGTTTCATTAAATATTTTCCTTGTTACGAAATACTCACTAACAAAGTCGAAAATCATTCAACCATAAATTATGGATACATTTACTGTTACTGAATCTTATCAATAATTTGTTGCCGTTGTTGTCGATGTCTCTGTCAATGGTGTTGTTGTCGTTTTCAACAGCAATTCGCAACTATTGGAGAACAACTTTTGGAGAAAAAGTTATTTGGTCATCATTTATATATTTTTTTTTAGATATTTTCTAGTCGTTTTGCGTTATCGAAAAAAGTACCAAAAACATAAAGTTTCCGTCAACAATGGTCAGTTTTACAGTACAACGAAGAATGTCTTCAAAAAAAAAAAAGAAAGAAAGAATGAAAAAATATGTTCAAAAATAATAAAAATATATCGAGAATAATGGAAGACGAAATAGAAAACTTTTTTAAACTACAATTTTGCAACAAATCACAAAACTTTTTATACATTCTGAGGGTTTTTTTTTGTCTACATGAGTAACAGTACAATGGCTAGGGAGAAAGGATGTATTATAAGCAAAAAGGCTAAAGTTGTTCATCGGGATTAAAGCTTATTTACATAAACAGGTATGAATGCAAAGTTTGGTCATCAAATGCTAATTATCACAAAGAATACCCTTGTCACCATAGAAATACTATGTCAGTTAATTTTTAAGAGCCCTCATTGAATTTAAAATATTTCCGGCATACCTCAATACATACATAAATTAAGAAAAATTTAGGACCTCTTGAGACTTTTTGTCAAGTTTATCTTTTCTTATCCGTCTATTTCTATCAAGTTCGCCTAGGTGATCGATACTAGCTATAGCATGCAATATCTTTTGCCTAATTATAGTTGATTAAAGATCGTGTACGTATCGTTGAAGTCGCCGTAGTCTAGTAGGTAGTGTGTTGGCTTATTAGACGTAAAGCCCGGGTTCGTATCCCCAGTTCAGGCATCAAAACGAAATTTTAAAAAAAAATTTTTCTTCGGCGATTATCTCTCAGCAGATTTCTGGCAAAAACTCTGAGAGTAAATAAACCTGCCATGAAAAAGTTTCTCAAAAATCTGTTGTTCGGAGTCGACGTTAAAGTGTAGGTCTTGCCACTCACGTATAAAATTAACGCACACAATATAAGTGGTGTGAGAAGCTAGCCCGTAATACTGACTGAAGGGTTCTAATGGCCAATTATGTATGTATGTTCTTCATCACAGTTAAAATTTATAACATCTAGAGATGCTAAGCATTTCTTCCCGTATACCTCTGTTGGACTTAAGTCGACTGCGAACGACAGATTTTTAAGAAACTTTCAATGAAAATTTTATTTAATCTCAAAGTTAATATTATTTATATTTCGTTTCTGTTGGCGATGTCTGACCTGAGGGCCATGAACCATGGCCTTGCTTTTAATACTAGACCACAGCGACAGGATATTTCTCTCTAAAACATACAATTCGTTCTTGTGTTCTCCTATATTAGACATTCAAACTTCAGCATTCGTTATCTCATACAGAACAGCATGATGGTAGTTCCATACAGGAACAGGACTTCAAAAAATATCAGATGTTATGGTTTCCTTGCCGCTATAATACATCATAGCAATTAAAACCACGATTTGGATGCCCTACATTTTAACCAGTAAGCTGTCTTCAAGGGTTCAAACCATAAATATAATTTGATTATAAATGATAAGATTTTTTATACATGTGTTGTTGGCCATTACAACCGTTCTAGCCAAGATTACCACCACGTAAGTGGTAAATTTATCCATGAGTGGTAGTACTTATAGGTTAACGTCAATTTCGAAAGAGTGATTTGAAAAACTTTTGCCAGATGGTTGGTGACTCATCGGATAAAATATTTATTTTTTCAAAATGTCAGAGCTGAAGTTGAAACTTAGTTTTCGCTTTTGGAAAATACAACACCTACAACTCCATGATAGCTTAATGTAATAAAACTAGATTCTCTTTTAATAACAAAAGACTCTTAGAAAAATGAGATTCGAGTCCATTTTATGTAAACAGTCCATGTCAACTTTTTAAAAATAATTTCTCATGCTTTAAGAACTTAATCTGTTCTTATTACGGCTACTATGAGAATTTGAAGTGAAATTCTACAAAGATTTACCATAAATCGTGTTCTTTAGGTACCCATGTAGAACTAACTTTTTCTGGTCTTTTTACATGCAGATTCACTTGCCATCTTTCATTAAAATAAGTGAAGTTTTTTGTGAAGTAATTTCTACGTTCACAAATACTTCAGCCATATTATTATATCCTATGTTTCTGGGTCTAGAAGTATACATGGGGTCAACTGATGAAAATTTCGTTATCCCTTCTATGAACCCATTGACATTTTTGAAAAATTTTCAATGTTTTGTTGTATATTTTCTCTAATGGTCTAATGACTTCATTTTCAGTAAATATGCGTTCAACGGTAATTCGCATGAATTTCTTTTCTGGCTGTTACCCATTATTTTAACTCGAATTAACAGCCGAATTATTGATCTTAAAAGACTAAATATTTGACCTAAATTTGTAGTCTTGAGGTCTTACTAAATTCTTCCGAAGCCATTGTTGTAATAGACTCTTTCCAGTATATGGTTCAGGTATCGTTTAGTCTAAAGAGTGTTCTATATAAACAGCACCTAAAATTTTACGTGACTCTAACTGCTTTGTTTCTACACTTGTGTGACTTTAATCTCACTGAGGCAGCGTGCAATACTAATTAAAGTGCATATCCAGGTTGAAATCTGGAAGAATTTTTGAATTTTCAGACAGCACGTCATGAGAAGTTAATAAGAGTGCATGGTTGCCCTCTAGAATCAATAGTCATACAGTGAATATATTTCTTCAGATTAATACGACTATCCTATCCTACAGTTTATGGCATTTATCCTTATGTAATTATCGCCGTAGTCTAGTAGGTTGAGTGTTGGCTTATTAGACGTGAGGCCACGGTTCATACCCCAGGTCAGATATCTCCAACAAAATGAAATATTTCTTCTGCGGCTTCCTCTAAGCAGATTTCTGGCAAAATAAAATTGCCAAAGTTTCTCAAAACTCTGGCACTCGGAGTCGACTTTAAACTGTAAGTCCTGTCACTCTTATATAATTAACACACACAACATAAGAAGCTAGGTTGTAATCCTGACTGAAGGGTTGTAATGACCAATTACATACGTCTGTATGTAATTATACCATAAACTACACAGTATTGTTGTTTACACTTTAGGATTGACTAAAACTTTCTTTTATTTTCGTTAATAAAGGAAAATTTCTCTTCATCTGGCTATTTGAATGTCAAAATATTTTGAATAACAAAGGCTTTGTTATCCCAGTACAAAATTGTCATCTCAAATTCTAAAGTAATTCAACAAACAATATCCACAGCAGACACAGTTTGGCTCAGCATATTTAGCGGAAATGGTAATGATAATAAGCCTTGACATTATATTCCTTTTTTTTTGGTTCAATTACTTAATAATGTCGTTATAATTTTTTTCTTTTATTCGTTCATTTTTTTTATTGCGTAAAACTTCGTTCCTGTGTTTCCTTTTATTTGTTTGTTGTCTTTTATTTTTTACTTTTTCCTTGAAGTCCTAAATGCGTTGCTTCATGTTTTTTTTGAAGCCCCAATTGTCTTGCTATCGAGGATAAACTATAGCAATAACAGCAACAACAACAAGGAGAAAGTTTGTTTTTTTTTTATTATTTTTACTTAACTGGGCTAATGATTGACTCTCTAAGTGAGTTAGATTGGCAAAATCAACGAAACGATAGACGAAAAACACAGCAACAACAATAATCAAAAGATAAAAAACAGAACAAAGAAGGCAAAAAATACGTCCATGGAAATGAGCAACAACTCAAAAGAAATATGCTGCTGAAGAGGTCCTGCTGTTCATTATTATTTCTTGCAATTAGACAAGAAAAAGGACAACAATTTTGTAGAGAATTTAATCAGAAAGTTTTCAATTTTCATGTTTTTTCCCCTTTTTTATTCTCCTTTCAGTAAAACCAAAACAAAGCAGCATAATTATGAACATTTTTTCATTTACATTTTTCAAAAAACTGCAGAAAATTAAAATTTCTTCTTAGAAAACATTAAATAATGTTGACTGAAATGGTTGTAATCAAACGAATGACTAATTAGTCGCTAATTACAATGTATTCAATGTATTCAAACGGAAAACAATAATTTTTTTATGGCGTCGATGAAAAACATAGACTATTATTCTTCTGGCGTTTTAGATGAAGTTCTCTGGGCAAATCGTAATGTTTGCCAATAATTCTGAACTTAGTTGTCAATTGTGTACATCACCAGAACCACAACACTACACCGCTTAATTAATTATAAAAGTGCATTGGATTATCATAAAGCCCCTTCATATTCTTATTCAGTTTCCATTTTTTTCACTGTATTTTTTCAGTTTTTCATCTTTTTCTAGAACAATAGGGTTGCCAACTGTCGTTGCCTAGAAACATACATACATAATTGGGCATTAAAACCCTTCAGTCAGGATTACGACCTAGCTTCCCACACCATTTATATTGAGTGTGTTGAGTTTATACTTGACTTCGAACGACAGATTCTTGAGGATAGGAAGTCGCCGAAGAAATATTTCTATATATATATATTTCGTTTTGTTGGAGATCTCCGAACTGGAATTTAATCGTGGTCTCACGTCTAATAAGCCAGCACACTACCTACTTGGGTGAAAATGTTTTGTCTTTCTTATTGTATGGAATGTATAGGGTGTAGTAGTGAAAAATTTTGCTCACTAAGCCGATCTGAATTCATATATCGGGTCTTTTATTAAGCGCTTACCTATTTTAATTTTAAATAAACTAAAGCGCTTGTGAGTTATCATCGAAATGTTTTATTCGATTGAAAAGCCTACTGGTGACATTATGTATGGAATATAATATCGTTCAAATGTTCGTATGATTTCTCTGGATACAGCGCATTCGAAATGTCCAATATTGTATGACTCTGGCGCATAAATTAGGCTGAATTTTATCGATTATAAATTGGCTTTGAGACTGCTGTAGTTTCTGGCTTATTTGCAAACACTTGCGACTTGAGTGAACCCCACAGGAAAAAGTCCAACGACATCGAATCGTACGATTCCGCTGGTCAGTTCACATTACATCCACATGAGTCAGTATTACTCTAATCAGAACTATTTTGGAAAGCAGTCGAAGTTCTTCAGCAACAATTATAGAAGTTAAACCAAACAAGCCGCAAATTTTTTATTTATTAATTGGGATACAAGTCACCGTAGTCTAGTAGGTACAGTGTTGACTTATTGGACGTGAGAAAACGGTTCAAAAACAGTTCATGTCGAACAGAACGAAATTTGAAAAAATATTTCTTTGGCAACTTCTTCTCAGCCGATTTTAGGCAAAAACTCTGAGAGTAAATAAAATTGCCATGTAACAAAATTTCGAAATCGACTATAAACTTTAGTTCCTATCACTGCATAAAATTGACACATACAACATACAAGTGTTGTTACCAATTAAATTCGTCTAAATGCAGAAACAATTTACAAGCCAAACTCCTTTATGAAATTCTGAGAAGAAGAATCTAATTCAGATTGATTCCTTATGAAATCTTGTGTATTAAAATAAATATCAACACTGACAGCATGTAACCAGAAAAATTCGGTCATATATTCACAAAATTGTCATCCATAATTCCATGAAAACACCATTAGTCCATGGAGCCACTGGTCTAATTGTCAATTACATTTATTTGATATTTTATCGGAACATGTCTGTATTACAACGCAATAAAAATTGTTGCTAGTCTTTCAAAAAAATTCCACTATTATTGACACACCCTTTATTTATTTTTCTACTTCTTATTACATCTAAACACTACACTTTTAAGACTCACTAATGGACCTGAACATATCACATTCCACTTCCTTAACTCATCAAAATAATTGCTTTACAATCTCCCCCAAAAATATTTTTCCGTGTTCAAAAAAAAAAAAAAAGAGAAAAAAAAATTAACCACATGTGGCAAGAGAACCTAAAGTCTAAATATGAATATGAATTTGCTGCGCGTTGCACTTTGATTTAAAAATAAAAAGGCAACAATTACGATAATAACAAGAACAAATTTAAATTAAAATGCTATCCGGCTGTATTAAAAGCATCAAAACAAAGGAGTTTACTGCCGTCTACAATTGGAAGATGGTGTCTGTAAAAAAAAGCAAAAGAATTTAAAAAAGTGGCCAAAGAGAGGTTCAACAGTAAGAGTTTTATCATTAAATTAAAGCCTTATACGGGGTATTTGTTAATGATTTTTTTTAAATAATTCTTTTATATATCAAACGTGTGCCTCTCTGTCATATTAATATCAACAGATTTAATACAGAAATTTTATAGACAGCAGCAGCCAGCAATAAAAGCTTATTTTCATGGCATCACATCACCACGCCATCCACATTTACAGTGGTGGTCATATAAGTTTAAAGTCTACTCCGAACGACAACAGAATTTTGAGAAACTCTTCATGGCAATTTAATTTGCTTTCAGAGTTTTTGCCAGAAAGGTTTTGCTGATAGGAATTCTTCGAAAGAAATATTTCCGTTTTGTTTGGGTTGTCTGAGATGGGGTTTGAACCACAGGCTCATGTTTTAAAAGCCAACAGACTAGACTACTAGACTACGATGACTTCCATAGCTAAAACCGTGCAATACTTTAATCATACGAGTTCCACTGTATATTCTCGATGCAATCAAAGAAGATGGGATGCTCAGTTCCTCTTTTCTGTCGTACTAAAAGTGTTTCAGTGTGAGGCATATTCGCATATGTTATGAGTAAATTAATGCCACACACTCGTCTACTGAAACAACGCCAAAATAAAAAGAAAAATAAACGGAATATGATGGAAAAAATTATATTTATTTAATATAAGTGACGTTGTACAGGAAATTAAAGAAAGAAAAAAAAAATAGAGCAGAATTAAAAAAAAGGAATGTGAAATAAATACAAACATATAAAACTGAAACTGAAATTGAAATATACACTCGGTAAAATAGTATGCATGAGTTCATGCATGTGTTTGCATAAATAGTATGCATGTGATATTAAAAGTATTATTCACAGACACATGCAAAATAAACTTGACTGAGTTCGCAGGTAACCACTATACCGCCATATACCAAGCAAATGCACTCCATGCACCATGGGTCACATAAATAAAAGAAAATATAGATTTTATATATTTTTTGTCATCAGTTTAATGATAAACTGTTCCAAATTACTAGAAGCACATTCGTAGGATTTGGGCAAAATTTATTTGTGAAAAGCGTAGCACTTCTTCTGTGCTGTGTTCTGATTCTAAAGCTATCTACATAGTTCAATTAGTCAAAATGAAAGTATGTGCCGATCTGTATAAGAGATAAATTGTTAGCAAACATCGGTGTAGGGATGGATAGAATATAAAATTCTACACATTTTCATTTGTTATTCCCATATCGAAAAGATGAGAAACTTCCGGAAAAATATCGAGTTTTCTAACAGGGACTTACAAACTTTAATAGTCGATAACGGCTGTGTTCTTAAAGCAATATTCTTCAAATTAGTTGTCAATTCTTCAGTCAGTTTTGTCGGAGCGGATATAGCATTGAACAACATGTGCAAAAAATTTTGATCGGGAAACATGTCATGGAAAAAGTCATCTTAACGATCAGGCCCACTTCTGCATGAATTTGACGAATTTTTAATAACGCTATCAATCCACATACGATTTAAAAGCTTCCAATGCATCCCGAAAAAGTCATTATTAAATGCAGATTTTTGGCTGGCGGTATTGTTGGTCCATATTTCTTTGAGAACAACGTTGGCTAAACTATCACCGTCAACGTAGAGCACTATAGGTTGATGATTACCATCTTCATTTGGCTACGAATTGTATGATGTGGAGACCGACGGCATATGTTACCAATAGGATGGTTCTACGTGATGCACAGCTCATGCCGCTGATGTGAACTGGCCACCGAGATCATGTAACTTAATTCGGTTAGAGTTTTTCACATGAATTTCCCTTCAGTCGCAGGCATTTGGACTGACCGATACTTTATTATTTTTGCAAAACGTTGCGAGTTTTTTCAATTTTAACACTATTTTTGGAAGAGTCCTTATTATTTCTTCCACGTTTGCTGACTTTTCTGCAAATAAATTCCCAATTAAAAGCAATGGCCTTAAAACGCATGCACAATATGAATCACGTTATATTTTTAAAACAATTTTTCCGTAAATGCAATGTATAAAAGCTTTTGAGGAAAACATTGTCCCTATTATTTCGTTTGACACTGTAGTTTTGTGTACATAATATGTAACGGGTGTTTTCTAAGTTGCATGAGAGCTATAGATATCGAAAATTATGGTTTGTTAGCTGAGACAGTCAAACTGAATTGAGATTTCTGTTCGGTAGGGTTTGGTACTGTAGTGGCAGTAGTATAATAGGTAGTGTGTTGCCTTATTGGACGTGTGGCCACGGTTCAAACTTCAGGCCAGACATCTCGAACAAAACGAAATATCAAAAATATTTCTTCGCAAAAACTCTAAAAGTAAATAAAAATGCCATGAAAAGTTTCTCAAAAAATCTAGCATTTGGAGTCGACTTTAAACTAATGCTGACTGAAGGGTTGCAATGACCAATTATGTATTTACATATATAAATTTGAATTATTAAGGGCAAAAAAAACGCTTCCAAATTCCTTACACAATTAAATTTGAACCGAATGCCAATCATCCAGCCGTTAAAGAGTCATTATTAGATCTATTTAGGTTGACTATTATGGTGCGGTTTACATGCAATCATCAATCATTATTTCTTTCGAAGTGGGCAAGTAGATCTGCTAAACATTAGGGAATTTTGATTTCAACAAGACGGTGCAACTTGACATTCAACGCTCTTATCAATCGATTTAGTTCGAAATCAATTTGGTGACAACTTTCTTTCCACAGGTGGTCCTGTTTACAGACAACCGTTCACGTGCGTTTAACGGACTGTAGATAACTGGTACGTTAAGTCATTAGATTGTGATGACAAGCCAACAATTTTTTTTATGCATGGTAGGCCTAATGCCATTGACGCCAAACGGTTAGATTTATGGGGAAATATGGTCTAAAAATTGAATTGATTGTAAGGACCATATAGTTCCTAGCAGTGTCGGTAATATGCCGGAAATCACGTTGAAAAACTAATTGCCATGATTGTATTTAAAAAATTTTATTCAGAAATTAAGGTTTCAAGATCAAGATGCCATTGGAGACTTATTGTTAGCCGGGTGTATAATTAGTTTTATTCGTGCCATAGTGTGCTTTTGCAAAATATTTATCTTTGTTATGAATATTTTTTTTTTCGTTTATTTAATTTTATTTCTTTAAATTTAATACAACGGCATTTATGAATGAGTATGAATTTTCATGTCTGTATATGAATACTTTGAATATTTAACTGCAACTGTCTGCGTGTGCGTTTTTAAAAACTAAAGATAGTAATTTATATTCATTTAAGCATCCTTATATATTATATACAGGCACATTTGTATGTGTTTCTTCACATGCATGAGTACGCAAAATATATAAACGTACACAATACAGACCCATTCATAGACAGACAGACAACTCACAAACGTAAATAAGCAGCAAATGAAAATATTGCCACTTATGATTTAAAATACATACGTACAGGAAAATCTACTTTAAAGAACAAAAAATATTCCCGCACTCACACTCACAATTCATGTCACACAGATACCCACACACATGCACAGTCTTATGGATTGCACGTTTTTGTTTACTAAGTATACGTGAAATATACTTCATTTACACAGTGACACAGAGTTAATTATTTCATTAAATGCTGATGCATTTTGTAGAATGCCACTGCAATTTCATCCTTTTATTCTCCTTATAGTTTTTGAGGCTTTCATGTTTTGTACCTCTTAATGAATCAAAAAAAATATACTTTTTTGTTCTCTTAAATATCCGTTATTATTGTTGTTGTTAATTTATACAAAAAATAAGAACAGAGTTCCACATTGGGTTTGATAACGAAAAAAAAAAAAATATGGAAATTGAATCCACAGCCAGGAAATCGTTGAGTGTTTAAATAAGTGGAACGTTCAATGAACCCAAACGAAGATTTAAAAAACAAATGAAATTGGTTTTATCAAATTATACATTAAATAGCAAATAAATTCAAATTACATTCAACTATAATTCGATGGTAGAAAAGATTTCGTAGTGATGGTAAACAGAAATAAATTTTAAACACAGTTTGTAACATTTTGACAGGTAGGTAGTCATAGTCGTTTAACAGAAATCACTATTTTAACCCATGACTTGCCTGCTCTCATTTGATGTCCATATTTCTGATTGTCAGTAGTCCAACCAGCATTTCCAGTACTTTGCCATACTCAATACAACACACACACAGAAAGTTAAGTCATAGGTTAGTCGCCGTAGTCTAGTAGGCAGTGTGTTGGCTTATTTGACATGAGGCGTCGTTTCAAGCCCCATGTCAGATATCTCCAACTAAACGAAATATGAAAAAATATTTCTTTGCAACTTCCTCTCAACAGATATTTGGCAAAAACTCAGAGAGTAACTAAAATTGCCGTGAAAAGTTTCTCAAAAACCTGTCGTTCGGAGTCGCCTTTAAACTGTAGGTCTCCCGCCACTTATGAATAAAATTAATTAATTAATTAAATAAAATTAATTTAATAGTTGGTCCTGAACCCCCAGTCTGCCACCTCTATGGCCTCATCGATGGATGGGTCAGGGAGGAAGAGCAGAGGCGTTGGAGGAACGGATCAGGTTGTTCTGTCTCTAGACGTCTATGGCCTGCTGTGGACAGTAAGAGAACAGATTAGCTGCTGGGCTTGGTTAAGGCCAGCGTAAGGTTGGTTGTCGGTTTTATCACAGGGCACTGCGAGATTAGGTCGCTGACGGGGATCTGGAACAGATCCCAGCCGGACTATTGCAGGGTATGTTGCGATGAGGAGGAGTTATAGACTATCGAACACCTCCTCTGTAACTGCCCAGCCCTTGGTAGGTTGAGGTTGAGGACCCTTGGCAGAGCCTTCTTTGAGAGCTTGAGTTCTGTGTCGAGAGCCGACATCAAGGCTCTCCACAGATTCATTAGCAGTTTGAGCTGGTTGAGAGGTGCTAGGGCTTCATAAGTGTAGTCGCGCGCTCAACCCTTGTTTGTGTCTGTTTCTTTCTGTGTGATTCCCATCCTCCCCTTACCCTTATGCCCTCCTTTCATCCTATTCCCTCTATTTCCTTCCCTCTCCAAGGACGTTGTACAATGGGTCAATTTCGACCTTAACGGACAAGTCTTAACGGACAAGTACACGTCCTCTAACCTAACCTAACCTATGAATAAAATTAACACACACAACGTATGTAAGTTGTGTGGAAAGCTAGGGTGTAATCCTGACTGAAGGGTTGCAATGGCGAATTACGTATGTATGAATGTACTTATCGAATACATCCGAATGAATCAAAGAATCTACACTGTATAGAGTGCGGACAATCCAGGTGCAATCCTTCTGTCTTTGGCATTGATCGGCAATAATTAGTCACATCAGTTTATCTTCTTTTCATTGTATTAATGCTTTTATGGTGAGTGATTTCAAATCAAACTCTTCAATTATTCAGAGATTTTTTTATTCATTGCTTCATTAGTTCAATGCTTTAGAAAATCAACTAAAGTAGCTATCCAGGTGATATCATAAAGGGCTGTGTATTAATTTGATAAATTTTCGATTTAGTAATGTTAAACCCATCAGATGTCAACGAAGTTTTTTCTACATAAGGGTACACAGAAGACTGAAACTTATGCCATGTATGGGAAGAGGAAACTGCATTTACCCCAAAAATTCTGCGAAACATTGAAAAAAATCGGGCTTTTTTTATAAATAAACGTGTAAAAGATCTTTTCAGAAACGTTTCAGAATTTCATTGAATTAAAAATAAATTTCATATGAAAACTGAAAACCAAAAGAGAAAATGTTAAAATAAACATGGAAACACATGCTGCTAATGTGCATTCAGTTAAATGCAGCATAAACAGCAAAAACATATCAACGCATGTGACTAAAATAACACAAATTTTACTTTTCATTGTCACCAGAAATAACAAAAACTAAAACGAAACAACAACAAAATCTACGGATGATAAACACTCCAAAAAAAGTCATAAAATATATTGAATTTGCTCTGTCTATTTCGAAGTGAAAAAATATTCCGAAAAACAAAGTGCAATGCATTGAAAGGAAGAGAAATGCCATTTGAAATGCATCATTTGCCAAGCAATAGGTTCTCATTTATATTTCCCACATTCATTATGATTTTCTTGGCATTCAAATAAAAAAAAGAAAAAACACGATAAAAGTGGAAAAATCAAAAGAAAACTGTGTAAACACGAAAAGCAAACACCACTGCAAAGAAGATCATTATGAACATCATAATCATCGCTGTAAATATGTGACAATGAAAATGTTCGTGGAATATTAACAAGACTAATCCACAGAGCAAATACAGAAGATGTCGTTGAAAATTTGAGAAAAAACCATTTGTCGTCTCGTCTACCTGTTGTCTAAGCAAAGGCCATTCAAACAATATACTTGAAAATAATGCATTCGTTTGGTATATGCAATATCTCAACTGTTTCTTTGTTGGCACTCTTGATATATTAGAGGAATTATTATAGGCATTCTTGCAACATATGCTGGACAAATTAAATGTATTATATGCATAGCTAGGTACTCGCCGTAGTCTAGTAGACAAGAGGCCTTGCCAACACAACGCAATATGAAAAAATATTTCTTCGTCGACTTCCTCCCAAAAGATTTCTGGCAAAAAACCCTGAAAGTAAATAAAACTGCCAAGAAAAGTTTCTTAAAAAATCTATCGTTCGTAATCGACTTTAAACTGAACATTCCGCCACTCATGTATAAAAAAATTAACACACACAACATAAGTGGGATGAAAAGCTATGTCCTGACTGAAGATTTGTAATGACCAATTATGTATGTATGTATCTGCGTAGCTACCATTCCCAGCGTGGTCTCGTTAGCGTCTGTTAGAAGATTTTCCATCTCACCTTTGCCAGATATAGGGCCATAATTTTAGACCATAATTAGCTTGAAGCTGCTTTGTTTTATTTCTTTCGCATTGATTCGTCATTTTTCTTTTCCTTGTATTTTCTCACGATTTTCCGGCAAACAGGAAGGACTGGACTGAGAGTTACAACTGGGCGCCAGAATAACAAAAGAAAGTCTTTTTTCTTTTAATCATTAAAGTGGGATGTGAATATCTCTCTTTTGTGAGGATTTGTGACAACCACATCGCCTTATCAAGCCCTGTTTTAATCTTTGATCCCAATGGGTTATTATCAGCACCAATATTGGCGCCTCGAATTGAACAAACGTTCGTTACAGTGATCGATTTAGTTGCTAGTGTTTTTATCATCTGAAATCTGATCGCCTGTTTAAACCCAATGCTATGTTACATTATTTTTCAGACTTCTGCGAAATCTTCTCTTATTAGCAGTGTTTCGTGGAGACAGAATTTCCAGACAGTGGAATAAATATACTTTCCCTGGCAAATTTATCATGAAAGTCTCTCAGAACAATTTTAGAATAACGGTCATGTGGCTTCTCTTTGTCGTTTTTCTTCTCTCAATGTTTAGGCTCAAATCAACGTCATAATGAAGAGTCTTCAGTAATATACGTCGAGCAATAAAATAACGTAAAAATGCTCACCCTTACTTATATCGGTTTAAATAACAGCGTTTCACCATCTGCGTACTTTCGAATAACGTCCATAGCAACTCTGCCACGGCACAGGTGTCAGCTTTATAAGCCATGAGTTTTTCTTATTATTTCTCCGTTTCATTGCAATTTATACAAGTCGGTGACGGTCAGTCACGATAAACTAAAAAATTCAATTTTCATTGATCACATTAGTCCTATTATCGTATTAGGTGGCCATATTACTCAGTCGAATTGATTAGAATTCAGTAAACAACAGCCTGATTTCACAAAGTATAACCAGTCAAAAGCTTTTTATTTACATCGCTTTAACTAGGTGCAATCCAAAATGTTTTTTCATATGATTCTGGTCGTTATTTCTGGGAAACAACAGATGACAATTCTATTTACTTAGAACCAGCCACTGTTCTGCTAGCATCTCCTTAGCTGCAAAAACTTGATTAACGAATCCTTACACTCTTCAAAATCATGTTAGAAAATATGTTCCCTAAAAACTGCTAACATTCAGCTAAAGAGTACATACCTTTAAATAGCTGTTCGCTAATAATATTATTAATATTAGCTAATAGCTAATATACAGCAAATGGAATTGATAAAGTGATGGTCCTCGTTTGTCTGTGTCTATTTACTTAAATCCTTAAAATTTTCTTCAGTCTTCCTTTTTTTGTTGTTTACCTGTTATTTTTTCTATCCGTATAAATAATTTTTCTCTTTCTTTATTTGTTTTGCTCACTAATGAAAACTATAAAAATAAAAATTTAACACGTTTTTCCTGCATTTTCATACGAATGGACAAATGAAGAGGAAAACAACAAAAATATTATCAATTTTATGGAACCCTATAGTTGAGCTAAAGAAAAAATCATTATTTTTTAACAATTAACCCTGGTTAGACAGACTTAAGACTACCCTACAATCTAATCGAATAACAGATGTTTGCTTTCATAGGAGATGTAAAGATTGAGTATTGGAACAGTTCCACCATATTCTGTGAAAGTTTTTAAACGCTATTATCAGTAATGCCATGGCAAAATACGACATTGGTAAGTGATGCCAATAAAACTACTTCCACAACCGAAGCTGGGGCGAAGTAAAATCTTTTAATAATTAAAAATCACCTTGAAATTGGTTTTTTAAAACCCTATGCTGTTGTTATTTTTTTCTAGATGTACATATAGCGATTTCCAACAGGGATTGCCGTTGAACTCATACATACAGAATTGGTCATTACAACCCTTCAGTCAGCATTACAACCTAGCTTCTCACTCTACTACATAAGTGGCGGAACCTACACTTTAACAGCGACTCTGAACGACAAATTTTATGAGAAACTTTTCATAGCAAATTTATTTACTCACAGAAGGGAGTCAGTCGCAGAAAAAATATTTTTTTTCTTACTTAGTTTTGTTGGAGATGTCTGACCTGGGGATTAAACTCTGGCTTCGCATATAATAAGCCAACACACTAGACTACAGCGACTGCTGTAAAACTAGTTGTCATTTATTTAGACTGTTTCGCTAAATCACCATGAACGACCATAGACAACGATGTGTGTTCGCTGAATATGCTCTGGAGCCGTTGGTAGTTGAACCCAATTTTCATCGAAAAGTCTTCTTCAGCAAAGAGGCCAATTTCTGGATGAACGAACAAAATTGTAGTGTTTGGGATGATACCAATCCACAAATGGGATGATACCAATCTAACAGAGTCAAATACACATACATACATACATAACTGGTCATTACAATCCTTAAGTCTAGATTACGACCTAGCTTCTCTCACCACTTACGCTGTGTGTGTTAATTTTATACATGAGTGGCTTGACCTACAGTTTAAAGTCGACTCCTAACCACATACTTTTGAGAAACAATTTTATTTATTCTTAGAGTTTTTGCAATAAATCTGTTGAGAAAAGAATATCCAATACGAGTACATTCCGAAAAAGTCACTGTTTGGTGTTGAATTTGATTCATATTTCTTTGAGAACGTCGTTGGCCAGGCCATCACTGTCAACGACGAGCACTTTATGATCAATACAACCCGTGAAGTCACTCAAATTCAGTGTGATTCATAAGCCAGAGTCATGGTCAACATTTCCGATACGATTCACGCAGAGAAGTCGTGGCAAACATTTGGCATCTTGCTTATTTAATTAATCATTACAATACTTTAATCAGATTTTTAACCTAGCTTCTCACACTTATTTGCAAGGATTGCTCAACTGTTAGTTCATGGTGAACTTTTTTGGCAATTGCACATGTCATGAATACTTTTTTGATACTGAAAAATATTTAAATCTTAGAAGCAAATAGCAAACAAATCACCCCTTTTAATATTGTATAACGTCAAAAAATTATTATTTTGCATTCGTGGTATTTAAGTGGATCGATACCCAAGAATTGAAAAAATCTAATTTCGCATTCGCTATCGGACAAATTTATGCCATTTTGCTCAAGAAGTGAAGTGAATGTCGATTTATTTTATATCGATAAGGAGCAATAAATGCCAACATAGCATTCTTTCTTGTTTTATTGTGTAGAGAATTAAAGCAACAAGTAAAATTTTTTCAGCACAAAGTGTTAACAATTCATGCCATAAACAATAAATAATCGAATATTAAACAAACTGTTGAATTTAATGATCAAAAGTTAATTAAAAAACGATTATTAAACAGCCTGCCATATTGCCAAGCGTTTAAGCAACTAAACAAATAACAGGCATCCCGTAAAAAAAAACCACACGCAGACACACACACACGAAGGAGGAGGAGGTGAAGAAACTTGTATTCTTCTATAGCCACGGGTATATTTATTTAGTCGACAATTTTCCTTTTGACGCTTTTTTCCAAATTATTTTTATGATAATGACCCTGACAAAACGTGCCACAACAATTCTGTATATCACCTGTAGCTCAAGGGCTGTTAATAAGCAGAAGAAAAAAAGAAATTCTTTAAGGAAGTAATGAAGTATAAATTGAAATTCCTAAAAGCAAATTGTCGTTAAGAAATAAAAAAAGAAGAAAAACGAAATTATTTATTGGCTTCTTTGTTTATGTTCATACTGTTCATATTCCCATTTCGTGAAAATATTGTGTGGCATTTTGTGGTTTTTCTCCCGTTTCATTCATATTCATAATTTTCCATTATAAATTGAGGTGTTCTTTTGTGGTTTCAGTTTTTAATGCTGGTCGTATAGTACCTGTAGCTTTACTACCTGTTGTGGTACAGGACAAAAAGCTTTTTTTTATTTCATTTAAACTAGGCCATTAAAAATTTTAATATCAAAGGAACATTTCTTCTTTTTTTTTTGATTTTTTTGTAATTTTTTTAAAGGCGTTGAAATGATTTAAAATTTTTTAATAAAAACAACATAAATTTCTATTTAAATTGGCATTATTTTTAATAAAACTTTATTAAAGTTGAGCTAATTGGTGAATAGGCCTTCAATGAGAAACTAAGAACATTTTGATGATGTTAAAAATGTTGTACAGAGGAGCAGTATTGCAAGGATTATGGTGGTTGAGTGCAAATGCAAACACATTAGATTTGAATTTAATGTTTCATAATTAATTTGGAATTCTTAACGTAAAGAAGCAATGGCCTCTCTCGATTATTAACTGTTAAAAGACAGAGACCGACATACATACATAATTGATCATTACAACTATTCAGTCAGGATTACGACCTAAGTTCTCAATATACCCATGATGAGTGTGTTAAATTTATACATGAGTGGCTGAATCTACAGTTTAAAGTCGATTCCGAAGGACAGATTTTTTTCTGAGACACGTTTCATGACAATTTTATTTACTTTCACAGTTTTTAGTAAAGATCTGTTGAGAAGAAGTCCCCGGAGAAATATTTTTTCATATTTCGTTTTGTTGGTGATGTCTGACCTGTGGTTTGAACCATGACCTCACGTCTAATAAGCCAACACACCACCTACTTCACTACGACGACCTCAAGAGACCAACAACAATGCACAACTATGAGAAGAATAGGCAGTACCATCAATAAACAAAAAATTCTCACCATTACACTTAAAATATCTAGCAATCGAATATTTTCAAAGAGTAGTTATATCTTGCCAATGCTATCTGGTAACTCTATCATTCTAGAACCTGCCAAAGATAAACAATCAGAAGAAGTAACAGCCAAGAACAAGAACTAACAAATAAACGAGTTGGTAAGATACTGGAAGAGAACATTTCCGATGATCCTTAAGCCATGTACATGAATAGGAAGACTAAACAGAGATCTTGGATTATAGAAGTTTATGAAGTCGTCGTAGTTTAGTAGGTAGTAGTTTGGTTACTAGACGTAAGACCTTGGTTGAAATCCCAGGTCAGACAGCTTCAAAAAGACAAAAAGTGAAGAAAGATTTCTCTAAGAGTAAAATAAAATTGTCATGAAAATTTATCGTTGAAAGTCGACTTTAAACTGTAGGTCCCACCACTCGTGGATAAAATAACACACAACACGAATGGTGTGAGAAGCTAGATCGTAATCCTGCCTGAAGGCTTGTAATGACCAGTTATGTATGTATGTAGGTCTTAAATAAGAGAAATAAATCGTCACATATCACCTGTCTGGCGATTCTTCATAGCGCACAAAAGTGTTTTAGCGTCCTATCTGAGTTTAGTATTCCTGGAAAGATGGAAAGAAGACAAGTCAGGGCAGATGATAAGACTGGCAAAAACTCTCAGAGTTAATAAAATTGTCATGGAATTGTCAAAAATCTGTGGTTCGGAGTCGACTTTAAACTGTCGGGGTTGTAGTAGAAACCAACCTTGTCGGAATTGGTTTTGAAAACGATGAGAAAAAATGCTATGGTGTCATGAAAACCGATATTGTCGTTTTTATGTTCGAATTGGAATTAATATCGGTTTTAGGTGTCACAGAAACCAAGGTTATCGGTTTTGTTATTGGAAATAAACCAACCAGTTGACAGTTGTCAGTTTTAATAGATTTAGATTTTTTAGCAGCGGGATTTTTGTAAAAATGTAAGTAATTTATATATTTTTGTATATTTTACTGATTGTTTTATAAAAGGAAAAATATTTGTGGTTTTTCTTATGTTTTTTAGGGGAAAACATAAAAATAGAACACAAAACACCATAGTCATCGAGTTTATGGAAATATATCCGGATTTGGCAAGGGGATTCACAAAGCGTGATAAGCCATCTGTGGATTCCCTATGGCAACAAATTATTGAAGGAATTTTATATTTGTTGTAGAAATAGTCTCTTGACCTACGTTTTTCATTTTCATTCATTTTCTGCTGGACCCACTGTCGGCAAATGTACCGATCCATGACTTTGATTACAACAGTCAAAGTTTCTGATACTGTACTTCTACCAAGGCTTATACATAAATCGTTCCCGACTGATCTTTAATATGACCCTTCTGCTAAAAAGCGAAACGTAGCAGCAAGTTGTAAAATCGGAAGAAATTTAGATCGCGACAAATGTTCTTTAATAGTATTAAGTACCATACGAAATGCTTCTTTATTTAAGCGATAGTTAGAAACAAATCTGTAAAATATAGTCAAATATATGAGTACAGGAAACTTCCTCCTTATTAAAAAACTTCTTACATTCCTTCCGGCAGCTCCAGTGGATCGCTACAATCTCTCAGGATTCTTCTCTTCACTCTTTCTGACCGCTTTTCTTCAAATAATAAAAATATCACTATTGCTGTTGACATTGTATTTATTTCTGAACTTAATAATTTCAATTTTTAACAAAATTTTCTTTTTATAAGTATTTTGGTATTTTTTTTTTATCAAACAGCTGATTCGAAAATTAGTTTTAATTTACGATCGAAATTAACGAAAACAACTTGGTTTCATGACACCAAATGAAACCAACATTGGTTTTCAAAAACGCCAATCACGAAAACCGCCATGGTTTCTACGACAACCCCGTGTAGATCCCCGCCACTCATGTATAAAACTAACACACACAACTTAAGTGATGTAAAAACTAGGTCGTAATCCTGACTGAAGGGTTGTAATAAGCAATTATGAATACGAATAATTTCGTAACGTAAGAGCATTTGGAAATCATATTTTGTCGAGTTATCAGCGAGATAGCGTTCGACATATACGAAAAAGTGGTAGGAAACTGTGGTGATCATTACATCATATACAAAATGGCAATATCCATGCATTATAATGAAATAAAAGTTTCAATCAATCAAATTAGTTTTGTTCATGTTTTTGCAAATTTTTGATTTCATATTGATTATTTGAGTCTTATTTAGCTTATAAAGTCATATTAAATTGATGGGGTAAAGGTGTGTTATATTATACCCAATGACCGAAATATGAATAATTTTCTTTCCTTTTGTATTGATTGCTTATGGCATACCCAAGGCAATACATATTAAAAATGTCAAAATCCAATTAATTTGTCCAGACAACCCCTGTAGTGCTGTGACAAATTGTCTCTGACATACTCTTAACTTATCCTTCATTATTGATAAATTCTAATTGAGAGTTTTCAGATGACAAAGTGCACCTGAAATAATTTTTTTCTATTCCCAATACCCATACCAATTATTATTTATTGCCATTAGAAGTATGCTTTTATTAATTCCAATATAAAATTATTTCCATTCATCTATTCATTCGATAATTTATTTTTTCTTCTCTCTATCTCTCTCTCTCGTTCAATATATATTTGTTGATTTTGTTTTCTCTCCTGAAGGATTTTTCTTACTGTACTGTTGTTCCATTAGGGGTACGTACTGCATTGGAGAGTGTTGTTGACTCATTAATATTTGAGGCACGTTTTCTATGAATAATATTGTTGCTGTTGTTCATCGTATTTTTTTTTTTTTTTTCATTTCATTTTTCATACTCCAGAGTTTTGTTTAACAAATCAACAACAGCAACAGCAACTGCAACAACTACAATTCCATTTCAACTTTATTGGGCTTCATATCTCACTATCTCTTTCTCTCTTATTCTATTTAGAGTTTTGGATTTTGTCAACTCGTGTGTATGTTATAAACCAACAGAAGGTGTGTGTGTGTGAGAGAGAAGGCAAAATTAGAGATAAACCTGTAATAAAAGACTTTATGAACTGAATAGAAAAATTTTGGATGCTGCATAGAGTATTTTGTTGACATTTAGATTGATTGGTAGCAGAGAGCATGTTCTACTCAAGCGTGCATACTAACGCATACTGTCAGTATGTTGGTAATAAATATTTTTTCTATGAATTTGTAATATTCAATTTAATAAGGAGAGCGAGAGAGAGAGAGAGCGTGAGAGATAGTGTCGAAAAACAAAAATCAGAAAATAGAACTTTCCAATCACTTATAATTTATTCTGAATGAGTATAAAATTAGGTTTCGACTTAAATACATTTGATTTATCGTATCATATATTCATTAGAAATAACACTCACTCACACATACATAAATACATATTATTTACTTTGTTATACTCTTATAAAATACACATACACACATGGGCACAAAATCATTTCTATAGATAACATTAATTTGTTTTCTTTGTAAAAAGGAAAAAGATTTCTTATGGTGTACCAAAGTATTGATTCAATATACAATAGAGAGCAAAAAAGAAAAAAGAACAGGGAAGAATATTCAGACACAAATTGCTATGAAGGATATTTTCTGTGTATCTCAGAATTTTGATATTACTAGCACATCACTGTTGTTTTATTGGTAGTACTGTTGGTATATTATCGCATCACTATTTTAAAATTATTTACATACACATGCATACATACATAATTGGTCATTACAACAGTTAGGATTACGACTTAGCTTCTCACAGCACTTACATACATACAGTGGGAAGCAAAACTGTCCAGATGTTTTGCACTATGAAAGTAAGGTAATGAAAGTAATACAAATATAGGTGTATTATCAAATGTATGTATTTTTTCTATTTTATTAAACATTATTCTAAATTATAAAGAACAAAAACTTATATAAATTTCTTCAAAAAAAATGATGAAACAAACGTTCAATGTGCCGGGCATCACCACCAGAAAGCCGAAGAAGTTGTTTCCCAGCAAGACGGGTATCCGACGAACACTGCCAAAATAGATAAAAGCTGGCTACAAAACCAAACTTTTGGGGTGATGGACTGACCTGCACAAAGCCCAGACCTGAATCTTATAGAAAATGTATGGGCTATTGTTTAAAGAAAGCTGATAGCATATGAAAACACAGCAAAGCTTTGGGAGAGAATCCAACATGAATGGCGAGGTCTTGACCGTGACACCATCCAAAAGTTGGCGGAGAGTATGCCAAAACGTATTGAAAGCCTTTGGACGAAATACTGAATTGGGAAGGATTAATGATTTTCAACAAACTCCGCAAACAGTGCAAAAGTGTCCAAATAGTGAATTTTTTGTTTTTTGCATTTTTTTTTATTTTTTTTTAAGAAATTTATATAAGTTTTTGTTCTTTATAATTTAGAATAATGTTTAATAAAATAGAAAAAATACATACATTTGATAATACACCTATATTTGTATTGCTTTCATTACCTTACTTTCTTAATGCGACAGTTTTGCTTCTAACTGTATGTGAAGTGTGTTAAGTTTATAAATGAGTGGTAGGACATACAGTTTAAAGTCGACTCCGAACGACAGATTTGTGAGAAAATTTTCATGGCAATTTTATTTTTGACAGTTTTTGACAGAAAACGGCGGAGAGGAAGCCGTCGAAGAAATAATTTTTCATACTTCGTTTAGTTGAAGGGGTCTGACCTGGTCTTTGAACCGCGGCCTCACGTCTAATTAGCCAACACACCATTGCACGTCGAAAGACCACAAAAATCGTAACAACGTCAATTCACATACTCTTGGTGACCAACTGACCATTGCCTCTGTTTGTTGACGTGACCATCAAGTAAGAAATGAGCTTCACTGCTGAAGAAAATTTTGTTAGAAGCCTGCTGGTATAGTACCCAATCCGTATATCTGTGGTGTTATGAATGGTCAGCCGCCTGTAATTGTTGCATGAGTTCGGCTTTATATATGTAGATTGAGGTATAAATCGATCGTAAATCAAAGTAAGCTGGCTATACTAGCTTTACTTGCCAAATATACTGGCTTTATTTGCCAGCTATACTGGCTTTACTTGCCAGCCATACTAGCTATACTAGCCAGGTATACTAGCCAGGTACACTAGCCAGGTATACTAGCCAGTTATACTAGCTATACTACCCAGCTATACCAGCTATACTAATAGCTATATTTGCCAGCTATACTAGCCAGCTATACTAGCTATACTACCTATACCGGCCAGTTATAATACCTACACTGGCTAGCTATAATAGCTATACTAACCAGTTATACTAGCTATGCAAGCCTTCGAAGAATCGATCCTCTTTCTCTAACAGGAGCGTTATTTTCGGCACTGCGTGAATTCTTCTTCATTCTTCTGTCTTGTGGCCTTGCCAGCCTATAGCATTACAAGACAAATTTTTTACTATATCTTCTCCAATACTTCAGTATGTATAGTATATGGCTCTGTTTTGTGCTGTCCCATACATAGTAGTTATGTGTTCAATATTCTGCTGATTCGAAATATTCTCAAGCATTTGTTGAAGAAAACTAGCAAGGTATCCTCGTCTTTACTAGGCATATTCAACGATTCGCGCCCATAGAAGACAACAGACATCACACATGATCAAAATACTTTTGTACGAACAGTGATTATTGGTGATTCGCGAACTGTGTGAAGTTGAATAAATACTTTAACCTATTAACCTATAACTCTATTTAATTTCTTTTTCTATTTTTCACTTTATTCTCTTCAAATTGTCAAAATAACCAAAATAACGTCATTTAAACAGCCAACCGAATAATAAATTCGAAAAGTTGAACTGAAAATATTTCTGTTAACGTAACGTTAGTCTGTCTGGGGGACCACCACCCAATACAGTATTCCCTCGATTTACGTCGTCTCGATTTACATTGTTTCGATTAACGTCGTCAAAAATTTTGTTCCTTCAACTTCGATTTGTGTCGTCATTCGATTTACGTCGCCCCTGTTGTTTATAAACAAAATCAGGGGAATTCCCTCTTTAAAAAAATTCAATATTTGTGTGTAACTATTTGAATAAAATATAAATAGAGTTTTGAAAAAAATAAATATTTAAGTGCTAATGGATAATTTTTTGTTTTTTATTAAACTTTTTGTGAATAACATATGAAATAAATTTTTATAACAAATCAAAAATCCATCTATATTTATGTATGTACTTAGTTATACAGAATAAAATTTGAATTATTTTAGTTTTTTTTCGTTTCGATTTACGTCGCCTTTTTCCGGAACATTCTACGACGTAAATCGAGGGAATACTGTAAGTGTGATGTGCAAAATACTTAAACACATAACGATGCATACCTTCAGGGTGTCAATAAATAAATAAAACTTTTGAGCTTCAAAATATTATCCTCAGGGAAATCTTATATTATGATGTGGAGATTTAAAAAAGAAAAAAAAATAAACATAAATTTTCCGAAAAACAAAAACAATAAATTCTATAAAATTCTACTTGTAATCAATAACAGACTACCAACACTAACAAATACAAAAAAAAAACAAAAAACAAATTGCAGACGATGACCTTTGATGCTAGAATAATGGCATAAACTGAGAGAATGGCAAAAAAAGAATTCAGCACGTGTCTTCCTTTTTTCCATATGACATAGAAAACAATCTTCTACAACAACAGCAGCGTCAACACCAACAATTTATTAACTTTAAGAGCAAAACAAACCAATTATCAACAACAAAAATGCAAGAAAACAACCAGAATGTGAAAGTATAACAGAAAAAGAAATATAATCGCATGTTATAAAATTGTTGCAATAAGGAGAGCAAAACAGAAAAAGCCGGTATTTATCTAGAGCCTTTTACTAACTCTCCTTTAAACTTTCTCTTATTAAATGAGAGCAAACAATCAACCAACGCAGTACTAAAATAATGCTTAGCAATAAGTGCTGTCAACTTGTTACCAAAAAATAACTGATGGCAGTAGAAAAACTGGTGTTAATTTCTTTGCAATGAAAAGTTTATCAAAAATCTGTCGTTCGCAGTCGACTTTAAACCGTAAGTCTCGCCACTCATGGATAAAATTAATACACACAACTGGGTGTTGTGATAAACTAGGTTATAATCTTGACTGAAGAGTTGAAAAGAGTTGCCAAAGTCTGATGAGAGACAGTCGCCGAGGAAATATTTTTTCATATTTCGTTTTGTTAGAGATGTTTGACCTGGGGTTTGAACCGTGGCCTCACATGTAATAAGCCAACTCTCTAACTATTAGAATACGACGACCACGACAACTTTTTTTATTGCATGCACTTAAGCATGTATTCGATTTTTGATAGGCTGCAAGCTGTAGCCGAGTGAGTCCAATGTGTCTACTGTATAGTTTCTACAACAATTAATTAAATTTAATAGACAATAAACTATGAATTAATATATCCCCCATCGCTGTGATAGCATCTCAGAGGTATGTAATTTTCTAGTCTTTTCAGCAATGTTTTCAGCAATGGCTGTGATCTGCACAAAGTTATAGTCCTTCCACTCGTAGTAATTATAACATTTCGAAAAAATTTTTTTTTAGAGATTTTAGTAACGATATGTATACAACACTATTTACTAGCACTCTACTAGAGCTGTACTAAAGCATTATTCCAATTATGCTGTGAGAGTCAAAGAGAGTTTTCTTTTTAATCTGTTACAATTTTATGTTTTGTTTTGCTTTATTTAAGCCAGTTCTCTCTCTCACAATCTCTCACTTAATAGCTCTCATTCGACATATGTTGTTTTGTATAGGAATTTTTGTTGTGTTTTCATATTTCTTTAGTACCTTGCTCCTAATATGGCAAGTGAATCTTTGTTGGTTTTAAACTCAATTCAGTTATCTATGAGACGTCAAAGCGGTCGTGCGTAGGAACGGTTAATTTTAATGCGCCGTTGAACAGATTTTTTTTTTCGTAATAAAATTTTTATATGTTTTGTGTGAAAAAGTAAAAAAAAGAAAATAAAATTTTAACAAAAATTATATGTACCAAAAATTAAATAAAGCGTGAATGTTTAAAGGAGAAGAAGTAGTAAAAAAGAAGAATTAAATTAAAACAAAGTTTTTCCTAAGTGTTTATAATAGAAAAAGTTTGGTAAATTTTTATAACCACACAAAAAAAAGAAAAAAATAAAGAAGAGAAGAGTAATAACGTGTATAAAATTTTTAATTACAAAGCAAGTTAATGGCGGTTTAAGAGCAGGGTGTCGTCTGTCTGTTATAAAAATTGTGGGTTTTTTTTTTGTCGTAAGCAAGTGAATGTTTGTTGGTATTTAAACAAAAAAAATATAAAAACAAAAAGTGTGTTTTAAAATTGATAGAAAAATTTAAAAAATCAAGTGTTTTATTATCAATAATTTATTTAAAATTCAAATACAATCGTTTGAAGTGTTTTTAATTCCTCGAATTGTACAGCATCATCTTATTGGCATCAGTTTATTCTAGATTATCTTGCTCTCTCGTTTCAAAACCAGCTATCGTATACGGTAATTCTATTTTTTTTTTATTCTTTTAAACAGCACTTGTTATTGTTGCAAGCACACATGCTTATGCATGGCAATAATTTATTTTTTATAAAGTTTTTATATTGTTTTGTTTTTGCTTTTAATATTTTACTTATTATTGTCACTTTTATTACGTTCGTTTTGTTGTATGCTTACTTGCTGTGTTTCTCTTGATTCTCAAAACTCCCTCTCAATTTTTTTCTCATATTTTCTTCCATTGCTTCTTGTTTGTTTTTGTTTTATTTAAGCTCTTATTTAAAAAGTCTTTGAGGTAATTACACGTTTTCTTTGTTGTTGTTGTTTTTTATGGTTTTTAGTGTTTTTGGTCACAAACTAGTTTGTTGTGTTTCTCTTTTATTTTTGGGGATTTGGGGTTTTTTATTTTTCTTTTTTGTTTTCTTATCAATGTTATATTTGTTGTTGTCATTATGTGTTTACTGCTTTAAATTTTGTTTTTAGTTGTTCTCTTTTTTTCCTAACCGCGTAATTATACCCTACATTACTACAAGGAGAGAGAATATGTTGTTTACATGGGCAAGTCAGTAAAGTCTGTAACGTAATGATTGAAGAAATCAAAATTAAAATTTGTTTGTGGGGTTATAAAAGGGTTTTTATTACTTAAAAATCGTTTTAATATCATTTAGTATATGAAGTGAAAATGTAAGCAAATTTGTTGAAAATCTTTTCGCGAAAAATTGTGCCCAAAGTTCGATTACAAATTTTAACAAAAATGGAACACTTGCTGCCTTATCTTCCCAAATATGTTTTCTTAAACCAAATAAATACTCACAGTGTAGTTTCTAAGCAACAGTTCCCATTCTTTTTTGCAATTCAAGGAATTGTAATTAACACCATAAAGCGATTACTGCATCAAAAACAAGATCAAAGAAAATGATAATTCTTCCAGTTTGTGCCGCGCCATTGAATAGCCTTACGTTGTCATGACATAAAAACTTCTTTGTTGATTACATACATACATACATAATTGGTATTTACAACCCTACAGTCAGGATTACGACCTAGCTTATAACATCACCTATGTTTTGTGTGTTAATTTTATACAGTTCCGAAGGTCAGATTTTTGAGAAACTTTTTATTTACTGTCAGAATTATTGCTAGAAATATGTTGAGAGGAAGTCGCTGGAGAAATATTTTCCCATATTTCGTTTAGTTGGTAATGTCTAACCTGGGGTTTGAACGGACCCTAGACTACAGCGACTTTATTTGTTGATTGCTTACTACAATCTCATTGATGGTTGACAGTAAAGATCCAAATCAATTGTTCAAACATGTTGTAGGAAAACGATTACCTTCCAAACCCAACAAGCTCACAGCCTTAACTTTCTTGGTGTCAAATCTGGCTTTGTTAACGTCTGCGAAGCTTTACCATGATCTTTTTCGCACATTATTGTTGTACGTGAAATTTAGTCCATTCAAGATTTCACTGTTAATTCATAAGGCGACTAAACATTGAGTTTTTTGTGCATTCAACCTTCTTCAAATGGTTAATCACTGTTTAGTGATGAAGGCATAGTTTCCTAGTAGTGTCTACGCTGTTGATGTGCCGGTGTTTCTCAAGTTTTCAATGATTTTAGTTATTAGTTGACCAGCGCGAAGTACATCTTTATGATCAAAATTAACGCATCGATGACAATCAAATCATTTCATTGTTATTCATTCAACTTCAGCATTATTTGTGTAAACTTCTTAACATTTTTCAACAGCTTGCGTTGAATTCTTTATGCCTTCGAAACTCTTTTTATAGTTGTTGTGAAGAAGACAAGCCCAGATGATTTTTGCATCATAGGTAGTGGCAATCAAAAGAATTCCGATATTCTTAAAAACTCATGTGTGAGCATTTTTTACCAGCATAGTTACAAGTCACCGTAGGTAGTGTGTTGGCTTATTAGACGTGAGGCCAGGTCAGACATCTCCATCTTCAGCGACTTTCTCTCAGCAGATTTCTGGCAAAAACTCTGGAAGTAAAAAACTACAATGAGAAAGTTTCTCGAAATCCGACGTTCGGAGTCGACTTTAAACTGTATACTCCATGTATAAATTTAACACACATAAGTAATGTGAGAAGCTAGCTACCATTTACGTATCTATGTTTGTATGTATAGTTACAAATATGTATGTCAGATTGATCAATTAATTTGATGTGTCCCCATCCAGCTTTGAAATGTAACTCATCAAATAAGCTACAGTGTTGCCTGAAGCAATTAATATTACCACAGTTATTACTGATTAGAATCATCAAATTTGTATAAGGGGGGTACATTACTTTAGTTTGACAATTGCAGCAGATCTAAATACTTTTGAAAAGTTTTAATGTTTTCTTAAAACTTTCTCAACTAATGCCAAATAATTATAAAAAATAAATTACTGCGAGTAGTGCATCAAATAGTCGGTCTCGTGCAAGGGTAATTTTTTTATTTGGGTTTTTTCGTTGTTGTAATTTCTCTCTTATTATTACAGTAAGTATTGTATATACATATATGTATATATATCTGTGTGTTTGTTTATATTATTGTTATTACAGTTGTTGTTATTTTATATAATTATTAAATTCGTAATGCATATTTCGTTTATTTTTTTTTTTCTCTCTTTAGCGTTAACAAGTGTTTATGTTCTTTATGTATTTGTTTATTTGTGTAGTTGTTGTTTTTCCAGTTTCTCTTGCTGTTACTACTTACTATTTTCTATAACTATAGTAATTAATTATTTTATTAAAATGTTGTACTGTATTATATTATATCAACAGCATTTAATGTGTAATAAAAATTTATAAAAGTGAAGAAAAAGTTGTTAAAAAAATAATAATTATTTCATTTGAAATGTGTAGTTAGTGAGCGTTAATTTCACTCTTTTGGAAAATTATTTACAAGTACCGGTTCAATATACAGTGAGTGAAAAAAAAATAAATCAACAATTACTACTGTACCTCTGATAATATCTTGAAATGTGAGAATTCTGACACTAACTGCTGTAAGGTAGTTTTCTGCATTCCTAAGTGTATAGGTTTTTGGTCACCGAAGTCCAGTAGGTAGTGTATTGGGTTCTTAGACGTTAGACCACAGGGTTAAACACCAGGTCAGAAATTTCCAACAAAATTCTCAGCAGATTTCTAGTAAAAACTCAGAGAGTGAATAAAATTGCCATGACAAGTTTCTCAAAATTCTATCGTTCAGAGTCAACCTTCAACTGTAGGCCCCGCCAATCATATAGGAAATTAACACACTCAACATAGGTGGTGTGAGAAGCCAGGTCATAATACTTACTAAAGGGTTGTAATGACCAATTATTTGTCTATAGTGCTCTTACTCCACAATGAAAATAAATCTTAATGTCTTACCATGGAATTCTTTACTTCCCGCCTTTTCCTCTTTGAAGACGAACACAATGGGTCCCATGACCTTTGATTGTTTTCTATTTCCTTTTATGGCTAAACACGTTATCAAACTATTTGCATGTTTTCTTAGTAAAAATAACATGAAACAGCATAAAATATTTTTACAAAACCTGCTTGCTAGATTAGTAACTGCATTTTTAAAGATTTTAGAGTTTTCAACGAAATATTGTATTAAGGGAAAGGTTTAGAAATGTATTTTCGGATACAGTGCATTATTTTTGATTTTTGTTGTATTTTCTTAAATATTTTTATTTTGTAATAAAAGCAAATGAAAAGCGTAAATGTAAACTCTTTTTACGCCCACTGTACGTATTAGAACTGTGTATATGTACGCATGTATGTATGTTTAAGAGCTCTTGAAAGAAAGTCCAATTTTTGTTAATGGGAAATGGTGTTTAATTTATTGTTTTTCTTTTCGTTCATATGGGTTGTTATTAAAAATATTTATCTGGTGAAAGAGTTTTTTAAATACGAAGTATTTACAAAATATTTTTCACTTACAAATGACATCAGATTATAAAAGAAAATGTTTGAAATCATTTCTTAGAAATGTTTTGCGGTTTTTTTAAATACAACTTAGATTCATAAAAAGAGTATAGATTTTCTTTTTAATTAATTTATTTATTGTATCTTTGTTTAAATAAATGAACGGCCAATAAACGACACGGTCCATAATTAAATTATCGACAATAATTTCATTACAAACAAGACGAAATGCTTAAGATTTCCTTGGATTGAGAAAGAAAGATAGAACGCTGCCAAAATAATACAGAATCTATCTCACAACCAATGAGGTCCTAAATATTTTCCTGTCAACATGTTTGGAAAGATCGACATTGGCAGAACACGACATTTGATTGTTAAAATAGGTTCACTGTAAACTATCTGAAGCACTACCAGATCAAATAGAATCTATTTCACGATCACGTTTATCACACATACATACATAACCAACTATGTACATAACTGCTAACTGCATAAAATATGCTCATGAATAGGGCATAGACTTCGAAGAATAAATTTTTGAAATCCCCAACGAATGAAGTGAATTGAGGCGGAGTTGCAAGAAGCGACCTACTCTTGAAATAACATCAACTAAACATCTAATAATAGATTTCAAAATAGAAATATTATTGAGAGTTAGAGAAGTTATGGAGAGCTGAGTAAGAAAAAACTTTCATTTAAAATTGTTCACTTTTAAGTGTAGAAATGTTGCAAGTATTTCTGCTTAATGGATTCTTGTTGCTTTTCCTTTGTCGAACTTACTTTACAATCCGTTTTTCTTTAAGTAGTAAAACAGATAGTCCTAAGGCTTTTATGACGATACCATAGTTTACAATCCTTAAGCTGTACCACATGGATAATTTGTTTTATGGTCACGATCACAAAATTGCCGGCATAAATTATACATCATTTACTTAAATATGGTTCAAATGAATTGCTGTCAATACCTGATTTATGATTTAGAATTGAATGTAATTAGTTTTAGTTTTGCTGCATAGTAACATACTTAAAATTCCCTTCGTATTTCTAATGACCTTGAGGTAAAATTGAACAAAATGCACACAAATGTGCAACCGCGATTTGTACGCACAAATTTGTGCACACGGAATACAGTATACATATCCGACTAATTAAATACGAATTACTGCAGTTCGTGTAAATTCTGAAATTAGAAAAACCCAAACATATTTTCACACAATTGTTGTCTATGTTCGAAGGTCCTTTCCTTTAATAACTTTTACAAGTAAAAGAGAATAACTTGAATCTTTTTTCTTTTTTCTGGTCAAAAAAAGAAATCTATACTATCCGGTTTTTTATTGAGCGCTTCCTTCTCTTTACATTTAAATAAAACAAAGTGTGTGGAAGGACCTATTGTTGCCATTATGTGTGGAATATAGGTAGTGTAGATAGAATCGGCTGTCCTCTTAAGGAGTTATGAGCAGATACACTTGGATTACACACAGGATCCATTGTAATACCACAGTTTCCTATTTTATTCTAGTCCAGGAAGCACTACAAGCTTAATACAGATCCTCCATATATAGTAGGCACTCAGGTGCCTTTTTTCTCCTCCGACAAAATGCCAGTAATATACACAGTAGGTAAAGAACAGTCTCATTCTTCTCCTCATCTCCACAGAAATCATTTGCAAGGCGTCCAAGGTCAATGCGCCTTGCATGCGTTCTTATAATCCAATACCCCGTAGTAACCCCGACAACAGTGTTGAGGCTGTTTCTCTGGAGCAGAGCTACCGAGCGCTTTCCAAAGCCCCTCATTTACTGTTGATAAGGTCCACGATTACACTATCAATTATATGCTTGCAGGTCCCCAAAGAGATCCCAGTGATCTCCAATGTCGGGGATTCATCAGAGAGTTCGGTGGTCGTGTCCTGTCTGGCCAGTTCATGCGCTCTGCAGTTTCCCGGAATGTCTCTATGTCCTGGTACTCATATGATATAAACACCATATCGATCTGCTACCTCGTTGGGATATCTGCAACAGTAGTATACCATCTTGGAGTTCAGTGTGCAATATAACATCGTTCAGTGTCCTCCAGCAGCTTCTCTGGATGAAGCCCATTTGAAATGTGCAAATATGTTAAAGGAACAGCAATTTAATTATGGTCTTCAAATGATGAAGTGTGTGAAGATAAATTCGAATTTGAAAATCCAAGACGCAATCCACAAATTTTAGCAGTGCCACATTTGGCATTAACAGAGCAAAATTTGCTATTAACAGATCACTGTTAACTTGTTAACAGTGGCAATAACTCTTATTTTGATTATTAATATTTGTAAGTAATAACGTTGAAATCTATAGAATGGTTGGTGGGGGTGGAGGGGGCTAATTTTCTCAAATTCCAAAATTTTTCCTGCTATCCCTCTACCACGGTTCGAAAGAGGAGATCCTCTGAACTACTAATTGTATATAGACGGGTAGGTGGACTATTCCTTATATAATCCAAAATGGCCACTGATCTTCTAGAGAATTTTCAATCAAAAATTGATAGTTTCAAACTATACCATATCACTTTGTATGTTACTATATTGCTGATTATATTCAGAGGCCTTGGAACCCTCATAGAGTTAGTATATACCCTACAAGTAGCTCTTAAAATAGTGAGCTTGTTCAGATGGATACTGTTAAACAGCTAACAGTGCTCTGTTAATGGCAAATTTTGTTCTGGTAAGAGATAATTTTGACTGTTAATGCCAAATGTGGCGTTGCTAAAATTTATGGATTGCGTCTTGGATTTTGAAATCAAATATTTATTGAGTTTTTTTATATTTTTATTTTTATTTTAAACAAACTATCTCCTCCCATAATTTAACTATAGAGCCACAACTGGAATTGCAGTAATTCTTCTTTGTTTTGATCTGTTTTTTTCTTTTTTTAATTATTTATTCCGCATATCATTGCGCCAGTTATAACAAATTTCCACACTCTTTAGATTTGAATGTATTTTAATCACTTTATCGGTTATTTTTACAAATTTTTACACCATTTACAGATCAACAACAGAAATAGAAAAAACCTCAACAAACTTTGCTTCCCCGTAGGCAATTAATTTTAGAAAAAAATTAAATTTTTTTACAATTTTTCTGTATACAAATTGAACTTAAATTGGAAATGCCAATCAAGTAAAAATTGAATTTAAATTTAATGCTCACTTTTACTGATACACTGGGTATATTTTAGTTGAAATAGAAATCTTTTAAAGCACAAAAAAAGAGGCAAAACAACAAGAAAAGTTAAACATTTTTAGCATAACGCCCAGTTGTCACTTTACATTTAAAGATCGTTCATGTAGCTGGCAAATTACTCGTTTTTTTCTCCTTTTCGTTTGAAAAATTTTAAACTTTAAATGTTAAGCAGCGGTAGCTGGCTGGCTGACTGGCTCGCTGGCACAGCACAGTATGAGCAAAAAATTTCATATCAAAATTTATTTAAATCGCAGTGAAGTGTAGCAAAGTGTTAAATTACTTGAATAACTTTTTGTTGTTTCATTTATATTTGCAACTTCTTTTGTTGCGCCACATATGCAAACGAGACAGAGTTCATCTAAAAAGGTAACGAATATCGTTGTAGCTTCTCCGTTCTACAATATTTTCCTTACATTTTAAGAATGTAAAGAAAACCGTTGTTTACCTTACCTACCACCTATGATGGTAGTCTTAATGTACATGACATTAAAGACATTAAAAAAGATTTGTTTCTTTTCTTTTTCATTCGTTTTTCTTTTTTTGTTGTTTCAAAATTTATAGAGGTAATCTGGGATGGGAATTTATTGCGGCATAACAAATTGACGGAATTTTAGGAAATGGTTACATGACCTTAATTCACAAACAAAACAAGAAACACAAACTGGGATAAGAATATCAAGAGAATAACAGTGGCAACCAGAATTGTTGATTTAAATTTTGCGAGAAAAAAAAATGAAATTTTTATTTAATTCATTAGAAAGACCTGTTGACCTGTTCTAATATGTGTTCGAATATGTTTCAAATGTCCGCTATGAGCTCTCTGGGTGAAGAGCTTATGAAACGCTAATTTTTCATAACCCTGGCGCATAAACCAGGCTGAATTTCACCGATGGAATGGATTATGTTGGCTTTGAGAAATGCTGCGGCTTATGGCTCATTCGCAGACACCCGCAATTTAAGAAAAAATCATCACGATCACAATAAAAATTCTTACGGGATCGTATCGCACGTGCAGAATATTGGATTGGCATGAGCTGTGTGCTACTTAGAGCCGTTATGTTGAAACCACATATCTTTGGTGTTCACTTCCATTCACTTCAGGTCAAAAGGAGTTGGTAATTAATATGGTATGGGGCTTACTCGCATACACTTGCCACTTAAGAAAACTCCACAAGAAAATGTTTAACGAGATTAATTCTGTCTTAGCTGATGGCCACTTCACATTACCATCGCGTGAGTTGACTATGCCAACAAATCGCTAGTACTTAATATCCAGTATGGCATGATTTGTGTGGCTTCGCTCTGTTGCAACCACGTGTCGTTAGTGTACCGACCCATTCTGGTCAAGTCAAAAGGAATTGGTAATCAGTATGATATGTGGCTTACGCGCCTGCACTTACAACTTAACGGGATCAAATCGTACGATCACGATACCCAGTTTACATCATCACCGCATGAGATGACTATGCCGTCAAATCGTTCATGCTGAATATCCTATGTGGCATGAGGTATGTGCCATAAAGCATCGTCGTCTTGAAACCACATGTCTATGGTATTCAGATCCATTCTTGTCAGGTTAAAAGAAGTTGGTAATCAGTATGATATATGGCCTACTCGCCTGCACTTGCAACTTAACGGGATCAAATCGTACGATCACGATACCCAGTTACATCATCACCGCATGAGATGACTATGCCGCCAAATCGTTTGTGCGGAGTATCCAATGTGGAATGATAGCGATGCCCAGTTGAAATTATCTGTCGTTTGTCACCCAATTTAGGCCAAAAGATGTTGCTAATCATCGACCTATTGTGCTCACTATTGACAGTAATAGACCGATCAGGTTTAATAATACCGCCACTTAAGCTGCTAGGTATCCAGGCATTCATCAGCAACAACAACAACAAAACAAAACCGGTCATTACAATCCTTCAGTCAGGATTACGACCTAGTTTCTCACACCACTTATGTTGTGTGTGTTAATTTTATACATGAGTTAGAATACCTACAGTTTAAAGTCGACTCCGAACGACAGATTTCTTGAGAAACTTTTAATGACATTTTTATTTACTCTCAGAGTTTTTGCAGGAAATCTGCTGAGAGGCAGTCGCCAAAGAAATATTTTCTTTTAGTATTTCATTTTCTTGGAGATGTCTGACCTGGGGTTTGATATCAAAATATTGTATATGAGTTGAATGTGCCCTTTTCAAAACTACACATTCATATGTGTATTTATATTGAATTTCTTGTTTTATTTGTACAATCATTACATGCAGACGTATTTATGCATATCAAAACCGCAATTTATAAGAATTTTATAAAATATTTTTAAATTTATAAAAAATAAAAAAAACTCAACAATTATTGTTAATATTGCAAAAATAATAGCAAAACAAAACAAAAAATAGCAAATATACTAAAGAACCACAAAAGTATGCTGGACGATGTTTTGTTTCAAAATGCGCACTTAAAAATTTATTTTTATTTTAAATACTCTTTCTGTTTCTTTCTTTCTTTCTTTAAATAGTTGATAAGAAGTTTATATCATGAATACGTAGGTACTTCATAAAACAAAGATTTTTCATATACTGAAAGTATGTATTTTGAAAATAGTACAGGCTTACGATTTCAGCCTTACATACATACATATGTATGTACATACAGAATTGGTCATTAAAATCGTTCAGTCAGGATTCCGAACTAGCTTCTCACACCAATTTATGCTATGTGTGTTAATGTTATCCATAAGAGGCGGGACCTATAGTTTAGAGTCGACTCCAAACTGCAAACTTTTTGAGAATGTTTCCATGGCAATGTTATTTACTCTCGGAATAAATATTTATGTATGTATGTGAAGAAATATATTTTTCAAGTTTAATTCTATTATTGTAATTCAAATTTTTGACTTTTTCCCTTTAAATTTTCTCCAATTTTTTGTCTTAATTTTTATGATTTTTTACGACTTTCTTTTTGCACTCTTTCAAGTTAGTTAATTATGCTAACTTAACATTCTCTGTTAGCATAACAATCGCTGTAGGTAGGTAGATAGGTAGAGGTGGCCGTCCCTCCCAGGAATTCGGATGGACGCACTTAGGCCACATGGGGCCCACAGTTCATGTCAATTATCCCCCAGTCCTGGAACCACTTAGAGCTTCCAATGAAGCGACTCAAACTGCCGATGCCAATGTTCGACAAATCACCTAGATCATCGATGTGGTAGGTACCAAGATGTCTCTTTCTCCTTTGACATAGTGCCAGGCGTGTTCCCCGTAGATGGAGAAAAGTCTACTCTTCCTCCTCATCTATCCTGCTTCTGCAGAAATCATTTCCGAGGTGTCCCAGACCAATGCTCCTCACATGCATATCCATAATGCAATGCACCGTCACGACTCCGACAACCGTACTGAGTATGCTTCTTTGGAGTTTAAGCAGCCTTGCAGTGCGGCCTCTATCCAACCTTGGCCAGATTTTATGCACCCTTCTGTCCGTATTCGAACCCGCCTACCTGCGGTTGACGAAGTCCGCGACTGCGTTGTCAATCATGAGCTTACAGGTTCCCAAAGGGGCTCCGTTAGTCAAGTATTTGTCAGAGAGCTCGATGGTCGTACCGTGTCTGGCCAGTTCATTCACTCTGCAGTTACCTGGGATATCATTGTGTATCGGAACACAAATGATGTGTACATTATATCTTTCCGCCACCCTGTTTAGGTGTTTTCGACATCCGTAGACGGTCCTGGAGATCATCACATTGGAGCCCAGAGCCCTAATAGCCGCCTGGCTATGTTTCTATTGGAGACATTTGCTTCCCAAATATTCGTAACCGCAGACTGCATTGCCAACGCTTGGGAAACGCTTCAGAAATCCGGTAGTCTTATAGATTCCATTCCAGGACACTCGAATGACCAGTATCTGATCCACGCCATTGTCCAGTCACCCAGAGACTCCCGACAAAGCCAACATCCGCAGTAAAAAAAAATGTTTAAACTAGTTTTGCACAACGCTAAACTCAAGGAAGAAGTCGTTACAGAACTAAATTTCTAACTGGTTAATGCTTCTTTTTATTATTCATGTTTGATAATCGAAATTGATTTGATTCATGTTTAGCTTCAATAATATGAAGTTCCTTTGATAAATAATCAAATATTCTGGATCTCTAAGTTATACAATAACTTTTAAAATAATTTTTGAATTTTTTGGTATTTTTTTTCTTTTTTGTACATATTCTTTACAAATGAAACAAATTGTAAATTATGGCCGTTTTAACCGATGGACGGACAACAACAATATTCCTTATAGAACAAAACAAACTCAAAAGAGCGTAAATTTTTTCATGTTAAAATGGAAAAAAGAAGGAAAAGAGATTTTAAAAATTACATTTTACAACAGCCAAGGTGTTGTTCTTGAATACTTTTTGGTTATAAATTTTTATTAAAAAGGGTTTCCTTTTAATGTTTTTTGTTTTTTCCTTCTTTTTTGGTCACGAAAAAGAAAAAAAAACAGAGAAAAAGAAAATTTATGTTCTTACGGTTATCGATTTGGTGTTGGTAGCTGTATCGTTTCTTCCTTTTTTTTCATTTCTTGCGCTTAACTTAATTTGTGTATCTTTTTGGTGTGATTTGTTGTTTTATATGGATTTTTTAAGCCAAAAGCTCTTTGACCCATTTAACAGATCCGGTCAAGCAAAAGAAATACACATTTTTTGTTTAAAAATTGGAAAGAGCATGTGGGCGTAGGATTTTATGCCTTTAAAGTTATTAACAAAACTGTGTCTCTACATTTAGATTTCTTGAGAGGAGTCTTGCTAAAGCGGTTCTCATTTCAATGTTCTGTTAACATAACAATAAGCCTCCATTGTTTTGTTTAACTTTAAGAAAGTTTTTAATGTTAAAATATTATTTTAATAGCAAAATCAAATCATTTTTAATTTGTTTACTTTATATGCGGGTATTGCTTTTGCTTTTTTTGTATTTGAGGGCCATTTGTTTAGTCATTCATATTAAATTTTGTTTTTTTTTTTCTTTCATATTCAATTATCATTCGTTTTATATATTTTTTTTTGTTTTTTTCTATTCTCTTTATCAGTTTTGTTTACAATTTTTTATTTCGTGGAAAAGCTTTTAACCCGAGCTTTTTCTTTTCATTTCATTTTTAAAGTCATTGTTCTCTTGTTTTAAATATTTTCAACAAGATCTGGTTTTAAGCTTTGGCTTAATGGCTGGCTCTCTGTCTCTGTTTTTATAAAAAATTAAAAAATGTGTTGGCATTTGAAACGGTTTTTTTTTCCGTTTTGTTTTGTTTTACTTAAATAAGATAAGTCAACCACAGCATTGCATTTAAATTGAATTCAGTTTTTTTACTTTAGTTTGGCTGCTTATTTAAGGAAGTAAAATTTCATTTTACTGAACCGAGTTTCATTCGTAAACATGATCAATATTTCGAAATATTCTTAAGGTTCCGTAGAAATGTTTATAAATGTGACTTAATCAATCCATTTTATATTTCCAATAAGACAAAGAGAATTGATGGTTTTTATAATGATTTTAGTATGATCTGGACGACTGCATAAGTAGTGGAATTATGTATATTCTTTACTACTTAAGCGAGGAAAACAGTAAACATTTAATTGGCATTTGATGTTATCCCTTTTGACTCCCACTATAGTACAACTAAGCAAATTATTATTGACTTAACAGTGTCCAATTAACCTTTTTGTTCTGGAATAATTTTTGAAGATTCTAGTTTCATTACCGAAATCTAATACTGATGTTACAGTCAAGTCCATTTGTTGATTCATCCTACAACGTTTCACTTACGGTTGACTTAAAGCCAATCAATCACTCTCTGCAATGCATTGGGCGATCTGCGGATGAAACAATAATACAATGGTTTAGTATGTAGTTGGATATCCTAAGCTGTATGCTATCATGTAACCTCACAATAGGCTTTGGGTGATGTAAATAGTAAGATAATTCAATGAAGTACAATATTCTTGTACCGCCTTAAGAAACAAAAAAAAATAATTGAGTTCTTCTTTCGACTCTTGAAAAATTTGCTGTTTCGTGTGTACGAAAAATTGAAATTTAATGTGTTCATTGGTCATTACCTAGCTCAGGTCAGAACCTAGTTGTTCACGCCACTTATATTGTCATCACAAGATGAGTGGCGGGGGACCTACATTTTAAAGTCGATTCAAAACGTCAAATTTTTAAGAAACTTTTCATGGCAAAAATTTTGCCAGAAATCTGCTAAGAGAAAGTCGCGAAGAACAATTGTCTTTTCATATTTCGTTATGATGGAGATGTCTGACCTGGAGATTGAACAGTGGCCTCTTGTCTAATCAGCCAACATACTACCTGCTAGACTATGGCGGCTTCAGAGTACTCAAAGTTGCCGATGATTTAATGTCGCAATTATGAGACAATGAGCTCTATTTGGTTTTTGTGCTTTAAAAGTGTTTAAAATTCACAAGACTTCGTAGTTGCCTGTATGTCAGATTATAGAAATATATTAAGACATTTCGCCTTCATTGTAGGATGTCATTAGTAACATCAAATATATTGGGATTCCTAAGAATGTTCGATGTGGACTGCTTAGATTTTTTGGGTAGTATCGGCTAGAGCTAGCGCACCAGTAGAACGGGCCCTGGTCACTTTCTATGACTCAAGTTATACAAGTTGATGGTTAATCATAGCTTCCATAATCTTGGGAAATAATTTTCTGCTTTGTTAGATGCATCATTTTATGACTCACATTGCATTAAAAACCTTTTTGGAGAAATACCGAGAAAAAATGAGGCACTTAAAAGCTTAATAAATAATGAAACAAGCGTAGAAGACCATAGCTTTAGAACCAATTGGGAGAAAATTTCAATTGTATTTTTTTTTTTTTGCTTGATTACCACCAACTTTTTTTTATATTTTATTATGTTTATTATTATGTTTTACAATACAATACACATTTAATATGTTATTATACCATTGATTCACACTGTAAATCTGCATAAATATGGCTTTATAACGGAATAATTAAATAATACTGTATTTAGTAGTTTTTTGCGTCATTAAAACTTATTCAACACTATTACATACACACGTATTATATTATATTGGCCTTATTGATTGCCATAACAAAAGAGTACAAAAAGAAAAAGAGAGCAACTACAACAATACAAACATTTAATATAATACCCCGTATAATGCTCCTCTAATACACAGTCAAATACACCAGAGAGCATCTTTGTGGCTTTTGTGTATAATTTTCTACGCTTAACCACTACTTCAAGTACACTACAGTACTCTGGTACTATATTATTGAAAATTGTATGGGTATTTACCTTTGTGAAACCGTTATTCATCACCTTCTTTACTATGCTGAAGCCCTCTCTGCAGTGTTGAAAAATTCAGTACTTTAGTACTTTTTTCAGTACTTTTCCATTTCAAAAATACCGCAGTACCCCCGCGAAGCTTTCAGTACTTTTTTATTATTACATATTTTATCTCGTGTGCTTTTCAATTATTAATGCATTAGCAACGTAATGCTAAAGGTAGAATTTGTCTTTAGTCCCGCTTTGCCAAACGTCCACGGAACGTACGTTCGTTTTTAGAATACAAAAAGCAATGAGAACGCTTGCCGAACCGACAGATGATTTCGGTAACCATTAACATTACTCTTCATATGATACAAACGAAAGTATGTTCCATAACGTGCCGTCGACGTTTGACTACACGGAACTTTTACATTTTGTTACGTTCAGAATCAGCAGTTTTTGTTTTATATGTGAGGAACACGTAAAAGCCGTTAGTTTTTCTGTTCCGTACCGTACATGCATTAAATATGAAGAAATAAATAATCTAGTCGGTAGTGTGCTGGCTGACTAGATGTGAGCCCGCGGTTCATACCCAATCTCAGACATCTCAAAAATAATGAAAAATTAAAAAGATATTCCTTCGGCGACCTCATTCTGTCAAAAACTCTGAGAGTAAATAAAATTGCCATGAAAAGTTTCCCAAAAATCTGTCGTTCAGAGTCGACTTTAAACTGTAGGTCTCGCCACTCATGTATAAAATTAACACACACAACATAAGTGGTGTGAGAAGATAGGTCATAATCCTGATAGAAGGGTTGTAATGTATGTATGAATTTTTTTTACAAAAGTACCATTTGATGCGAAAAAGTACTCTTTCAGTTATAGTTCAGTACTATTTAAAAATTTCAATTTTTCAACACTGCCTCTCTGTAATATTAATAATAATTTTCCGTTTTCTTTTTGTAGTTGTTGTTTAGTGTGTGTTTTTTTTTTTTTTTTTTTTTTTTTATAGCTTTACGAGCTAAAGGTTGGGAATCTTCGAAAGACATTGGTAGCCCGGGCTACCAATGTGCACGATTCGCCGCAAGACTTACTCTCGGCTTGCTAAGCGCATACGTACTAAACCCAACCTAGTTCGTCACACATCCATTAAGTCGCCCCCCCCGGGACCACAATCAAGTATTACATCGGGGGAGGTAAAGATTCAGCGGGTGCTGCTATCCATTTCTGCTGTTCTTGCTCTCTCTATTATTCTCTGTTGTATCAGAACTTCCTTCGCGAAGAAACATACCGCGTTCCAGTTTTCGCATGATGCTAGCATCAGGTTAACCACGTTGTCGGGGGTCACCTGGAATCCGATCGTCCTTTCCAGTAAATTTCGCTGGTATTCATAGCGTGGGCAAGTAAAGAATATATGCCCCGCTGTTTCGCTTGTATTTCGACATGATGGGCACGTTTCATCCACGTCATGTCCATACTTGTAGAGGTATGCTCTATAGCATCCGTGGCCCGTTAGGAACTGTGTAAGGTAGAAATTCACCTGGCCGTGTTTCCTTCTAGTCCATTCTCCTATATTTGGTATCAATCGGCAAGTCCATCTTCCCTTTGTGGAAGAAGTCCACTCTTGCTGCCATCTGTTCATTGCGTCATCATTCACCCGGTCAGGGTGCACTAGCCCCGTTCTCCTACTTGTCAAGTGTCTTCTCCTCTCTACATCCACTAGTATTCGAAGCGGCATCATCCCCGCAATCACCAAGGCTGCTTCCGTAGATACTGTACGGAAGGCAGAAATTACTCGGAGGGCAGATCTTCTGTAGGCCGCATCCACTCCTATCCTATATGTCTTCTTGTCCATGGCCTCGGCCCATATAGGGGCTGCATATAGAGCAATCGATCTAACCACTCTCATCAGCAATTGCCTCTTCTCCTGCCTCGGACCTCCCATCACCCTCAAACCAGCGGTCACCGCTGATGGCCTCCTTCGCCACGGTTATGACCGCCTCCATTGCATCCACGGTCGAGCGACCTTTCCGGAAGCCAAATTGGCGATCCGACAAGCCATCTCTCTCCAAAACCATTTCCAGTCTTCTACAGATTATCTTCTCCAGGAGTTTACCGACGGTATCAATCATACAAAGTGGGCGGTAACCTGTTGCATCCTGTGCTCCGTTGCCCTTTGGGATAAGAACCAACCTCTGTCTCTTCCATATTCTAGGGAATGTCCTCTCCTGGATACATGTGTCAAAGACCTTCCTAAACACATCAACGTTGCTCTCTATAGCCACCTTAATTGCGATGTTCGGGATTCCATCAATCCCCGGCGCTTTCCCGAGCTTAATCTCCTTCCATACTGCATCGAACTCCTGCTCGCTGACCCTCGGGATTTCTTCGTGGGACCCACTGTCCCGCACGGCATACGACACCTCGGCCCTCTGTGGAAAGAGGCCTTTAACAATAGACTGCAGTTTTTCCGCACTTTGCGTGGCCGGTGGTCGAAAGCAGTTCAGCTTCCTCATCACCACTTTATACCCAGTGCCCCAGGGATTCTCGTCCACATCCGCACACATCTCCCTATAGCACCTTTTCTTGCTCCTCTCAATGGCCCAGTTAAGGTTGGCTCTGAGCACTCTGTATCTTTCCCGAAGTTCTGTGAAGTCATTGCGACCCCTTGCCCTCTGGAATATCCTCCGCGCCCGGTTACATTTCCGCCTTAGGTCAGCTATCTCCGCGTTCCACCAATAAACGTGTCTCCTGCCGGGCAGGTGAAACTTTCTCGACATAGACGCGCTGCAGGCCTCCGTTATGCAGCGCATAAGATCAATCGCCCTGGCGTTCGCGCTTCCGGCCAACCGAATGTCCCCCATCGCGAGAACAAAGGTTTCTCTATCAAAGGTAGAGTCCCTCCACAAAGGATTAGGAGGGGCGGTAGTAATGGTGTTCCTCGTAGGGCGTTCCCGAATTTCAAAAATGATCGCCCGATGGTCGCTATGAGTGTAGACATCGGAAACAGTCCAGATCGATGTCGTCGCCAGTGCATCGCTGATGAAAGTCAAGTCAATCTTAGAACTCCGTCCATTTCTCGAAAATGTATCAATCTGCCCACAGTTGAGTAAGACAATCTCCAGAGTTGCAAATGCGTCAAGTAGGCACTCACCTCTTTGGTTCGTGTACGCCGAACCCCATTCCACAGCCCAGGCATTAAAGTCTCCGGCAATCACCACCGGACTTAGATTCCTAGCTTCGCTAACAATGTCGTCCAATCTCAGTTTGTACTCCTCAATTGATAGGCTGGGGGGGAGATAACAGCTGAAGAAATGTACCCCATTAACGGTGCATTTCACAAAGCCCTCCCTCCTGTTGTCAATATCTGCCAATGGGAATTTACCACATGTCCATATCGCCGCTTTGTTGCACTTACTGGTAGCCCAACGCAGATCGTTAGGTGTCTTATAGTGCTCGCTTAATATCGTCAGGTCTATCTTCCGCTCCCGAACAGTCTGTTTGAGGAGCTCCTGCGCCGCTTCGCAGTGGTTTAGATTCAGCTGCAAAATCCTCATCTTTCCACGTTCATCAATCTCCGTCTAGCTGCCAGATACTGTGGACACTTCGGTCCACCCGTGACATGATTCGAGTCTACATTTCGATCGCCCCTACAAAGTAGGCAGTGAGGGTCACCACGACAAGTTTTGGCAAGGTGGTCTTGCTCTCCGCACTTGAAGCAGTGTTTTGACCAATCACTCTTACTGCGGCAATTTCCTGCTATGTGCCCGAATTCTAGGCACTTGTAGCATCTCCTTGGGATAACTTTCCTCATCAACCGGCAAACTGTCCACCCGACTCGCAGTTTGCCCACTTCCTCGGCCCTGCACGCCAGCTTCATCGGTATTGCAATTATTGCCGTCCGGGTACCCCCCGGAGCACTTCTTATCGTCTTGATAGCCGTTGGATGTAATTCTCCTATTTGTTCTCTCCATGCGGTTATTATCTCATCCTCTGTGGTTACTTCGTCCAGGTATCGCAGTTCAAATATTGTCTCCTGCGTTATCGTTCTGACCTCAACATCATCGGATAATATGGTCTTCAACTTGGATTGGTGCGTCTCAGTCGCCACCTCAGCCGACCTTCTAAATTCCAAGAGAATTTCACCCTTCTGAGTCTTCTTCACAAGGTGTACATCATCGCCAACTGATTTAAGCTCCGGGGCGTTCCTAACCTTCCTTAAAATGTCCGCAAATGAGAGTTTCTCCGTAGGTTTTATAATCATTGCATCCGGTCTTGGGGGCTTTCTCCTCTTTTTCCGAGTCTTGAGAACCCAATCGTTGGACTCTTGGATCGCCATCTCGGTAATTGGTACCTCCACATCTTGGTTCGTCGCACCACCAGTAGTACCCACTGCTCTCTTTGTCAGACCCTTTCCACCGTCATTTACTCCCTCCGAGCGAATTGGTCTAGTCTTCTTCGGAGGTGTTCTTCTAGACTTTTCCACTTCGTCCCTCAGTCTCTTAGATGCTCCTTGCATCTGCGCCTGCTGAATCGTCTGAGTGCTCCTGTCATTTGTTTGTTTAGTGTGTGTATGTGTATGTATGTGTGTGTTTGTGTTTTTATTCTGTTTTTATTTATTTAATTAATGTTTTACGTGCTGTTGGTATTATTTTTAAAAATCTCTTTACATTTTCCCTTTTTCTTTTCTCCTCTCTTTACAGTGCAATAGCAGTATTGAAAACCCCAAAACAACAACTATTTTGCGGTTAAACTTGCCTGCATTTGCCATTTTTCTTTATCACGAGGTAATTTATTAACAACACGGGCATTTTACAAAAATAAACATTTTTTACTCTGCTGCTGTGTACTGCTGATGTGCTGTTTACGGCTGCTGTCATACAGAAGGTCAGGTCACAGTTTGTGTGGCATTAATTAAACGGATATTTTTTTAAATGCGCATAACACAGCAACAAAGTTGTTTAAATTAAAATTGCAACAGCTATTGCTACTGCAACACGTCACCGGCAACGGTAACGGCACTGGCACTGGCAACAGCAACATTAACATTAATATCAGTTAATTAATTAAGGTAAGTTTTTTTTTTGGATTGAAATGATTTAATATTGATGATAATAATTACGCATTTATTATTCATACCTAGTCTGCAGAGATAGTAAATGTTTTCAGTAATTATGGTATACCAACGTTGCAATGTTTTAATAAAAGGGGAAGGATCCAAGCAACAATACATATATAAATAATTAAAAAATAAAAATAAAATCACTTAAATCAAGTTTATTTAAACGACTCAAACACTTAATTAAAGTATTTATTTATTATTGTTTTAAAAAGATTTTATTTCACATATTTTATACGTTTCACAATGATAAAATTGATGTGTTAAACTAATTCATTGAACTAATTTTTGCGATGTTTTCACAGCCTGAAATGGCCAAACGTTCACGGGACGTAATGGAACGAACGCACCTTCGTTTTTAGCATATGGAAAGCAATGCAAAGCTTACCGAAATAACATTATGGTTCAGTAATTGCTCTCATTACTTTTTAATATTCTAAAATACGTAAAACGTTCCGTTACGTTCCGTAAACGTTCAGTTAATTCTACCATAATAGTCATTTACACAGACAAGTATGGAACCTTGAGATTCCATACTTTGAACAAAAAATTGACGAGAGAATGTCATGCCCATCTGTTTTACTGATCAAAACAGGGGCCAAAATCAGTCAAATGCTAAGGATCGCGCTATCCTCATGGGATTAAAAAAGTAGAAAAAATGCACTAAAGTTTGAGCTGCTCTGCAGTTTCCCGAACTGATACCGCAAATGTTATACCACTGTGTCGTCTCATTTATAAACGCTCAGCTGCCAAAAACAATCCTAGAGCTCATTATGGGAGAACTCACTACCTTGACAGCTGCCTGGCTAACAGAAAGTACGCTAATATCTTTCCCAGGGGTATTTTATTCCTTAACAATCATCACAGCTGCCTACGTGACGGCCTTATTCTGTTGTTTCTGTCGGTTCTATAAACACTCCTCCACCTTCCAGTCCATAAGCGATTCGTACGGAGTCGTTTATAAGTTGTTTTAGACCATTTTCTCTCGCTGTGTAATAGAACAACACTTTTCTAAGAAGTTATAGTATGGAGTCAAGTATTCAATGTACCCAAAGTTCCAATTCAATCAAGATGTAGCCGTTCAGAGGCACTGGCTAGTATTAGTTGCTGTGCCCTAAAGAAAAGAGTATCATTGTGAGACTGTTGCAAGTAATTACATTAACAAGCATCTTGAGTGACCTGTCCATATATTACTCTACACTGACGCTTTTCTACAGCATTGTGTGCCACAGAACGTACAAATTCGGAGACATCTATGCCGTCAATCTCAGTCCAACAAGATCAGCATATACTGTCTGTTTATGCCGTTTGAAGACGTCCGGCAAACCTACATTGTAGGCTTTATTTAAGGCGCAAACATCCATGTTACATATTCGGTAGAACTAAAATCTAATTCGAGTCCAATGTATAGTAATTTCTTATTCTCCAACGCATAAAACATATAAAATTGCTGTCAACTCCAGTATCCAACTTACATCCATTCCATTCCATTTAAATTTTAAATACTATTCATCTCGATGTAGAGTGTGCTAAGCCACAAGGGATAGTTATGAAAAAAGGGAAACATAAGTAGGCAGAATACAATAGTATTCACGTCTCACAGTAGAAAAAGAAAGTGGCCGTACAATCTGGTGTTTAATTCCATCACTGCTCAGCCTTCAGACTTGCTTTTTGAAAAATAAAATCGTAATTTCCTTTTCTGTTATTTCTAAATTCTAAAGAATCACAGGAAATTACATATTTGATTCATTGAAAAAGAACATTTAAACACCAACCAAATTGAGAGATTTGAAAAAGCCATAAAATGAACAAAACTAAACAATTTAAATAAAAATTAAGGTAACATCTTTATTTAACCTATTTCTCTTTAAATAATAAACCTACACACATGCATACACCTTCCTATGAATTAAGGTCGCTTTACCTTTTTCATAAGAATACACAAATAAAATCTCAACATCTCTTAGCAACAATGAACAAACATTTTAACAGATACAGAAATAACAACTATTCCCAGTATTTGGAGTGTCCGTATACCAATTTTAATACTCACATACATACATACATTAAGAGGAAAACTAAATATATCACATATTTTCTCGTAGAGAACACTTGAACTATTATAGCAAAAGAAAGAAAAACATTAGAATAAAAGAGCGAGAGGTGCCATGAGGACATCCGGCTGAAATGTATTCCATTTAACTGAAGCAAAGAAATAATTTTGTTAATCAACCCATTTTATTTGTTGACCATTTAGGATGAGTAGCTGATTAGAATATTTAATAATCTTGAGAATCATAATTTTCGTGAAATACTTTGCAACTACAACATTTAAAACGAATTATTCATTCTAGTCTTTGGGATGGAGACATCCGATCCACTATTTTTTAGAGCTCTTGTAAAGGATGGTGCTCGTGATTTTTGGAGACCGTATCCTTCCGCACATGTCTGGGAATAGGTGCTTCAGTGCTCTGTTCCATTTTGATTTGTTTAAACACTTTGCATTGGCATGGTTTAACAAAAGCTATGTCGATTGATCATATTAACTTCCAGTCTCCAATCGCGAACGCATGTTAAGAAATTTCATGCTACGCAAATACATGCAAAGAATGTGAAAAAGCTCTGTTATGAACATAAATAAAATTGTCATGAAAAGTTCCTCAAAAATCTGTCGTTGGCAGTCGACTTTAAACTGTAGGTCCCGCCACCTACCTATGTTAACTCACACAACATAAGTGGTGGAGGGTTCTAATGATCAATTGTGTATATGTGTATGAGTATGACATTTCCAACCCCTTCTTTTTATAAATTTCCTGCTGGATTAGAATTTATTTAGTGAGTGTATTTAGCCAGAAAATTGTATTTTGCCAAAAAATTGCAAATAGTTAACTTCAGCAGGAACTGCACTTCATGATTCGCATATATGCATACTTACTTAATAATATAATTTGAAATATTGAATTTGAATTTTTAAGACAGCAATGTCAATTTCCATATGCTACTTGGACTACCATACGTTCCCTCTGGCGACATTATACTGTTTGCAAGGTCCAGTTCATACTCTCAATATTATGTAAAAAACATTAGTCAAATAACAAAATCATTCAACGTCTTCGATTTTAATGTCATGAACTCTTAATTTACATGTTACTTTAGAATTTGTAAGCATTTACTTTAGTTATCCTACACTTACCCGAAAACCTATCACCGTTACTAACGTATCATCCAGTAACCAGTTTCCCCAGACTGTCAAAACCGCATCAAATTTTTATTTCCACTTTCTGTAACGCATGCGATTTCAACGATCAAAGGTTTATATGAAGAACTCCCAATTATTCAAATTTTTTAGAATATTTTCATATAAATTTTTGATGATCTGGTTGAGCTCATTTCGTTTTTAGAAAAATTTTCGTTTCACTGAAATTACGTTTGAATTTTGTTTTTAACTGTTGGTTCTCAATGAAACAGCCATAATAATCGGACTCTCGTAAAGTTTAAACAGACTTTTCAAAGTCAATATTTAAAAGCTTAATTTTCTTTATTATTAACTAGCTGTACCCTGCGTGCGTTGCTACGCCTCCAACTAAAACAAATTTGAACCATTTTATTGATTTTGTTCATTTAAAAAAAAATTGACATACTCGTAAACTTTAAAAATGTAGAGGTTTTCGATTATGAACATTTATTGAAGTGCTGTCGGAAATTGGTAATATCAACTTATAAGCCTTCGTCGGCTCATGCGCAACAACTTTGCTAAAGGTCATAACATAATCAAATGCACAGTTTACGATTTAATTCATTTTTAGTAATTCTCAGTGGCGCCACCTGTCGGAAATTGGTCATACCAACCTAGAAACCTTCCCCGGCTCATGCGCAACAACTTTGCTAAAGATCATAACATGATCAAATGCATAGTTTGCGATTCTATACGGTACATACAAACATACATTCATTTTTATATATATAGAAGATAATAAATTAAACTCAGTTTTTCTATGTAAAAAGTTTCCAAATAGCCTTCCTATTCAACACTAAAGTCTTCTAATTTTTTTCATGCATTTTTTTGATTCTGTTTTAAAATCTGTCCTTTAATTATAAAAGTTTTTTCAAACCCACTACAATATACATATGGGTTGGATAAACCCACATAATTAGAAACTCAACAGGCTTTTTAGTTTCCTTTTGTATTGAAATGGTCTCAAGTCAAGCATTGCTATGCAGATACACAAAAGCACAAGAATGTTTACGAAAAGAACATTTACAACACCTGCATCTGTAGACGTGGTTTTAAAACAAAATCAAAAAATAACAACTAAACAATGGGCAAGAAAAAGCCAGAAAAAAAGTTAAAGGGTCAACAGGGGCCAACAATGCAAACACAAAAGGGAAAATGATCATTACATATCAAGCAGTAGTAGAAGAAAAACTACATAAACTAGCACGTAAATGTATTGGCAAACAAGAGACAATCCCACATAACAGCAGGATATTAAACGATTGTGATGCAAAGGATTTATAATGAAAGGTACGGAATCCAGAACAGGTAAATTCATTGAGTTTGATTTGATAATAGATGATATGCCATTGTATGCTATGTTGTTGTGCAGAGGACAGAATATGGCAGAATTTACTTCTGCACTTCTCATGCTAGTTTTTACGAGGGGCGCCGTGTGTTGGCTTATTAGACGTTAGATCACGGTTCAAACCTCTAGTGAAACTTGTTCAACAGAATGAAATATAAAAAAATATTCGGCGACTTCCTCTCAGCAGATTTCTGGCAAAAACTCTGACAGCAAATAAAATTGCCATGAAAAGTTTCTCAAAAATCTATCGTTTGGAGTCGACATTGAACTTTAGATCTCACCACTTATGTGTAAAATTAACACACACACAACATAAATGGTGTGAGAAGCTAGGTTGTAATCCTTATGGAAGGGTTGTAGTGGCCAATTATGTTATGTAAGCGTGTAACAGGACGATCATGTATGTACTGTTGTAGATCATAAGCTTGGAAGAGTTCATATCAATTTCACTCATATCAAATCTCTTTTCGGATTTTTGCAGAAAAAGCTCTAGAGCAACCTGGTATACAATAAACAGTAGATGAGAACCCTGTAATTACATTTATTATTATTTTTTTTTTCTATTAAGATAAAGTATTCTCGATCCGAGATTATAGACTATATTTTCCTTATCTTTTTCCTCATTCAATTGCATACACCCCTCACGAAGTTCATAGCTGACCATAGGCTGTAATTTGCATCTCTTGTATCAAGTAGGTGGAAAATAACCTTCCACGTAAGTGTTAAATCTGAAAAGTTATGTCGATTACTTACCAAATTATATTGTAATCGGAAACTAATTATCCCCTGTTTTTATAATAATAAATAAAAGAGTTCATAAGATGAGAATGTATCGTTTGAGAACTTGGAAAGCAAGAACCCTTCACTAAAGTGAACACTTTGCATGTGTTAAATACAATGTTATGATTAAACACGATGCATCGCGATGTAATACGATTAAATATGATTTTGAAAACCCAAGACACAAACCAAAATTTTTAGCGGAGACAAATTTGGAATTAACACTTCAAATTCTGATGTCAAACAGAGCAATGTTAACTGTTTAACTTGTGGACCTACATACATATTAGTAATGTTATAAAAAAATTCTGTCTTTCAAGTTTTGTTAATCAGTGTTATTATAATCCTTAAGACAATCGTTTACTACGAAGTCTACCACACAAAAAATTTCCTACAAACTTAACTGATAATTTGAAATTTTATTGAAAGGTAGTGGTTAAAAATCTATGACACGAGGATTACCGTATAATTAACGGATAAAATTAAAACGGTTATTAAATATAAATCAATTGATAGACAAAATACTGCTAACATGCAAAGTCATATACGTATACACCCACACACTTTTTGAATGCCACTATTTAAACCCAATTTGAAAACAAATTTAAACTGAAAAAAAAAACAAAAATATTTTAAATTTTTTTCTAAAGAAACAACTCCCCTGTAATAGAGAAATTTGATACCCACATTAAACTATGAAATGAATAATTCTCTTGGAGGAGAATAACTTAACCCAACTAAATAATGCACACAACAATAGAGTTTCAAACAAAATGACACACTGGACATGAATGCTATGGAATAAATTCACTTCCCATTCTACACATTTCATGACTTTAGCTGTGGGGCGTAAATGTATAGAAGTTGCCTGTATGTATGTATGTGTATTCATATAATTAATACTATACAATGACCTAAAAGTATGGTTTAGTAAATATTCATGTTAATGATTTCATTTTGTCCACATAGTGAGTGGAACCTTTAAAGACAGATGACCGGTTGGTTCTACAGACATGCCAAGCCGTATCATTATAGAAACTGAAAAGAATAATAAACAAACCAGATATTGTTTAAACAATAGAATATACAAGCAAATGACCATTTAGTCAGCCAGACAGCCAGCCAGTCAGCTAGCCAGTCATACGACCAGGCTAATATGTCGATTAACTTGGTCATAGTTAGTCGTTAAAAGAGACATTATTTTAATGTACCACCACACACAGACAGACCCAAACAATAGATTACGAGTGGTCTGGTCTGGTCTTATAGCCATTGTAGTGCATATTTTATACTCTTGTGTCTTTAATATGTTGTAAGATTATACCAGAGATTTATTTTTTTCCTCCTTCCTTTTTTTTGAATCTTTTTTCAATTTTTCCTTTTTTATTTTCCGTTTTTATCATTATAATAATAATCATTATGAGTCAATAAAATATAAAACTGCGTGTTATCCTCTATATTCTCAAATAATTTATGGTTTTCTTTAAAAGGTATCGACCCACGTTTCAATTTTTATTAATTTTGAAGGCAGGACTTAAAAACAATTTTTTTCTTTAATTCCTTTACATTAAACGTTAACAAACTTTTAAGAAAACAATATGAATTGCTACAACAAAACTTTTAAGAATCATTAGAATAAATTTGAATATTTTTTTTAATTACTTAATCACGGTATTGGGAATTGGGATCGGGCAGAACATTCTGCCTTAAACATGAACCGTATTGAAGTGGTATAGATAATGTTAAACGTAGAGTATGTGGTAACGAAATCGAGAGGATGGAGCATTTTTGTGTCATTGTTCAGCTTTCGTAAGCTCGAGATCCCAATATTTTGGGGATGACACTATACCAGACATAACTCGTCTCAGAGCAGTGGACTGGAAGAAAGTAAAGAAGTTTGTTCAAGAAACAGACTTCCTATAGAAAGTTTGGGGGTATTCCTTAACGGAGAGCATAAGACAAGACTAGGTGTATGGCCGTTTCTGCGGTGACTACATCTTAGCAGATTTCTGACTTTTTTGCTCTGACAGCAAATAAAAATTGGCATGAAAAGGTTTTCAAAAATTCATGTATAAAAACTTATGTATAAAATTAATACATACAACATAAGTGGTGTAAGAAACTGGGTCGCAGTCCTCTCTAAAGTGTTGTAGTTACCATTGGATATGAGCAACTATTTGAAAACAAAGCAATTAAGGTAACGAAATTAATTAAGATTCCCGTCGGTTAGAATGATATAAATTCCTCAAAGCCCACCACATATCTGAGAATAATGATTGGGCAATGGGCACATACATACGTATATAAATAATCGGTCGTTGTAACCGTTTAGTCAGATTACAACCTAACTTCTCACACCACTTTTGTTGCACTAGTGGCGGGACCTACAGTTTGAAGTCGACTCCGAATGACAGATTTTTGAGAAACTTTTCATGGCAATTTTATTTACTCTCAGAGTTTTGACCAGAAATCTGCTAAGAAGATGTCACCGAAGAAATAGTTTTTTCGTATTTCGTTTTATTCGATATGTCTTTTGTGAGATTCGAACCGAGGCCCCACGGCTAACAAGCGTACACACTACCTATGGTGACCTCACGTTTACCGGATAGCAATTTAAAATGTATCATCTGAAACGATGCCAAGTGTAGAGGGACTAAAGCTGAGTAAAAGATTCTAACTCTGTTCAGCGTAAGTAATTCAGTGTGAATCTATGCTTCACCTAAATTTTGAAAACTAACGCCAACTAGAGTGTGTTATTCACTTAAGGGTGTGCAATGTTGTATTACGAATTTTTCCCACATTTTTGACTACAGCGAAAATTATTGACTTATATCTTCTGAGGAAAAAGCGCTCCTTTGAATGAAGAATATCTCTGTGAAATAGCAACGAACGTGGGAGACTAACCTTAATGGTCGGTGGACCCACAAAGTAATGTCAGATAACCTAATCTAGTTTACAAATGAACATAGTGATCATATAAGTTTTCTATATCGCTTCGAGTACATCTCACCAAGACGTACTCAGTGTCCAATTGAAGGCCAAATTAACTGTTGAGCTCAAATGACTAATAAGTAGTGTGTTGACTTATTAGACGAGAGCTCATGTGTTAAAATCTCAACTCTGACTTCATTTAGGCATTTAATTCCATATCTTGTTGGATAATTTTTTTATCGTTTCGAAGACAATTCGATTGATAGGCACAATCGGTTTCAATTCCTCTTCGATAGGGTGAAAATTGACTACTTTTTCTAAACGAACACAAACGGTTTGCTCCATCTCTTCATTTCAATTCTATTGATTTGTTGTGTAAATATTATTTGTCTGTCTATATTTTGCCATGTCGGGATGGATTGCTTGTAGAGTACTAAAGCCTTTTAACAGTCTAATGGGTACTATATTGGATTAATAGATGAAAGATAGATAATGCCAGAAAAGTCCTTAGCTCTGACACCTTGTTAGAATGAAAACTAATTTTTAAAATTTAGAAATTAGGATTAAAATTTTTTAATCTTTTCATGGATGCGAAATTTGGTCTTCTTGTGGTTAAGTATTTCATATCATATCTATATCAAGTCATATGTGTAGGTTCTCAACAAAACTTTTGTGAGAACAATATTTGGGAAAGCGAACACAAATGAAGAAATACTTACTATATGAGTTGTCAAACGCCTCTCTATAATATATTTTTTTAAGTCACATCATAATCATATTTCCTTGCAAAAATTTCCCTTCTTTGAAAATTGAATATTGTGAAGTGAGGATGTTGAGGAAATTTAAACTTTAACAAAGAAAATGTAAAAAATATATTTCTAAAACTCCGTGTTATCGCATCACCCAAAGCCACCTCCTTTCACCTTAAAACAAGAAAAAAACAAAAAAAAAAAACCAATTGATCCGTAACTAATGCTCAAAAGCATTATGCAATTGCATTTCAAAATCATTTTTTCGTAAATGATATGGATTTTAAAAGAAAATTGCATTTCCATGAGCACAGGCTACAGAATGACTGAATGAATGAATGGAGGATGGCTATGGATGTGTTACCAAATCAATCTTCTTGTAACCCGAGAGAACAACAGCATGAAGAAGACACAAACAAAAATGGAAGGCAAAAAAAAGAAAATAAAAAAGAATTTATAAAACCTGTCAAATACATAAAATTTGATTTAGTGGCAAAACAGTA